>CM034531.1:51031161-51301689 GCA_020002185.1 Paraescarpia echinospica
TACCAGATGAATCACAACTCACTGAGAAAGATGCTGTATACACATTTTTCTGGATTGGCAAGCCAGACAGTGAAGCCAGACACGCATGAGTTGGATTTGCAGTAAAATCTACCCATATCCATTACATGGACATCTTGCCCAAAGGAATAAATGAACGACTCATGGTAATGCGCATCAGGTTATCTGGTGATCGTCAGGCAACCGTAATCAGTGCATACCCCCCAACCATGACCTACCCGGATGAAGAAAAAGAACGGTTTTACGAAAATCTTAAAACAGTCATCCGTACAACGCTACGCCACGCCACGCCATGACAAACTGATTCTCCTAGGAAATTTCAATGCACGAGTAGGAAGAGACCACACCACTTGGGAAAGGGTCATTGGGCATCATGGCATTGGAAATGAGAACCCGAACGGGTCTCTCCTCTTAACAATGTTTATTCTAGGGGATAAAGTCAAAACATTTTGGATGAACCCGCGCTCCTAAAACTGGCATCTGATTGATTACATAATTGTCAGACAACGCAGCATCCGCGATGTAAGAAAGACTCGTGCTATGCGTTGCACAGACTGTTGGTCTGATCACAAAATGATACGATGCAGAATGCGCCTCAACTAGATTCGCAGGGGGGACTCGCAGAGAAGCCTGAAACTGGATGCATAGATAAAGACAGCACAAATAATTCAGCAAAGAACAGTCTGGAAAACTGTTCTGAAGCTGGATATAAATGTGTTTGTTTAAATGCAAGGAGTATAGTAAACAAAAGAAATGAGCTAAACATTATGGTAGAAGATATTGACCCTCACGTAATAGGTATAACCGAACATTGGGCAACCACCGATATATCAGATGCTAAATTGGATCTGACAGGATATGTAATATTTAGGAAAGATAAAATAGGAAGAATGGGAGATGGAGTTATTTTATATATTAAAGAATCTATCCAGGCTTATGAAATAAAATTAGACAGAGAAGCGGATTGCGAAGAAGCTGTTTGGTGTAACATAGTTACAGGAAACTCAACGTTAACGGTTGGATTAGTTTATCGAAATCCAAACATAAGCATAGAAGAGAATGAAAAAATACAAAACGTAATAAGGGAAGTGAGCAAACGGGACTGTGTTATTATGGGGGATTTTAACTATGGGCATATAAAATGGAAATCTCTACAGAATATGGGTAGTGAGGACCACAAGTTTTTAGTTTTAGTTCAAGATAGTTTCCTTTCTCAACATATGCTAGAACCAACCAGGGGAGAGAATGTGTTAGTTTAGTTATAGTTTTGTCCTCACAGAATGAATTAGTTGACAATGTCAAGATATGTGAGCCACTGGGAATAGTGATCATAACCAAATACATTTTACCATCAAAGTAAAATCAGAAAGGAATAATAAACAGCAGTACAGGAGAAATTTCCACAAAGGAAAATATAAGGACCTAAGAAAATATTTAGCAAAGATAGACTGGAATAACTTACTGAAGAATAAGACAGCAACGGAATGCTGGAATATCTTAAAGAGTGAAATTGAATGCATCATCGTCAAATTTGTTCCCTTAAAAACACGGGAAACGGTCCAAAAAGAAACACTTATCGAAAGAAGCCATTAGAAAAATTAAGCATAAAAAATGATGTGGAAGTCACATAGACGTACTGGAAATGACGAAGACTACAACATTTATAAAGAAGCACTAAACCAAGCTACAGCTGAAATTAGAAATAAATTCAAAGAGAAGCTATGAACATAAGTTAGCTTGTAATATAAAACATGACAGCAAGAGTTTTTATGCGTATGTTCGAAGCAAACAGAAAGTTCAGGATAAAGTCGGTCCTCTAGAAGATAGTGCTGGAAATATAATATCAGAGGGACTCTTAATGGCAGAAGACCTGAATGAGTATTTTAGTTCAGTGTTTACCAGAGAAGACATTAGTTCCCTGCCAGTACCAGAGGCTATGTTCAAGGGGGCAGAATCAGACTAATTAAGACAGTTAATTGTAACCCCAGAAATGGTAGCTAAGAAAATTAGGGCTATGAAGGATAATAAATCACCTGGAGTGGATGGTATTCCACCCAAACTACTATTGGAAATTGTAGAACAAATTAGCATACCGCTTGCAACAGTTTTCAACTTGTCATTAGAAGAGGGAGTGGTTCCTTTAGAATGGAAAGAAGCAAACATTATACCGTTATTTAAAAAAGGTTCGAGAAACAAGTCAAATAATTATAGACCAGTGATCTATGTCAGGCCCGCACATGCCGGTCGATCGCGACGGTCGCTTGTTGGAAACTGCTTTTTACGACTGTTGTAAAATTTAAAACAAATCCGAATTGCACGACAGTGTCGTAGCCACAATGTGGCCCGAGACTAGCGCGGGTGTTGAGACGAGCGATTTAGGTCCGGTTGTGAAACTGAACGTTGTGTTAGTTGTTACATCAATTTATGAGTAGTCGAAACGAATTAATTCGGTAATAACAAATCTAAATTGTTCGATGTTTAAAAATGCTAATGCAAAGAAATAGCAAATTATCTGGAATACACATATTTTGTGATATAAGTATATTTTAAAAACATTATCGTGTACTTTTTTCTTTTAATATTTTATACAAAAATGTTAACCTCTGTATAATATGATGGCAGTGGATCTGGTCTTAGGGCTATAACATCGGTGATTTGTAAATTATTAGAAAGACTAATTAAAGTTCACATGGTGGATTTTCTTGCCAAACATAACTTGATAAACCCATCTCAACATGGGTTTCTAAAAGCGAGGTCATGCTTAACAAATATGTTATGTTTTTTGGAAGATATCACTAAGTGGGTAGATGATGGATCACCAGTAGATATAATCTAATTAGATTTTCAAAAAGCTTTCAACAAAGTGCCACATCAAAGATTACTGCTTAAACTAAAGGCCCATGGCATAAGAAATGGTATAATTAACTGGATAGAAAAATGGCTGATTGACAGAAGACAACGGGTAGTTGTTGATGGGGAGGCTTCAAACTGGAAATCAGTTTTGAGTGGGGTTCCACAGGGATCAGTACTTGGACCTATATTATTCTTAATATATATAAACGAATTGGACGATGATATAGTTAGCAAGGTGTTGAAATTTGCAGATGATACAAAAGTGTTTAGAAGGATTAAAAGTGATGGAGATAGACAGCATTTACAAGATGATCTTGACAGGTTGATCAAATGGTCTGAAAAGTGGCAAATGTTGTTCAATTTTGGGAAATGTAAATGCCTTCACACAGGACATGGGAACGAATATGTAGAATATACAATGGGGGGAACTATACTAAGTACTACTGTAAAAAAAAAAACTTAGGGTTGACAATTAGTGCTGACATGAAGGTTTCAGAGCAGTGTGGAATTGCAGCTTCAAAAGGAAATCAAATCCTTGGATTGATTAGGCGAAATATAGCATATAAAGAAAAAAATATAATAATACCGATGTAGAAAACAATAGTTAGGCCTCATTTAGAATATTGTATACAAGCGTGGAGGCCGTACCGCAAGAAGGACATATATATGCTAGAAAGAGTACAGAGGAGAGCGACTAAAATGATACAAAAACTGAGGGATCTTAGCTATGAAAAACGCCTAAAAGAATGTGGTTTAACAACACTAGAGACCAGGAGATTGTGAGGAGATCAGATAGAAGTGTTTAAAATATTGAATGGTTATGAAAATATTGATAGAAATATGTTTTTTTTTCAGTTAAGAAAGATAGAAAGAGTAGAGGACATGAAGTTACATTAGTAAAGGAGCAGAGTAGATTAGACGTAAGAAAGGTATCATTTTCACAAAGGACTGTGAATGAATGGAACAGATTATCTGATGATTGGGTGGGTGCTAGTAGTGTAAATATGTTTAAAAATAAAATCGACGGATTTTTTTGTAATGCATTCATATGCTCCAAGCCTAGTTGGCGGTATCAATTACATTAACATCTTTACTCAATGACGTCCACTTGACATAATTACATTTACAGTAGATTTACAATAGCCAAATATTCGTCACACATTCTGATGTTGCCATACGAACGGAACTTGTCTTAGGACGGACGGACGGTGGTTGTTCAATGCATTTATTTTTGCGGAAGTACGTTATGAAGTGTGTGTACACTTGTATATCACGCAACTTGCGAGTGAGGTCGCCATATTACTAAATACGTCTATCAATATTTTCATAACCATTGACTATCGTAAACATGTCTACCTGATCTCTTCTGAATCACCTTGACTCGATGGTTGTTAACCGCATTTATTTAAGCGTTTTTCATATCGAAGATCTTTCGTTTCTGGATTAATTTTAGTTGCTCTCGTTTGTATTCTTGCTAGCGTAGGACTATTTTAAATACACAATATGGTTTACAACTTTACACCAATGCAGTAACATCATGAAACAAATACAAAAATGTTGAATGAACGAATGACTCATATATTTGTTATTGTACATGCATACATTCCACCTTTTCAGCAACACCGAAGGACGCGTCTGGCAATGAATGTTGTAAAAGTTGTAAGTAGACCGTTCCCTAAAATTACCCGGGTATTAACATAATACCGATCTACAGTATATATATTTTACAATAACAAGTAAATTATGTTCAGTTAAAATCTAGTAAATTACACGAATTACCGGCATGTGTTAATTTCGGTGCAATAGTTTGAAACTGTTAACCAACGCACCTAATTTAACAAGATTTAACAAGATTGCCATCCAGAGAATTAACTCTAGATGGCAGGTGGACAAGGAAGCCCTTTGGCTTATCGAGAGTCCAACCCTTTTATCTACATATATCCAGCCTTTCTGAGGTATGTGTCGATTTTATTTTAAAACATATTCACACTACTAGCACCCACACAATCATCAGATAATCTGTTCCATTCATTCACAGTCCTTTGTGAAAATGAGAACTTTCTTACGTCTAATCTACACTGCTCCTTTACTAATGTAACTTCATGTCCTCTAGTCTTTCTATCTTTCTTAACTGAAAAAAACATATTTCTATCAATATTTTCATAACCATTCAATATTTTAAACACTTCTATCTGATCTCCTCTCAATCTCCTGGTCTCTAGTGTTGTTAAACCACATTCTTTTAGGCGTTTTTCATAACTAAGATCCCTCAGTTTTGGTATCATTTTAGTCGCTCTCCTCTGTACTCTTTCTAGCATATCTATGTCCTTCTTGCGGTATGGCCTCCACGCTTGTATACAATATTTTAAATGAGGCCTAACTATTGTTTTGTACGGCGGTATTATTAGTTCTTTTTCTTTATATGCTATATTTCGCCTAATCAATCCAAGGATTTGATTTCCTTTTGAAGCTGCAATTCCACACTGCTCTGAAACCTTCATGTCAGCACTAATTGTCAACCCTAAGTCTTTTTCTTTTACATTATTACTTAGTACAGTTCCCCCCATTGTATATTCTACATATTCGTTCCCATGTCCTGTGTGAAGGCATTTACATTTCCCAAAATTGAACAACATTTGCCACTTTTCAGACCATTTGATCAACCTGTCAAGATCATCTTGTAAATGCTGTCTATCTCCATCACTTTTAATCCTTCTAAACACTTTTGTATCATCTGCAAATTTCAACACCTTGCTAGCTATATCATCGTCCAAATCGTTTATATATATTAAGAATAATATAGGTCCCAGTACTGATCCCTGTGGAACCCCACTCAAAACTGATTTCCAGTTTGAAACCTCCCCATCAACAACTACCCGTTGTCTTCTGTCAATCAGCCATTTTTCTATCCAGTTAATTATACCATTTCCTATGCCATGGGCCTTTAGTTTAAGCAGTAATCTTTGATGTGGCAATTTGTTGAAAGCTTTTTGAAAATCTAATTTAGATTATATCTACTGGTGATCCATCATCTACCCACTTAGTGATATCTTCCAAAAAACATAACATATTTGTTAAGCATGACCTCGCTTTTAGAAACCCATGTTGAGATGGGTTTATCAAGTTATGTTTAACAAGAAAATCCACCATGTGACCTTTAATTAGTCTTTCTAATAATTTACAAATCACCGATGTTAAACTAACTGGTCTATAATTATTTGACTTGTTTCTCGAACCTTTTTAAAATAACGGTATAATGTTTGCTTCTTTCCATTCTAAAGGAACCACTCCCTCTTCTAATGACAAGTTGAAAACTGTTGCAAGCGGTATGCTAATTCGTTCTACAATTTCCAATAGTTGTTTGGGTGAAATACCATCCACTGCAGGTGATTTATTATCCTTCATAGCCCTAATTTTCTTAGCTATCATTTCTGGGGTTACAATTAACTGTCTTAAATAGTCTGATTCTGCCCCCTTGAACTTAGCCCCTGGTACTGGCAGTGAACTATTGTCTTCTTTGGTAAACACTGAACTAAAATACTCATTCAGGCCTTCTGCCATTAAGAATCCTTCTGATATTATATTCCCAGCACTATCTTCTAGAGGACCGACCTTATCATGAACTTTCGGTTTGCTTCGAACATATGCATAAAAACTCTTGCTGTCATGTTTTATATTACAAGCTAATTTATGTTCATAGATTCTCTTTGAATTTCTAATTTCAGCTGTAGCTTGGTTTAGTGCTTCTTTATAAATGTTGTAGTCTTCGTCATTTCCAGTACGTCTATGTGACTTCCACATCATTTGTTTATACTGAATTTTTCTAATGGCTTCTTTCGATAAGTGTTTCTTTTTGGACCGTTTCCCTTGTTTCCTTAAGGGAACAAATTTGACGATGATGCATTCAATTTCACTCTTTAAGATATTCCAGCATTATGTTGCTGTCTTATTCTTCAGTGTGTTATTCCAGTCTATCTTTGCTAAATATTTCCTTATGTCCTTATATTTTCCTTTGTGGAAATTTCTCCTGTACTGCTTTTTACTATTCCTTTCTGATTTTACTTTGATGGTAAAATGTATCTGGTTGTGATCACTATTCCCCTGTGGCTCACATATCCTGACATTGTCAACTAATTCATTCTGTGAGGACAAAACTATGTCTAACACATTCTCTCCCCTGGTTGGTTCTAGCACATGTTGTGAAAGGAAACTATCTTGTACTAAAACTAAAAACTTGTGGTCCTCACTACCCATACTCTGTAGAGATTTCCATTTTATACGCCCATTGTTAAAATCCCCCATAATAACACAGTCCCGTTTGCTCACTTCCCTTACAGCGTTTTGTATTTTTTCATTCTCTTCTATGCTTATGTTTGGACTTCGATAAACTAATCCAACCGTTAACGTTGAGTTTCCTGTAACTATGTTACACCAAACAGCTTCTTCGCAATCTGCTTCTCTGTCTAATTTTATTTAATAAGCCTGGATAGATTCTTTAATATATAAAATAACTCCACCTCCCCTTCTTCCTATTCTATCTTTCGTAAACATTACATATCCTGTCAGTCCCAATTCGGCATCTGATATATCGGTGGTTGCCCATGATTCGGTTATACCTATTACGTGAGGGTCAATATATTCTACCATAATGTTTAGTTCATTTCTTTTGTTTACTATACTCCTTGCATTTAAACAAACACATTTATATCCAGCTTCAGAACAGTTTTCCAGACTGTTCTTTGCTGAATTATTTTTGCTGTCTTTATCTATGCCTCCAGTTTCAGGCTTCTCTGCGAGTCCCCCTGCGAATTTAGTTTAAATAGATGCAACCTGTCCCACTGTCAACAGATCGCAGCAGATTCTTTGAGAATATTGCTGCCCCTTTCCACTTATATGGAGGCCATCTCTCATGTACCTATCTTCTCTCCCAACAAAGTACCCCCATATATCTATGAATCTCACGCCCTCTTCTTCACACATCTGCTCAACTAATGCGTTGATCGCCATCCTCTTACAGTTTCTGTATGTTGCCCCCCTTCCTCCTATTACCGGCAAAATTCCTGAGAGAACCACCTGTTGTCTTCTTTAGCTTCCTCACTAGATGTCTGTACTTCTGAACTATCCCAGTTGTTCCCTCCTTGTCTGCATTGTTTGTCCTTTCGTGTACTAGTATAGACCCTCCCTTGCCATGCCCCAATGCCTTCTCTACCCTTTCGGTCGCATGCTCTATCCTAGCTCCCGGTAGACATACAACAACGTCCTTCCCCTCGCATATAGTCTTGTCTGTTTTTCTCAGAATTGAATCGCCCATGAACACTCTCTCTTTTCTCCTTGCTCCCTCAATCACTGCCTCGGAGTAGCTCCTCCGGTTTGCATATGTCTGGTTGTTGTCTTTTCCTCTTGCCGTCTTCTCTCTTGTCACATTCTCTTTTATTCCCTACTTTCCTGTCGCGTTTTCTCTTGTCCCCTTTCCTTCTGTCATCTTCTCTTCTAGCACATTTACTCTCACTTCCTTTCGTCCCTTCATCTTTCCTCCCATCACATTTTCTTCTATCCTCTCCCGTCCCTTTTCCCCAGCTACCTCCTTCACTACGTATGGTCTGCGCCATTGCTGAAAACATTTTGTTTTGGAAAGCACCATAATGAAGTCACATCGAGGGAATCTCTATAGCACGTCCATACAATATATAATGTGCGTGTTGTTCGTAGTTTAAAAGTCATACTCCGAGCTGTAGGTTCTGAGTTTAGCCTTTTTGGAGTACACTGAGAATCTCCATACGGGCAGAAGCTTTACAAATCCATACTTGGGTTTACCAAGTCGTCTTCTGGTGGTCTCTTCTGCACCTCCTTCAAGAGTAATGACACTGCCCAGGTATGAGAACTTGTTGACATACTCATGTTTATTATGATTATTGATCTTAGTGGCTTGCTGTGTTTAATGTGCTGTTTGCCAACATTTTTGTCTCCTTTGCATTAAGAGTGAGAACAATGGTACTTGCTTGTTGTCCTAAGTAGCTTTTTTTATTTACTTTTGGGAATGTTTTGCTTGATAATGAAAGGTAATTTCCCGCAAATGCTGCAGTGAGCTCGAGTTCCGTTTTTCCGTAATTTGATTGCCCTCCCGTGCGTCCAGTCTTCATGTAGTTCTTCTTTGTTCCATAATTAGTATTTACACAAAACAGGTACTCTGCACCCGGTTGTGGGATAACTTATGTGTGCGTGTGTGTGTGTGTGTGTGTGTGTGTGTGTGTGTGTGTGTGTGTGTGTGTGACGGCGTTTCAATTTATAGATTTCTTTCTGCTATGTGTTATGGGTCCGGTCTATTAGCACTTCATTGAATAGTTCTATCCATCTCCGTTCTTTTTTCTGTTCACTGGTCGACAGCCTTCCTTCTTTGTCCACGACTGGGAGTTCGACTTTCTACTTGACGTTTCCAGAACTATGTTTGGTTATCTTGCACATAGTGTTCACTTCTTGCATGGAAGTCGCCGACTCAATCTTGTTTACCAGATACTCTAACTCCTTCCCTTTGCACTTCTAGTAACGTCTTAGCAAATTTATTCAATTCATTATATTGTATGCGCAGTCTTTCGTTTAATCTGTCAGAAAAGGATTGATCAATTAAGATTTTCAGTCATTTTCTTTCTTGTGTGTGTTCCCCGATTACATCACTGATCCCTCTTTGTGTTGCCGAGTTTTAGTGTCCAGTGTCTCTGCTGGTTTAACAGTAGGTTTTCTTTGTCTTTTCCCACTGTTCCCACTTGTTCCAGTGCGTCAACCATGTTCTGTAAGTTTACCAATGCGATTCTAGCTAGTATGTTATTTTTTTGGAATATCTGCTTACATATGCTTATTCTTCTGAGCTTCTGGTGACATAGTGCAAATGCCACAAAAAAATTATGTTAGCAACACTGGGTTGGGCAGATCCAATAACTGATCTCTAGAGGCTGATGTCAGCGATAAAGCAATCCATTCGTCCTTTGTCAAATTACAGTCTAAGGTCTAGTTTCGTAAAATAAAATACGACCTTTAATAATGCCAGCATAGAAGCGTACATCGGCTTGGTGATAACGTAGTGCAAACGGCTGACAAGCTGGAACCATAAAACCGTCATATTTTGATATTAAACCACAGTATACAAACTAGACAGTTAATGTATGTGTACCGAGAGTCCGAGACTCGAGACAGGCTATAATTATATTGTTTGCATGAACACTTGTTATTTCAGCCCGGTCGAGCCCATATAGCGGTGGCTGTCGTCTTGGTGACATTGGTGTGCGCCACGCAAGGCAATACGAACTATCGGTGCTTCGCCAAGTGCCGCAAGATGTACAAGAAATGTCTGGATGTCTGCCTGGCGGGGAACGTAAACCAAATTTCAAGAGATGCCTGCTTCGATTTCTGCATTGATACGCAGATGAGGTGTTTGTCTATGTGTCTGTGTAATAAGGTTCCTACTCCACCTTTACACTGATGGAAGAACACGGCTCTTCGTCCAGGTCTTGCATGTGCTTTACTTTCCACAAACGGTACATCTTCTGGATTGGATTTCTTGAAGACGACCAAAAAAAACGGCTCACACGTTCAACAACCATAGCAACTGAACTTGACGCCACAAAGCAGGCCTGTCAAACAGTTTGCCAGGGGCGGGTTTCGGTCACAACAACTCTGCACAACTCCACGAAACCTGCAGAACATGTGCATAACAATAGCGCAAAGACGATGCCAGTGCAGTGATTACAGTGTTACAGTACAAGGATAATTTGACATTACACAAAGTATACTACAAAGATAATGGAAGTTCAAAGATTATACTACAAAAATGATGTCAATGATAATACACAGATGATGATAGTATAAGTGATCATGACGGTAAAACGATTACAGGTCAAAGAAGATAGCAACACTAATATTCTACTACAAAGATGATGATAGTACAGTAGATGACAGTATAATGATCACAGTACAAAGAACATTACAGTAAAATAAGATTATAGCACAAAGAAAATGACAATAAAAAGAATGCATGGATGATAATAATAGAACAAACGAAACCACAACCTAAAGACAACACAGATTAAACTACAGTTGAACAGCACAGTTTGAGTTTAAATTTTAAATGATGACAGTACAAACAACTACAGGAACTACGTATACGACATCACAAAGACGACATCCAAGGAGCGGCTAACAGTATGCGGCTTCCAACGTTCTGTAACGTCTAACTTTCTGTGGCTTCTAGCTTTCGGTGGCTTCTTTGGGACCATTTGTGTACATAGAGGGAGAGAATACGTAGGCAAGGAGAGAAGAACAACAGTGGTTGCTTATACTGTGTGTAGATAGAGGGAGCGATATGCTGCCTATTTTACGCAAGGTGAGCACGTCAACCGTTAATGTGTGTTGAACAGATGTTAAAATTACAGGAGCAGCTGGGGACCGTTTCACTAACATTCTTAAGAGTCCGTAAGCCCGACTTTGCTCCGTAAAATCGAGTGTTCTCCTTACATAGAAGCGAAAATGAAAAACTGCGCTTCACTAACAATTCATCCTGGATACGGACGGTCCATAAAAACGGTCCTAAAATGCCAATTTCTAAGTCAAGACAACGTTCCACCACTCTTTAACTATCATAAACAGCTAGATTTTACTAACTGCGTTTTAATTTGGGTCCACTTTCACGCAGAGAACCAGTTGTTCACAGCCAAATAAGCCTTCCAAATGTCAGCGATTAATAGTTTGCTAAAGCATGATTTGTTTACGCGACATTGGCGTCAGGACCCGTTGACGTGTGCGTAGCAGTGTACGGCTTCGCGAAGGTCAAGGTTGTTGTGACATTTGTTAATAAATTTTGAGCAAAGTCTAAGCTGTATCTAACTTAACCTGCGCACTACTGCCCTTCATATTACTATACTCGACGGCACAATTTCGGTTTAAGTTGTTGGCGCTCTCTACGCTCTTGTAAACTGAAAATTGTCAACAACGACGCTCCCGTCAAAACGTCATTGGCATTGCATCGTTGACGTTGTCGCGCTTACATTTATCCGCGCGTTAAATATGATCCGGGTGATGCTTATGTGCAAATGTAAGGCATAATATTTGGCACCAGTAGATCACGAAATGATAAATAATATCAGTAGTTAAATATGTTTCGTCTATTGTCGTTCTACGAGCGTTATAGTTAGAGTACATAATTACAATTTGCTGTTTCAGATTTGTGACCAACTATAAGAGTATGTCACGTGACATGTGCGTGGAGAGGAAACTGTTTTACGACAGAAATTGTTTATGTCTGTGCCTGTGGGAAGCAAACTTTGTTTATAATTTATGTATATATATAGACATAAATGTATACACACACACACACACACACACACACACACACACACACACACACACACACACACACACACACACACACACACACACACACACACACACACACACATATATATATATAAACATACATAACGCCCGGATAAAGGAAAACGCGACAGTCGTAGCTGGTGCTAAATGCATTCCCCTAGATACGCGCACGCGCAGAAACGTACGTCACCCGGATATTATTTCTTCTTCTATGTGCCATGTCTGTCACAGGCGTTGGCGATCATCACCCTCCAAACTGCACGGTCGTTTGTAGTTTGTAGCAGTTCTGTTGTGCTCCTTTCACATATATTGAGAGAATACCTATTATTTTTATTCTCTGGCGTCCTCTAGATCTTTCCTGTTGTTACTACATGTTCTAACTTTTTCTTTCTCATGACATGTCCTATAAATCGTGCTTGTTGAATTCTAACTTTGTTGATGATCTTTCTTTTTGAGTTGGCTGTCCTAAGGATAACTTCATTGCTTTGTTTTGCAGTCCATGGCACTCGCAGCATTCTTCTTAAGAACCACATTTCAGTGGCTTCTATGTTTTTTTTGTGAACTTTTGGTTATTTTCCAGGATTCACATCCATGTAGCAGTATGGGCTCTATGTAGCATTGCAGTACACGTTTTCTCACTTCATTTGATATATTTGTGTTTTTTCATGTTGTGAAAAGCTGTTTTGGCTTGTGCAATTCGTCTCTTGATCTCATCGTTGCATCGACCGTCGGATGTTATTAATGATCCCAAATAGTTAAACGTTCGGACTTGCTTCAAAACAGTACCATATGCTACCATGTTGCATGTTGGTTTCTGTTTTCTTTTTGCTCAGAGACATACCTTTTTTCTCACTTTCCTTTATTACTGAACCTAGCATCTGTAGTAGATCTATTTATTTCTCAGCAATCAGTACCGTGCCGTCTGCATATCGTAAATGATTCATGTTGTATCCCCTTACTTGAATACCTGGCATGTCTTCAAATGTACATAAGATGATTTCACTGCATAGTGAAAAGAGATCGGGTGATAGGACACACCCTTGTCTTACACCAGGTTTTATTTCTTGAAATTTACTGATGTCATTTTCGATTCGTATTGCTGCTGCTTGTTCCCAGTACAGATTTCTCACAACTCTCAGATCTTTCCCGTGAATGTTCAAACTCTCCAGCATTGATATTATTTCTTCATGACGAACTCTGTCAAATGCCTTTGTGTAATAAATAAAACATACATACCGATCTTTCTGCACTTCCAATGCACTATCAATCAGTGTTCGTAGGATGTATATTGCATTACTTGTACCTCTATCTTCTACAAATCCACATTGTTCTTCGGCAATTTCCGACTTTATTTTGTTTCTCATGCTGGTCATAATAATTTTAAACAACATCTGGATGAAGTGACTCGTGTGACTAACTGTACGGTGTAGTTCACATTCAATTGCGCCTGGTTTCTTTGGTATTGCTACAAAAATGGATCTTGATAAATCAGTTGGGATTCTTCCGCTGTCATATATTTTGTTCAAGAAGTCTGTTATTATATCAATACCAAATTCATCTAAATACTCAATAATTTCAATGGTAATATTATCTGGTCCAGCAGCTTTCCCCTTTTCATTGATCTTATGGCTTTTCGAAACCTCGTCCTTCAATATAGGAGAACCATCAAAGTTCTTCTTAATTGATGGTTTTTCACCCCTTTCATCATCGTACAGTTCACCAATATATTCTGACCATCTCTCAAGTATTTTGTCTTTGTCCATTATTATGTTTCCTTCTTTAGATTTCAAGCAACCTGTAGCTGAGCATGTTCTTTTCCCTGTGATTTCTCTTATTCTAGCATGCATAGATTTTGTGTCGTGCTTATGCTTCTATTCAATTTCTTTGCATTGTTCATTAAACCACTTCTCTTTCTCTAGATTACATTTGGCCGTTATATCCTTGTTCATTGCTACATATGCATCACGATTTTGCTTAATTTTCCTCCTTTCGTCCATCAACTTTAGAATATCGTCAGTCATCCATTTTTTCTTTGCTTTTCTGCACTGCCTAGGAATAGTTTCTTCTGCAGCCTGTGTGATTGATTCCTTCATTTGTTCCCATTGGTCGTCCACATCTTGAATGTCGTTCAGAACATTGAAACTGTTTTGAACTGCTTCATTGAATTTCTTTTTGATCGCTGAATCGGATTTTAGTACATTCACGTCCAGTTTCATGTTTCTTTGCTCTTATCCTTTTCTTCAGTTTCAGTCGGAACGTGGCTCGCACTGCACATGGTCGGAATGGCAGTCTGCCCCAGTTAGGAAAGGTCTTTGCCACCAGTAAGGCATTTCTAAATCTTTTACTGACCAGGATATAATCAATTTGGTTCCGTGTTAGATCTCCTGGACTTTGCCAAGTTCAAAGTCTTCAGGTGTTTCCTACAATCATGAGATTTTGCCCACTCTATTAGTTTATCTCCTCTCTCATTTCTGCTCCCCAGTCCATGTGGTTCAACTATCTCTTCACATCTTTCCCCACCATCTTTAGCATTAAAGTCTCCCATAATTATTACAATCTCCTGTGATTTGCAATGTGATTTTGCCAATTCAAGATCATTATTAAATGTCTCGTGCTCTTCATCAGATTTGTCTGCGGATATTATTTAATGTCCGGATAAATGTAAGCGCGACACCGTGTGTGACGCGGAAATATTGTTCTTGGGCCTTTGCTTTTTACTCTTTACACCACGCCAATAAGCTCTGTTATACAAAGACATAACTTGGATCATCATCATTATGCTGATGATACTTAGATCTACATTTCGTTGGCTACCCCGGATACAAATCGCACCCTATAATCAACTTAGCGATTGCCTTCAAGATATTTTCCACTGGATGATTGACAGCAAGCTGAAATTATATGCAAATAAAACTGAATTTATCATTATTGGTACTCCAATGCAGCGTAGTAAACTTGATGTTTTTCCCTACGCGTATTTTGAATCAGCATATCACTCCAGCAATCTCGGTGCAGAATCTAGGAGTGATCTTTGATAGTAATTTCAATTTCCGACAACACATATCTCAAAAGTGTTGCTGTTGTTTTTATCATATTCGTGATCTCCGCCATATCTCCCAAATTGTCTAGCAAGGATAGTTACAAGATCTCCTCCTTTTTCTCGCTCTATACCACTTTTTAAGTCTTTGCATTGGCTTCCTGTACGATATCGTGTACTATTTAAGTTGAAAATATTAAAAAATTTCGTCGTCACTTAAAAACTTAGATTTAGCCTTTAGGGGCAATAGAAGTTATCTTATTATTATTATTATCTATACAGTTGGCACAATTTGGCAAGAGATTGAACAATTGTCAAAAAGTGTTTGAAAATACGGCCCAACAACCACTTATCAACAACATATGACTTTTTGTTCACTGTGCGAAGAATTAAAACGAAATCTTACAGACACCGCCGACATAACACAGAGGAAAATATTTCCGCATCACACACGGTGCAATGTTTTGACGGGAGCGCAGTTGACGTTGTTGACAATTTTCAGTTTACAAGAGCATAGAGAGGACCAACAACTTAAACCGAAATTAATTAATATGAAGGGCAATAATGCGGAGGTTAAGTTAGATACAGCTTAAACTTTGCTCAAAATTGATTAACAAATGTCACAACCTTGAGCTTCGCGAAGCCGCAAACCGCTACGCCAACGGTCACGACGCTAATGTCACGTAAACAAATCATGCTTTAGCAAATTACTAATCGCTGACATTTGGAAGATTTATTTGGCTGTGAACAACTGGTTCTCTGCGTAAAAGTGGACCCAAATTAAAACGCAGTTAGTAAAACCTAGCCGTTTATGATAGTTAAAGTGTGGTGTGCCGTCGTCTTAGACTTAGAAATTGGCATTTTAGGACTATTTTTATGGACCGTATCTCCTGGCCTGAGGACCGTATCCAGGAAAAATTGTTAGTGAAACGTAGTTTTTCATTTTTGCTCCTAGGTATGGAGAACACTCGATTTTATGGAACAAAATCGGGCTTAAGAACTCTTAAAATGAAACAGTCCCCAGTTCTAGGATGGATTTTCCTTAAAAGAGCTTAATATGTTGTTAATGAAATGGTCCCAGCTGGTGACACTGCTAGGCTTAGGGGCAGTTCTCTGTAGTTAGTTGACTGTTTCTAGGCCCTGTTGCTAGGTGAAGTGACGCTATGGCATATGGGCAAGGCCAGCGAAACCGAGACATTTTTGAAAAAGTGCTGTCGCCGGCCTTTTTCGTGGTTGTTATAGGGGCCTATGTAAAGTCCATACAAATTTCTGACTGCAATGGCTAGAAGACATCACTAGGATTAAAACGATGCATAGTTTTATGTAGTTAACTGTAAAATTTGCTGAATTATGAACGCATAAACGTGGCACAAGTGTGCGTTTTCGCATGTCGCCGGCAACACTCCGACTACAACCACTGTTCAAATTATTATAAAAGTGTCTCACGTGTGTTTCCTTTATCTCAAACAAAGTGTAGATTATTTAATAGTATAAATAAACCACCTGCTGTACAAAATTATGTGTCTGCTCTTGAGTAGCTTGTCGCCGAAATCATGCGATTTACTTTAAATTAACACCTAACGTAGTTGCAAACTGTTATTGAAATCTAATACACACACACACACACACACACACACACACACACACACACACACACACACACACACACACACACACACACACACACACACACACACACACACACATATATATATGACCTACTGCAATTATTTGCAGCTGTTATTTTAATGCTACATTCATAGGACAAACCTATTAACATTTTCAGTTTTCAACTTTAAGGATTCGATTTACGTTACGGCGATGTATGTAGGGGCATGCCAAAAGAAATGCTTCACTGTTATTCAACAGAGGTTACTACCAATACCACATTATACATTCGCTCCGGCATTCCTTGAAACAGTATAGAGAGCTTGAGTCGTGAATTTGCCAAATTTACGTTACACTGAGTTACGTTACACCATTTTCGTTTCGACTAGGTAAGTTTAATGTTAGTGTGAATAAATGGTTCTTAATTTCTCTTAGGATTTTTACCGACTGTAAACTAATAGGAGACTTGATGCACAACTCACTCAGGTTAACGGAGGAAATGCAGTGATAACAAATGTGAGAGTACTTATTCTTCGTTGGGCGATATTAAATTGAATGAAATGTGAACACGTGCCGCTCAGTGGATTTGTAAAGAATACGTAACATAAATCGAAATCGTATACACGACGTGCGACTTCGATAAATGTTAAAATGCTTTATATTATGTATTATTTTTAGATTGATAGAACCATATAATATTACACGACATGATTTACAACATTGTTATTAATATTATGTCAATTTTGGACAAACTTTGATGACATAGGGCTATGGGCACATTTGAAGCATTATTTAGTTTTGGGTTTGTAGAAACCATGGCAAAAACATCAGCTGAACGCAAAAAAGCTTACAGATATAGAAAAAAGACAACAAATCCACATTACGGAAGAAAGAAGACAGATCGTGTTATGAAATATTACGTGACAGGAGACAACATATCAATGGCAAAACTGCAGGAAAAGAAAAGAAAGGGACGCGACTACGACAAAACATATCGGAGAAAGCTTAAGGCAATAGCAAGTGCTGCTACACAGCCAGAAGTTCGAGAGATGGCAGAAGAAAATGGTGGGCCATGCGACAGCACAATAACGATCTTGCCCGTTACAACGCTTACTGTGAAATTGCCATTTCAAAATTCAAGGAAGAGGAATCGCACTAGCACTATTTTGTCTATGCAAAACAAATCAATATACCAACAAGAGGTGAAACTTGATGAACTCGAGCAAAGAAACAAGCTGGTGGAAAAGAAGCTGAAAACTTCACAGAAAACTGTCCAGAGACTAAAGAACACCAAATATGCTGGTGAAAATGGTAGCGACAGAGAAAGAGAAACTGCTGACGAATCGAGTCCGAAAAATCCGGCAAATGAGGACAAAAGGAATGCGGCTTCACTCCGACGAAAGTAATGAAAATCAAGGAAATTCTCGTGCAACATCATGCCCTTCTTAACGACATGGAGAACACACTCAACAGTTCGCAGAAGAACGCAATTGTCCGCGCTTCACATGAAAGGGTGCAAAGAAAGAAAACCAAGTTTTTAATACCACTGTTCATGGTTACGTTATTAAATAACTTGTTAGGATGATATGGCACATGCAGTGCGACCTGTTCATATTTTTATTGTGTCTCACAGTGACTAAATAAACCATGTTTTTAGTAATATACATGGTAGAATAGGTGATCTTTCAAATAAAAGTCTACAAATTAGATTTTGTAAAAAAAATGTGACCAGTTGATTAAGCTAAAATGTCTCGTTTCGCTGGCCTTGCCTATATGTGCATAAGTTATAAGTTCTGTAAAAACATTATCCTGTAAGAATACAAAGTACGGCATAAATTACAATTATTTTCCCCTTTTTCATAGATATAATGCATGGCTTGCTATTGATTACTACCAAGTTATCTTCTTTGTTTTATAAATAGAATAGAAGGTGGACACATCATGCTGACGTACGCACGCACGCACGCGCGCATACATACGGTTACAGCAGTGACATGCGAACGCTTGAATTCAGGTTACGGTTTGATGCAGTCCCTAAACCATCCATAGCACACCACACGAAACGGTAAATAATGTTCATCTAGGATTCTAGCCCATGCAAATACACCCGGATATCTGTGGCATTTTTACATACGGATACTATTAGTAGATAAAAACGGCACCATTACACATGCTTACTGTCATATTAGAATTCTTCTATAGTTTAGTATACACCATTGAGCCACCGTACTTAATAAAGGACTTCCGTTCAACGCACGATTCACGTAACACAACATGGTGAGCACCGCTGGTGGGATCTCCGATGTTCGGTGTGAAATCGAAACACACTAACTTTGTAGATATATGCCACTTAATAACAAGTTGCATTCACTATATGCAGTAGTCGCGAGATCTAGAAACCCAACGAACTCTAACAAAATCAGTGTGAAGCCGTGCAAAATTGCCGCTAGAAACGAAAAACAAAATGGCATACGCGTCACGCTCGACAGCGTCATAAATACGGAGTCCAAAAGTGGTCATATCGATATTGCATTTCGATACGACAACGCCAAGGTGAGCGCAACGCTTGAGAATGGACCATCTAAGCCAGCCAGAGCCAATGAGCTTCACCGGCAGTAACGTCAGTGATACCGCTGGAAGCAACGCTGGTCGCTGTATACAATCGCACCTGGCGCTGCTACGAAGGATGAGTCGATACAATGTGCAATCTTCCTACACGTCGTAGGGAGTGAAGGCATTGACAATTTCAACACTTTCACGTTTGCTGATGAAGAAAAAGACAAAGTACGTCCATTGATGGAGAAATTTGAAGCCTACTGTACGCCGAAGAAAAACAACGTATGAGCGATACAAGTTCAACACACGTGTACAGCAAACGAACGAGACCGTAGATCAGTACGTTACTGAGCTAAAGAACATGGCAGCATCCTGCGACTACGGCGATTTGCGTGAAGGCTTGATTCGCGATCGTATAGTTATCGGCATCAGCGATGCCACACTTCGAGCACGACTATTGCGTGAAACTGACGTAGACTTGACTAAAGCTACACAGATGTGTCGAACAGATGAAGTATCGAAACAGCAACTGAAGACACTAGCGGGGCCAAATGAATCGACCCACATCAGCGAAGTGAGGAATGGAGACAGTAGGAAAAGGACGATCTACAAAAAGAAGATTCCAAACAAGGTCAATCACTCAAAACCAAAACAACAGAAAGGCAAATATTGTGGCTACGACGTCCACAAACGCGGAGAGTGCCCAGCCAGAGACGAGCAATGCAACTCATGCAAAATGAAAGGACACTTCGCAAAAGTGTGCACGAAGAAGACGTCGGTTCACGAGGTAACAGCAGATGAAGATGAGTCAGAACTACTTCCTTGGGTCAGTGGAGAGTGACATCACTGAGCCTGAACCAGCCTGGTACACGCATCTTGACATGAATCGATCAAATGTTCGATTTAAGATAGACTGCGGTGCAGACGTCACGGTCGTCTCGGAGAAGACGTACCGAAATCTGCGTGATAGACCGAAGTTAAAACCTGCAAATGTGAAGTTGCAGACATTGGGCGGACCGCTAACGTGCAAGGGACAGTACATAGCTAGAGTGCAACGCAACCAGCAGACTGCCTTCATACGCATGTACGTTGTGAGTGGAGACTTCGATAATCTCATAAGTCGTGGAGATGCCGTCAAACTTCGATTGATTGCCCGTCTAGACAGCGTCAAATCAAACAAAATCTACGACCTCGACGTGTTTGGTGAACTCGGAGAACTGAGGAGTAGAATCAAGGTGAAGCAAGATGCTGAACCATACTGCTGCACTTACAGCTCGAAGAGTGACATTCCCTCTGCTAGAGAAGGTGTCGGAAGAACTAGACCGCATGGAACGTCTAGGAGTCATCGTCAAGGAGACGGAGCCGACCGATTGGTGTAGTCCAATGGTGGTTGTACCAAAATCTCAAGGGAAACTTCGAATCTGCGTAGACCTGAAACGTCTAAACACTGCCATCCAACGAGAAAGATATATGTTGCCAACAATTGGCGACATTCTACACACACTCGCGGACGCTCAAGTATTCACCAAGCTGGACTCTAGTGGCGGTTATTGGCAACTGCGTTTGCATGAAGACAGCAGCAAACTCACGACATTTATCACCCCGTTTGGCAGATTCAGATTTATTCGTCTACCATTCGGCATATGTAGCGCAAGTGAAATCTTCCAACGGGAAATGTCAGATGTGCTTCATGGTCTGGCAGGTGTTTCTGTCTAACAGGATGACATTATCATCAGTGGGAAGGACGTCGAAGAATACGATGCCCACCTGAAAGAAGTTCTCAGTGTCATAGAGCAATCTGGTCTGAAGCTCAACAAATCAAAATGCTCCCTCCGAAAGTCAGGATTGGAATTTCTGGGACACTGGATCGATGAACAAGGTGTCAGCCCTCATCCAGACAAGATCGAAGCAATCCAGAAAATGCAGAAGCCGAAGGATCTTCCCGAACTGCGTCGCTTCTTGGGAATGATAAATTTCCTTGGTCGCTATGTCAATAATCTTGCTAAGTACACAGCACCCCTAAACGAACTCTTACGCAAGGAGAACGTGTGGTCATGGGGACAGTCACAAATAAGAGCATTTGACGACGTGAAGCGCATCATCTCGACAACGCCAGTCTTGATGTTCTACGACGTTGACAAGCAAACAGCAGACTGTGCTGACGCCAGCGGATTCGGACTTGGCGCCGTCTTAATGCAGCAAGATGAGACGGATCAGTGGAGACCCGTTGCATACGCTTCACGTACCCATCAAGAAAGAATGCCTAGCATGCACATGGGCGTGTGAGAAATTCATCCGTTATCTGCTACGGAAGGATAAATTTACGCTATGGACAGACCACAAGCCTCTAATACCTCTCATAAAAACTCGCGACATAGACCTGACGCCAATCAGGTGTCAACGGCTATTACTCCGATTGATGCAATTCAACGCGGTGGCGAGACATGTACCCGGAAAGGACCAGGTCGTCGCTGACACGCTCTCGAGACAGCCCCTTGAATGTTCAGAAACGCCCGATACGGTGGAAGAAGTTCAAGCCTACGTTCATAACATCATGGCATGCGTGCAGATAAGAGACCCTATGATTAGGCGTATTCGAGACGCCACCGATGCGGACGAAACTCTACAGAAGGTCATCGACTACACGATTTCAGGATGGCCACGACATACTCAACGCATCGACGGAGACACACGTGAGTTGTTCCACGAGAGGGACGAACTAACCGTGATCGAAGGACTCTTGGTGCGCAATCAGAAGATCGTGATTTCCGCATCAATGAGAGCCGAAATCATCAAGAAAATTCACGAGGGTCATCAGGGAGTGACAAAGTGCCGTGAGCGGGCCAATCAATCGATATGGTGGCCTGGCTTATCAACTGAGATAAACAACTTCGTCAAACGCTGTGGACATTGCCAAGAGCACAAGAGTGAAGGGTAGCACATACATAGTGATGGTGGATTACTACTCAAGATACATCGAAATCGCATACATCAGAACGCCGACGTCGCAGTCAGTCATTGTGAAGATGAAAAATGTGTTCGCTAGATGGGGTGTCCCGGAGACTGTGCTATCCGACAACGGTCCACAGTTTGCATCACAAGAGTTCTCGGCATTCGCAACATCAGCCCAGTTTATCCATCAGACAAGTAGCGCACACTACCCAGTATCCAACGGAGAAGCAGAACGCGCAGTTCAGATGGCGACAAAGATCATCGCATGCGAGGACCCATTCAGCGCGTTACAATCGTACCGAGCAACACCGATCCCATCTATTCGGTACAGTCCAACTCAACTAATGATGGGAAGACAGATCAGGACGTCATTGCCGACCATCACGTCACAATTCTTTCCACATTGGCCTGCACCGCTGGACGTAGTTCGAAACGATGAGCGAGCGAAAGCTGCTTACACTCGCGGCTACAACAAGCGAAACAGCGCGCGTGAATTACGCGAACTGCACCTGGTGATAAGGTGCGCATGAAGACGGAAACTGACGACAAATGGAGCAATCCGGCAACAGTTACATCGCGAGCTGGATATTCACGGTCTTACATTGTCGAGGCGGAGAATGGTGGTGTCTACCGTAGAAATCGCCAGCATCTGTTGAAAGTGCAACATGACAAACACATCGATGTATCAACTCCCGATGTCGACGTGTCGTCAGACGAGCAGGAGGCACCAGCCATGCCAGAGACGTCACACGCGACACGAGAGTCATCCGAGCCGACGAGAGTCGCCCGAGATCAACCCGATGTCAAACCGAGTGCGGTAAGACGATCCAGTTGCGCGGTCGTCCCTCCCAAGAGATTGGACTTGTAATCAGACAAACGAACTTTAATGATAATTATTGGTTAGCCTTTGTTATGCGTTATCAAGATAAAGAGGGAGATGTCATATTAGAATTGTTCTATAGTTTAGTATACACTATTAAGTCACCGTACTTAATAAAGGACTTCCGTTCAACGCACGATTCACGTAAGAAGAAGGCGTCCTTGCTGCGTACCAGACGTATCTTGACCTCTACGCCATTGATGAGGAATTAATCCTGGAGGAACAGGTCCACGTGGAGACGACCCATCATGTCGACCACGCGATTCTAAGTCGTACTGGCGCATCTGGTGACGAACCCCGCGTTGGCTGCATTTCCGGCGGCTATTTCGACGGCTTCCATAAGATTACTTGTGTCCTTGCACCACACCTGACTCGTCAGTTGCGTCTCCTTGGCGTCGTCCCCGTATCTCAGCAGCGTCTCTATGTAGGCACGGTACGGGGACGTGTTGGTCGAGGGGGTGACGAGCGTTCCGTTCAGGTAGACGTCGACCCGGCTGAAAAGGGATTGGAGCCAGTTATTCACTGGACCGACGGGATCGGTGGCATCGAGGTCGCTTCAGTCAGCGCGTGTTACGTTCGCTTGAACGTGTAGCATCGTGCTGGCGAGATCCAGGTAATCGTCTTCGGAACCGGCTATAACGAATTATGTCGGTCCACCCGACTCGAGCGACGACATGGGTTGATTTTGCACCACGTGACTACCGATGATACTGGTCTGAGTCGGAGGCACGGCAAAGATATTGAGTAATCTCTTGAGTCCCTCACACGATTGTTTATGAACGAACGCCATCGTCAAATATGTCGGCCTCGCGTGTCCGACGGCGGCGGCGTGTCTTCTTCGTCGTCCGTCTCCCGTCTGTACTGACTCGTTTCGTAGGGAACGCGCGTTTTATATGCGTCTTACGCGCTTGTATGCCAAGGGTTATGAGTTGACTCAACATCTCTCTACTGGCGTCCGTAAAGCGACGTTTCGCGGACGTTTTGATGTTCTCCCCCAACAGGACGTCGTCGGCTATGCGCGCGCCGGTCGACAGCGCTCTCTTTCCCAACGCCACAGCGCCTCTCTTGACGAGCGGCATGACGCTATGCAGTAGACCTCCGAATAGACTTCCTAGACCGTGTCCACTTGGTAGCGGGCACCTACGAAATAGGGAAGCGCGCCTTCCGCTTGACGAGCGTAGTATTCGTTGTAATTCGTCTCTCTCTAGAACAGAGTCGTCCGTCGTCGTCGGAACTGAAGCGTCGTCGTCAGTTTTCCGCGTTCGAATGGCACGCGTCGGCCGGTAGCGTCCCATATATCGATCTCGATCTTGCCGAATTCTTTGCACAGGACGGGTAGGTACTGGATCTTTTGAAAGGTCGTCGTCACGTTGTCGCCTTGTCTACCGTTCAGCGGAACGATACGTAGCAATGGAACGAGGCTGTCGCCAACGATTCGAGGTTCGAGACGTTCGTGTAGACGTAGAGCGAGTTGAAACCCCGCGTCATGTCCACCAAGGAGTCGGCTTCGATCAATGTTTCCTTCATCTTCTTCGTAATCTCTCCGAACAGCATGGTCTCATGAAAGCCTAGAATGCTCCTCAACATATCCGCGCTGAATATGGTGTTCGACAGCATCACCACTGTAATCTTGAGCGTGGTGGGTGTGTAGTATAGGCGCACAACATTATCCAGTAGCACACGTAGTAGAGCTTTGTTTATCGCTTTGATGAGATTCTGCGGTCCGTGATAATACCCGGCCTCGATATTGGTTTTCGTCGTAGTCATCTCCTTCTCTTCATCCGTATTTCTTAGCCCTATACCGAACCACGCGTCCTTCTCTCTCACGTTGTACCAAGTATGCGGATAGATTATCTTCGCCAGACAGCACTCACACTGACCCGACAAGTTGAGACGTTGCGGTCGTGACGTACTGGGTCAACGTGTTGTCGGGATGCGTACGCATGGAAGCGTTGTTAGGTAGCGTCAGGTAGAAATCACTGATCATCATGTCGCAACATCGGACTGGGTAGCAGGTAACCCAATGAAGTACTCAACAGGGCCGTCCACAGAGTCGCGTTCTCGTGTCCGATGGATAGGTTGTAGATGCTGACCAAGATGACACTGTACAATACGATAACCTGACACACAAAAACGATCTCCTCTTTGGGACATGCGGTGCCGAAGATGTGCCACGGAGTCCTCTCTTTCTGGGGCGGCGCGTCGACTTCTTCGTCGACAACGAAGAGCGAAGGGGATCGTACAACAAGACGTATTTGACGTACAGGTACACTCCGATTGTTCCTACTACCGATACTCCTATGACCACTCGCGTCCGTGACATGGTGTTCTATGACGATCGATTGCATGACATCTATCTAAGTAACTTTTTTTATGTATTGTCTGCCTACTAACCACGTGACAGCTAAGAGGCGCCACTAACCCCAACTAACGTAGGGGCGTATTTCCTCTTTGTATCAGCGGTGTTTCGGCGTAGACTTACACGACAATCGATCGTTATTACATGTCCACCGGTCCCGTTGTGACTCCGTCCTCGTGGACCACGCGCTTGGCGTAGAAATAGGTCAAAGCCGAGCGTTCCTGCATGTACGTCAACGCGGACGAGTGATTCACCCGGAACCCGCGGTTCTTTCCGCTTCCGCTCCGTCGATTGGTGAGCACGTCCAGGAACGTCTCCTTGTTGACAGTGTTGAGTCGCTTGTTCAGACCCATGGTGCTGTATTTATGGACGGGACCCGAACAATAGTAGGTCTTGCTGCACAGACCCAGAAAACAGTCGCAGGACCATTCGACCTTGAAGAGTCCCGGTGTTCTCTTGTCGTATGCTTTGCGCGCCTTGCAAGACGTCTCGGTACCGCTCCACGGACGTCCGGTCAGTCGACAGCGCACGTACTCGCTTCGATGATCATCGCAACATTCGGACGGTAGCCATTCGGAGCGGTGGCGAAAGTAGTCTTCGCATAGTGCCGGGGTCACGAGGTCGTCGACGGACTCACCCGCCAGAGCCAGATTGGCACTGTCCGTATCGATTTCGCAGTACTCGAACAGCGGACGTTCCACGTACCTGATCATGAAATCGTAGTAGAACTCCAACATCCGTAGTTTGGCCCACTGCAAAACGAAGAAGCCCACGTGCGTGGGCAAGGCGTATTTGACATTCCTCTTGTACATCTTTATCTCGTACGCATCGTCGGTAACAACGTCGAGCTGTCGAAAGAGACGATTGTTGATCATGATCGATGCCCTCTTCTCCCTGCAGTAGACGACTTCGCGGTGCCTATTGACGTTAGTGATAAATTTCCCATAGGAAGAATTCCCCATCAGTTTGTTGGTGTCCGCGATCATGGCCTTGTCGGGGTGGACGTCTCTCTCGCGACGCGTGGCGGACACCGCCTCGCCGAATCGTCGGAAGCAGGCGATCGGTGTGTACTCGATGACCTGGTAGACGTGCGTCACCTCGAGTCCGTGTTCCAGGTACTATCGCACGAGAGGTGTAGCGAGCAAGATCTTATCCCCACGATAACTTCCGACGAGCATGCAACGCGGGGTTGTCATGATGTCGTGTTCTTCGGCGAATCGACGCATGAACGGTCCGAGGTCATCGCGGGTCTTGTGAATGTTGTTGAAGATGGGCTGCATCTCGGCAAAGTGCGCGCGCATTTCCTCCGGTACACGAATATCGCACTAAATCATTCCGAAAACGCTGCCATTGCGTACCCCTGTCAGGATCTTTTGTGATGTCATCTTCCATGGCATGCGTCGACGACGGCGGCGAAAGGTGGCGTCCAGAAACAGTTTCACGCACGGATCGCGTCTCGTGACCTTCCACTCGCATTCCCACACCTCGACGAACCTGACAAAGAGACGAAGGTAGGCCGTGTTGTTTCGTGTTTCGGCGAGGAGTTGAGTCATGGGTTTCCCGTTGAGGTCGTTGACCTCACGACCGGTGCACGGACATCCGTGATAGAAGCATCCGTTAAACTGATAGGCCGTCTTTGTTTCGCTGCACCAACCGTCCACCAGGAGTTTACCGATGCGCTTCGCTCGTCCGTTGGACTGGTGACGTTTGACGCGTCCCATGCTTTCGGAATCCCACGACAGCCATTCGGCTGCCATCTGTCCGGTGGGCCGTGCCGCTTTGGGTCGGAACTCCTTCTCTTCCCGTCGTCGCGTGTACCATCCCGTCGGCATATCTTGCGATAGAGACCACAGATACAATGCGTTTGCATCATAGCCAACAATGGACTGACACGTTCGAGCCGCATCACCGTTGTCGTTCCGACATATCTTCGTGACCCCCTTCTCGTGATGTCTGGTGAAGATGAGTGAAGGCCCTCCGACGATGTTATCTCTGACCAGTTGATTGACATCCTTGTTCGTTTTGTTGAAGAGCGTAAAGAAGGTCTTCTCTGGCACGTAGTTGAACAGGTGGATCAAGGTCAAACCGGGTATACTGATGGCTTGTTTGAACATGTCGAGACCGCATTGTCGGTAGAAGGGAAACTATTTGTCGATGGCCTCCAAGAACGGTACGACGTCCCTGTTATTGTACCAGACGAGAAAGTCCCGCAACATCTTCATGTCATTGTCTCGCCATGCCTCTTGACAACGGGTATAGTCCTCGTTGGATATACCTTCGTTCTTCAGTCGACTGAAGAAGGCCTCTTTGGGAGGCAGAGCGGTGTCATCGAGTCTCCAACCTGTCCACGTATTCGTACGAGAAATGACCTTTCGTAACCTCGCAACTGTACGCTTTCAGGTACTTATTGTACAAGAATCCCGAGGCGATATAATGAGTCATATCGAGGAATGTTAGGTCATCCGTCGATAGACACATAAACGTGTTCCCGCGTTTGATCATGTGAAACTCTCCACCATCCTCCTTCTCCTCCTTCTCCTCCTCCTCCTCTCTGTCTTTCGACGTGGACAGGAAGTAGGGTACCAGGAACTGTTTGACGACGTTCAGATCGTACCTGCCTGAGTTGAATCCGATGACGGGCAACTGATGAAGCCAACCGTACCAATTGACCAGTGAGTGTCTTGTAGGGATTGGTCGGTTGTCGCTGAGACTCGTTGTCCGCCGCCGCCGCCTCCGCCGCCGCCGCCGCCGCCGCCGCCGCCGCCTCGTGCTCGTCCCAAATCGCGATCGCTTCCGCGAGTTCTTGAAAGACGCTCTCGTAATCGTCTATCATGGCTTCGTAGGCAGCATAGCTCATAGACTAAAGGATGGACATTATGTAGGACACCAATTTGTCGCTATCGTCATCGGTGATAAGTCATCGAACTTCTTCGAATCCGGGTACGTTACTCGCCAGTAACACACTCAGTGGTACGTCACGAGACACCCAGTGGACCTTGTCGCTGTCCGATGGAAGGTGTGACGTATCGAACCAGGACTCGAAGTTGAAGATAGCGCGATAGGGGTAGTAGCGCAAGCACTCGGGAACACGAATGTTTTCGTCGTCCAAACGCTGGATGACTGTCGGCGACGGACGGTAGACACCACCGGGATAGATCTTTCGCATGTGTCCCTTACACTTGCGCTCGTGTCTCTCTACATGGTACGCGTCTTTCCATAACGAGTCACCACACTTCCTGCAAAGGCAACGATAAGAGTGACAGTACATATTCACGTCTTGTATATAGGAAAAGTGTGTCTCGCAGAGATTGACGTACAAGGTGTCGGAATAGTGACACAATGAACGACGCACGAGCCCGGCAGTCGCCTTTCCGCCTTCTCCTTCTTCCGTCGGTTGGATGAGGGTGTAGATGCACACGTTGATCTGAAAGGTGGTCTCGACGCGATAGAGGTCGTCCATCGTCACTCCGTCAAAGTCTTTCATAGACACTCCGTCTCGGTCGTACTTCTCGTAGAGTACCTTCACAGTGGGTTCCATGTGACGTGGGTCACATCCGCGATGCAGAGCCAGGCAGCGGAAGAGACACAGATTGTCGGTGTATACTTCTTGTTGTTGTTGCCTTCTCTTTCCAGTCCGATGACGGCCATGTTCTTCTTGACGTACATGGAAAGGGTGATGTCCGCGCATCCTACCGGATGGTCTACGATGTGGTTGACGAAGAAGGTGACGTTTGTGACCACCTCACATACCCATTGACTGTTCGGACGTTGATTGATCGCCCACTGCAACACGTCTGTTTCTCGGATATGTTCCAGAAATGAATCAAAGTCTTCGGCGTTCGGTTCATCGAGGTAACGTCCGCAACATATATATATCTATTTGTGATCTTGATCCTCAACACAAAACCGTAACTAAGGTTAATCTTAAAAGCGTGTGTCTGTTCGCGAAACATGATCTTCAATGACGATTCTCGAACAGACGTGTCCGATGTCGTCACCCTGTAATTGTACATGGATTGAACGGGTCCTCTACTCACATGGCTTCTGTTGGTCGACTAATGGTCTCGAACGACGTCTCGCAGGTCCCTAGACAGATCGTCGGCCAAGGGGAGTCGTGGGGGAGGACGTATGGGATCGTCGTCGTCGTGTCTTTCGCATGTTCGCTCTTCGCGTCTCGCTCGCTTGGGTGCCTTCCTCCTCACCACTTCTCGTCTGCTACATACCTTGATATGTTGTAACAAGTGGTCACGTCTTGCGAGTTCACGTGCGCAAGTCTCACAGCGGTGGGTATCATTTTTCTGCACGGGTACCCTACCACATGACGTCTTCATGTGTCGTAACAAGGTGTATCGCCTCGCGAACTCTTTTGAACATACCTGACATCGGTGGGTGGTTCTTTTGTATTCAGCAGATGGCGCCACTCGCGACGGTGCTTTGGTGTAGGTATGATCGTCGTCGACTCGTGGTGAGTGAACCGACGGCGATGGATGGTTTAGATGTATGTGACGTTGTAAGTCGTCGTATGTATTGCTGACGATACCACAGTGTCGACAAACGTGCTTCTTCATGCCGCTGTACCCACCTACAACTGAAGGATGAAGGATCCTTGCCTATTTCTATATATCAGACACTATGCGACGATGTCTATTTCTATATATATATATGGGACACTATGTGTGTGTGTGTGTGTGCACCGTATACCGCAGTCACTCTTCGATGCGAAAGAACAACGGACGACCGAGAAGGGTATTACATGTACCTTTATTTCTATGATACTAACAATTGCAATATTAAAATCGAATACTACTATTACTACTACTACTATGCAACTAATATGACAATTAGAGGCGCCTCTAAACCCAACCACCGTAGGTGGGGCGCATTTCCTCTTTGTCACTACCTAGCATTTTCGACAAAATCGACATGACTATAGAGTTCTCTACGAATCGTAGAGGTCATGGCCTCAATGTGTTCATCACGGATGATATTTCTCGCGATTTCATGACAGCAATGACGTACCGAGTCTTTCAGTGTACGCGGTGTGGATGAGTATAGGACATTCGACAAGCGTCCTATGTCTCTCTCTAAAGAGGCCATGGATTCAAAGGGTTCTCCATACCCCAAAGACATACAATCGAGAAAACTCGCCCATATGATATGTCCATGGGGGGATAGACCGAATGTCGATGTATCCTTCCGGAGGCTTTCGTACTCCAATGTCGATGTGGTGACGTCATAGTCGTTATCGTCGTCCTCGCATTTCATCAGTAACGGGATGTCATCAGATGTTGATGGTGACGTGGTGACATCATCACACGACATATCAAGAGTTAGTGAAGTCGGGTGAGGACGTGACGTATGATGGCGCTCATGTAATACCATCAGGAGACGGCGACGTAATGGAAGCTCGACACGGCCACGGGGTCGACGCGGGACCTTTTTCTTTGGCGCACACGTAACGTCGGCGTCGTCCATATAGACGTGACGTATTCGTCCTAACTCGCGATCAAGACCATCATCCTGTTAAACACAATAAGAAGAACAACATTACATGATGATAAGTACACGTGACAGTTTTAGTTCTCGTCAGACACCAGTGTTAACCCACAAGCGCGCAGGATGGCTTCGACACGTGGTATAGTATCACGTGCCCACGCCGGAAAGTCCACTTTATATCTCATATGTCTCGCTGCCCACTTCGAAGTGTCGTAGATCAAGACACTGCTCACTTTGTACATGTCATCTTGTTCGTCTTCAAAGGTACGATACAGTCTGTTTGCTACGTGACGAATACAGGCGTTGGCTACAGTTGTGGTCAACAGGTCCCAGTCCTTCGTTTCCTCCGTGAGCTCTTCTTCTTTTTTGTGACTACCTCTCACCGACGTCGCGGACGCGTCCTTCAGCTCATTCAGTAAGGATATACCTCTCGTACGCAGAATCTCTTTTACTCATGGGATGGTATACTCGCCCTACCCCGATGTATATGATGCGAACGCGATATCGAACAGTACCTCATGCAGACAATTCAGGATCTTCGTATCATCCAGGCAGTACAGTGCCTTGTGAATGCCTTCGTCGTGATGACGCAGTGTTTTGGATGCGTAGAGCACGCAGGCGTTGGAGATAGTCGCTATAAATACATCGTCGTCTATCATTTCCTCCGTGCGCTTTTGGATGGCATTGATCTTCCCTGCAGTCTCCTGTAAATCACTACTACAGTCGACTACAAGATCATCATCGTCGTCACTAGACCATGTACACGACCCACATAAAATGACACTTGCCTCGTCATCGCTGATGTCTGAATAACTCAGATGTCGTTTCATCGTTTGGGACCCTTCGACTGGTGTGGTATACATTTCGCTTTCTGGGTATTGTCCATGCAGGTAGACAGGTGTTCAAACGACGACGACTACAACATAGTAAATTACATCATGATCATTTCCGGTGACAAAACACCTTGCTGCAGTTACTGTTGAATCACTTCTAGTGCTGTCACGGAATAGCTCACGTAACCTCCTTTTGATGACTTCGTGATAGTCACCCTAGCCTGTTTACCATACAAGACGCTCAATAGCCGATGACGGTCTTCGTCTGTTTTCAGTGACATATAGTCATTGGCCGACACATAGCCTATAGCCCGCCGGACCCACAGTTCAGTGCCTTTTCAATCACTCAACAGGATGCCCATAAGGTATTTATATATAAGGGCCCCCTTCTGTCGACCATGAACCGGACATGCCGTGACGGTGTGCTGTCCTTTAATTTCGACGAGGACTTTGCGGGTACAGATACGACACGATGGATAACATACATATTTCGGAGTCAGAGCGCATGTTACAATATTCAGTAGACGATAAAATGGATAAGAACCATCACTTACTGTTTCGAGGGCTGTCCGGTCGATCAAGTCGGAGTTACCAGTCGCTATCTTGTCGGTGTCTCAGGAGGAATTCTTGAAGCTGTTCGAATGATAGAGAGCGATAGAGTGTTTGCCCTAGTCGATTTAGCCTAGGCTTATATACACAAAGATAGGGCCCAGTCATCGAACTCGTGAATGTAAGCGGACGATAGGCGGGCATTAACGATAAGACAGTTCCCGGATGCAGTCATCTATCTTTACGTCGCGTCTTCCTGTTTTAACGAGGCGTCCCGGATCCAGTCATCTATTTTTACGGCGTGTCTTCCTGATTTTAACGAGGTAGTTTCCAGATGTATAGTGAAGACAAACATATCGCGTGGAGTCTTGAAGACGCGTGGTAAAAATAGATGATTGAATCCGGGATATACATCCTTTAACTGTAAACAGATGCCTCGTTAAGACAGGAAGACGTGTAGTAAAAATAGATGACTGTTCCGGGAAAGGGAGACTAATTATCCGTCACAAGACGCCTCGTTAAAACAAAACAGGAAGAGGCGTACTAAAAACAGATGACTCTTCCGGGACAGAAACTCATTATCCGTCACAAGACGCCTCGTTAACACAGGAAGACGCATAGTAAAGATAGATGACTGTTTTCAAGATCTCGTTCGTGTGTTAACTTTCAATTTATTCCATATACATAACAACAACAAAGATGGCTGCGTTTATACCTTGGGATGAGTTACGCGAACAATGGCTACATAAAAAGATGCGAGTATTTATTATTTACTTGATGTCATCCGTTTTAACGACTAGGTATTTACTTCATTCGAGTAATTACACAGCGTTCTTAGAAGTTCTTCACATAACCTACCTGTATCGTACATATTTAACGACTAGTTCTGGTACATATATCAAAACTTTGAAAAGTATATACTTACGCATAATTATTCATTGATCACATCTAACAGTTGTCTATATCATCTTTTTAGTGATAAAGAAGACAAAGAAGAGGATGATACGAGCTCGGAGGATGATGAGTGGACGTAAGTGTTCAAATTATTATATTATTATCATCTCACCCTGGCTTGGTTACCTAGTAAGGCGGTGTCTGGTTATAGCACTATGACAGAGACAAAATGGATCAATGACTGTGTTTTTAATACATCTCCTGTGTGTAACATTTAATGTCTCATTCGTATAGTTTTCAAAATTTTATATAGTTTTCAAAGTTTTACATACTTCTCCCTTGTTGACTTACCGTTTCATGTCTCCTCTCTCACACTAGGTTGGTTGAGTAGCACCGTGTACATTATTAATAGATGACCTAGTTCTCTCCTTGGTAAATTCCTCTCTCAGGCTAGCTTGACTGCCTAGAGCTGTGTATACATGACCTAGTTCTCTACTTGGTGACTTCCTCTCTCTCTCAGCCTAGGTTCACTGACTAGCACCGTGTACATTATTAATAGATGACCTAGTTCTCTCCTTGCTGACTTCCTCTCTCTCTCTCTCGAGCTAGCTTGACTGCCTAGCGCTGTGCGTGTGTACATTATTACTAATAGATGACCTAGTTCTCCCCTCGGCGACTTCCTCTCTCTCGGCCTAGCTTGACTGCCTAGCACTGTGTACATAGGTGACCTAGTTCTCCCCTTAGTGACTTCCCTTCATCTGTCCACCCTCTCAAAATAGCTTGGTTGCCTGGCAACGCTGTGTCTGGTTATAGCACAATGACAGAGATGAAAAGGATCAATGTTTTTTTTAATAATTCCTCTCCTGGTGTGTAACATTTAACGTCTCATTCGTATAGTTGTCCTCCGGGAACTCCTGGCTACAAGATTGCGTGTTTCGCCACCATCACGGTGGTACGAAGATTCCCCGGAGCCAATCGACACCGGGGATGTCGAAGCGCATTGGTCATGTTACACAGAGGATATTGATGAGGGATTTTCCTGTAACGATGAATAAATAAAAAACGTTTCCTACTTTGATATGTTGTTGGTTATTATCATTATTACCTTCACAATCATTCTTTCATGTATACAGAAGATACATCATACCTCTATGACTCCCTCACAGGTCATATGACAGGCGCCATCTTGGAATTTCTTCATAAGTACTCCGTTTTCTTCACATGATGAGACTATTTCCACTTCTATACTCTAGATACCGCTAGGAGTGGGTTAGGTCCACTTGTTACCGCTAGGAGAGGGTCAGGTGACAGGAAGTGCACCATGGAAAATAAACTGCATCATCATAAAACAGACGCCATCTTAGAATTTAGCCATGGGAGCACATGCACCCTCCAAATTACGTATTCGAAAACTCCCTACTACTACTCTCGTCTGATGGATAAACTGGGCCGATGTTGCGAATGCCGAGAACTATTGTGATGCAAACTGTGGACCGTTGTCGGAAAGCACGGTCTCCGGGACACCCCATCTAGCGAACACATCTTTCATCTTCAGAATGACTGAGTGCGACGTCGGCGTTCTGATGTATGCGATTTCGATGTATCTTGAGTAGTAATCCACCATCACTATGTATGTGCTACCCTTCACTTCACACAGGTCACAGCCGATCTTTTACCATGGATACTGAGGCAACGGAGTGCTCTTCAAGGGCTCCTATCGCCGAGTCGACCGACGCTCTTGGCAATGTCCGCAGCGTTTGACGAAGTCGTTTATCTCAGTTGATAAGCCAGGCCACCATATCGATTGATTGGCCCGCTCGCGGCACTTTGTCACTCCCTGATGACCCTCGTGAATTTTCTTGATGATTTCGGCTCTCATTGATGCGGGAATCACGATCTTCTGATTGCGCACCAAGAGTCCTTCGATCACGGTTAGTTCGTCCCTCACGTGGAACAACTCACGTGTGTCTCCGTCGATGCGTTGAGTATGTCCTGGCCATCCTGAAATCGTGTAGTCGATGACCTTCTGTAGAGTTTCGTCCGCATTGGTAGCGTCTCGAATACTCCTAATCATAGGGTCTCTTATCTGCACGCATGCCATGATGTTATGAACGTAGGCTTGAACTTCTTCCACCGTATCGGGCGTTTCTGAACATTCAAGGGGCTGTCTCGAGAGCGTGTCAGCGACAACCTGGTCCTTTCCGGGTACATGTCTCGGCATCGCGTTGAATCGCATCTGGTCTATGTTGAATCGCGTCTGGTCTATGTCGCGAGTGTTTATGAGAGGTATTAGAGGCTTGTGGTCTGTCCATAGCGTAAATTTATCATTCCCTAGCAGATTAACGGGTTAATTTCTCACACACCCATGTGCATGCTAGGCATTCTTTGTCGATGGGAGCATAGCCGGTCTCCGCCTTGGTTAGTGTACGTGAAGCGTATGCAACGGGTCTCCACTGATCCGTCTCGTCTTGCTGCATTAAGACGGCGCCAAGTCCGAATCCGCTGGCGTCAGCACAGACTGCTGTTTGCTTGTCAACGTCGTAGAACATCAAGACAGGCGTTGTCGAGATGATGCGCTTCACGTCGTCAAATGCTCTCATTTGTGACTGTCCCCATGACCACACGTTCTCCTTGCGTAAGAGTTCGTTTAGGGGTGCTGTGTACTTAGCAAGATTCTTGACATAGCGACCAAGGAAATTTATCATTCCCAAGAAGCGACGCAGTCGGGAAGATCCTTCAGCTTCTGCATTTTCTGGATTGCTTCAATCTTGTCTGGATGAGGGCTGACACCTTGTTCATCGATACAGTGTTTCAGGAATTCCAATCCTGACTTTCGGATGGAGCATTTTGACTTGTTGAGTTTCAGACCAGATTGCTCTATGACATTGAGAACTTCTTTCAGGTGGGCATCGTGTTCTTCGACGTCCTTCCCACTGATAATAATGTCATCCTGGTGGACAGAAACACCTGCCAGACCATTAAGCACATCTGACATTTCCCGTTGGAAGATTTCACTTGCGCTACATATGCCGAATGGCAGACGAATAAATCTGAATCTGCAAACGGGGTGATAAATGTCGTGAGTTTGCTGCTGTCTTCATGCAAACGCAGTTGCCAATAACCGCCACTAGAGTCCAGCTTGGTGAATACTTGAGCGTCCGCGAGTGTGTGTAGAATGTCGTCAATTGTTGGCAACATATACCTTTCTCGTTGGATGGCAGTGTTTAGACGTTTCAGGTCTACACAGATTCGAAGTTTCCCTTGAGATTTTGGTACAACCACCATTGGACTACACCAATCAGTCGGCTCCGTCTCCTTGACGATGACCCCTAGACGTTCCATGCGGTCTAGTTCTTCCGACACCTTCTCTAGCAGAGGGAAAGGCACTCTTCGAGCTGTAGTGCAGCAGTATGGTTCAGCATCTTGCTTCACCTTGATTCTCACGGATCTACTCCTCAGTTCTCCGAGTTCACCAAACACGTCGAGGTCGTAGATTTTGTTTGATTTGACGCTGTCTAGACGGGCAATCAATCGAAATTTGACGGCATCTCCACGACTTATGATATTATCGAAGTCTCCACTCACAACGTACATGCGTATGAAGACAGTCTGCTGGTTGCGTTGCACTCTAGCTATGTACTGTCCCTTGCACGTTAGCGGTCCGCCCAATGTCTGCAACTTCACATTTACAGGTTTTAACTTCGGTCTATCACGCAGATTTCGGTACGTCTTCTCCGAGACGACCGTGACGTCTGCACCGCAGTCTATCTTAAATCGAACATTTGATCGATTCATGTCAAGATGCGTGTACCAGGCTGGTTCAGGCTCAGTGATGTCACTCTCCACTGACCCAAGGAAGTAGCTCTGACTCATCTTCATCTGCTGTTACCTCGTGAACCGACGTCTTCTTCGTGCACACTTTTGCGAAGTGTCCTTTCATTTCAAACTAGATTCGCAGGGGGGATTCACAGAGAAGCCTGAAACTGGAGGCATAGATAAAGACAGCAGAAATAAATCGGCAAAGAACAGCCTGGAAAACTGTTCTGAATCAGGATATAAATGCATTTGTTTAAATGCAAGGAGCATAGTAAACAAAAGAAGTGAACTAAACATTATGGTAGAAGATATTGACCCTCACATAATAGGTATAACCGAATCGTGGGCCACCACTGATATATCAGATGCCGAATTGGGACTAACAGGATATGTAATGTTTAGGAAAGATAGAATAGGAAGAAAGGGAGGTGGAGTTATTTTATATATTAAAGAATCTATCCAGGCTTATGAAATAAAATTAGAAAGAGAAGCAGATTGCGAAGAAGCTGTTTGGTGTAACATAGTTACAGGAAACTCAACGTTAACAGTTGGGTTAGTTTATCGAAGTCCAAACATAAGCATAGAAGAGAATGAAAAAATACAAAACGCTATAAGGGAAGTAAGCAAACGGAACTGTATTATTATGGGGGACTTTAACCATGGGCATATACAATGGAAATCTCTACAGAGTATGGGGAGTGAGGACCACAAGTTTTTAGTTTTAGTACAAGATAGTTTCCTTTCTCAACATGTGCTAGAACCAACCAGGGGAGAGAATGTGTTAGACTTAGTTTTGTCCTCACAGAAAGAATTAGTTGACAATGTCAAGATATGTGAGCCACTGGGGAGTAGTGATCACAACCAGATACATTTTACCATCAAAGTAAAATCAGAAAGGAATAGTAAAAAGCAGTATAGGAGAAATTTCCACAAAGGAAGGTATAAGGACATGAGGAAATATTTAGCAAAGATAGACTGGAATAACACACTGAAGAATAAGACAGCAACCGAATGCTGGAATATCTTAAATAGTGAAATTAAGTGCATAGTCGATAAATTTGTACCTTTCAAAAAACAAGGGAAACGGTCTAAAAAGAAGCACTTATCGAAAGAAGCCATTAGAAAAATTAAGTATAAACAAATGATGTGGAAGTCATATAGATGTACTGGAAATGATGAAGACTACAACATTTATAAAGAAGCACTTAATCAAGCTACAGCTTAAATTAGAAATTCAAAGAGAAGCTATGAAAAAAAATTAGCTAGTAATATAAAACAGGACAGTAAGAGTTTTTATGCGTATATTCGAAGCAAACAGAAAGTTCAGGATAAGGTCTGTCCTCTAGAAGATAGTGCTGGAAATACAATATTAGAGGGATTCTTAATGGTAGAAGACCTAAATGAGTATTTTAGTTCAGTGTTTACCAGGGAAGATATTAGTTCACTGCCAGTACCAGAGGCTAAGTTCAAGGGGGCAGATTCAGACTATTTAGGACAGTTAGTTGTAACCTCGGAAATGGTAGCTAAGAAAATAAGGGCTATGAAGGATAATAAATCACCTGGAGTGGACGGGATTCCGCCCAAACTACTATTGGAAATTGTAGAACAAATTAGCATACCGCTTGCAACAGTTTTCAATTTGTCATTAGAAGAGGGAGTGGTTCCTTTAGAATGGAAAGAGGCAAACATTATACCGTTATTTAAAAAAGGTTCGAGAAACAAGTCAGAGAACTATAGACCAGTGAGTTTAACATCAGTGATTTGCAAATTATTAGAAAGACTAATTAAAGATCACATGGTGGATTTTCTTGTTAAACATAACTTGATAAACCCATCTCAACATGGGTTTTTAAAAGCGAGGTCATGCTTAACAAATATGTTATGTTTTTTGGAAGACATCACTAGGTGGGTAGATGAGGGATCACCAGTAGATATCATCTATTTAGATTTTCAAAAAGCTTTCGACAAAGTACCACATCAAAGATTACTCCTTAAGCTAAAGGCCCATGGCATAGGAAATGGTATAATAAACTGGATAGAAAAATGGCTGAATGACAGAAGACAACGTATAGTAGTTGATGGGGAGGCTTCAAACTGGAAATCGGTATTGAGTGGGGTACCACAGGGATCAATACTAGGACCTGTATTATTCTTAATATATATCAACGATTTGGACGATGATATAACAAGCAAGGTGTTACAATTTGCGGATGATACAAAAGTGTTTAGAAGGATTAAAAGTGATGGAGACAGACAGCATTTACAAGATGATCTTGATAGGTTGATCAAATGGTCTGAAAAGTGGCAAATGCTGTTCAATTTTGGGAAATGTAAATGCCTCCACACAGATCATGGGAATGAAGAGGTAAAATATAAAATGGGGGGTACTGTTCTAAGTACTACTATAAAAGAAAAGGACTTAGGGTTAACCATTAGTGCTGATATGAAGGTGTCAGAGCAGTGCGGAATTGCAGCTTCAAAGGGAAATCAAATCCTTGGATTAATTAGGCGAAATATAGAGTATAAGAAAAAAGAATTAATAGTACCGCTGTACAAAACAATAGTGAGGCCTCATTTAGAATATTGTATACAAGCATGGAGGCCATATCGCAAGAAGGACATAGATATGCTAGAAAGAGTACAGAGGAGAGCAACTAAAATGATACCAAATCTGAGGGATCTTAGTTACGAAATACGCCTAAAAGAATGTGGTTTAACAACATTAGAGACCAGGAGATTTAGAGGAGATCACATAGAAGTGTTTAAAATATTGAATGGTTATGAAAATATTGATAGAAACATTTTTTTCTCAGTTAAGAAAGATAGAAGGACCAGAGGACATGAAGCTACATTAGTAAAGGAGCAGTGTAGATTATATATAAGAAAGTTCTCATTCTCACAAAGGACTGTAAATGAATGGAACAGATTATCTCCTGATTGTGTTGGTGCTAGTAACGTGAATATGTTTAAAAATAAAATCGACACACACCTTAAAAGGGCGGGATACATGTAGATAAAAACTATTGGACTCTCGATAAGCCAAAAGTCTTCCTTGTCCACCTGCCATCCAGAGTAATTTTCTGGATGGCAATCTTGTTAAATCTGGTTAAATTTTGCATGAGTTGCATTGCTCGTCTCTGGCTGGGCACTCTCCGCGTTTGTGGACGTCGTAGCCACAATATTTGCCTTTCTGTTGTTTTGGTTTTGAGTGATTGACCTTGTTTGGAATCTTCTTTTTGTAGATCGTCCTTTTCCTACTGTCTCCATTCCTCACTTCGCTGATGTGGGTCGATTCATTTGGCCCCGCTAGTGTCTTCAGTTGCTGTTTCGATACTTCATCTGTTCGACACATCTGTGTAGCTTTAGTCAAGTCTACGTCAGTTTCACGCAATAGTCGTGCTCGAAGTGTGGCATCGCTGATGCCGATAACTATACGATCGCGAATCAAGCCTTCACGCAAATCGCCGTAGTCGCAGGATGCTGCCATGTTCTTTAGCTCAGTAACGTACTGATCTACGGTCTCGTTCGTTTGCTGTACACGTGTGTTGAACTTGTATCGCTCATACGTTGTTTTTCTTCGGCGTACAGTAGGCTTCAAATTTCTCCATCAATGGACGTACTTTGTCTTTTTCTTCATCAGCAAACGTGAAAGTGTTGAAATTGTCAATGCCTTCACTCCCTACGACGTGTAGGAAGATTGCACATTGTATCGACTCATCCTTCGTAGCAGCGCCAGATGCGATTGTATACAGCGACCGGCGTTGCTTCCAGCGTTTCCAGGTATCACTGACGTTACTACCGGTGAAGCTCATTGGCTCTGGCGGGCTTAGATGGTCCATCCTCAAGCGTTGCGCTCACCTTAGCGTTTTCGTATCGAAATGCAATATGGATATGACCACTTTTGGACTCCGTATTTATGACTGTCGAGCGTGACGCGTATGCCATTTTGTTTTTTGTTTCTAGCGGCAATTTTGCACGGCTTCACACTGATTTTGTTAGAGTTCGTTGGGTTTCTAGATCTCGCGACTACTGCATATAGTGACTGCAACTTGTTATTAAGTGGCATATATGTCTACAAAGTTAGTGTGTTTCAATTTCACACCGAACATCGGAGATCCCACCAGCGCTGCTCACCATGTTGTGTTACGTGAATCGTGCGTTGAACGGAAGTCCTTTATTAAGTACGGTGGCTCAATGGTGTATACTAAACTATAGAACAATTCTAATATGATATCTCCCTCTTTAACTTGATAACGCATAACAAAGGCTAACCAATAATTATCATTAAAGTTCCTTCTGTCTGATTACAAGTCCAATCTCTTGGGAGGGACAACCGCGCGACTGGATCGTCTCACCGCACTCGGTTTGTCATCGGGTTGATCTCGGGCGACTCTTTTCGGCTCGGATGACTCTCGTGTCGCGTGTGACGTCTCTGGCATGGCTGGTGCTCCTGCTCGTCTGACGACACGTCGACATCGGGAGTTGATACATCGATGTGGTTGTCATGCGGCACTTTAAAAAGATGCTGGCGATTTCTACGGTAGACACCACCATTCTCCGCCTCGACAGTGTAAGACCGTGGATATCCAGCTCGCGATGTAACTGTTGCCGGATTGCTCCATTTGTCGTCAGTTTCCGTCTTCACGCGCACCTTATCACCAGGTTGCAGTTCGCGTAATTAACGAGCGCCGTTTCGCTTGTTGTAGTTGCGAGTGTAGGTAGCTTTCGCTCGCTCATCGTTTCGAACTACGTCCAGCGGTGCAGGCCAACGTGGAACGAATTGTGACGTGATGGTCGGCAATGACGTCCTGATCTATCTTCCCATCATTAGTTGAGTTGGACTGTACCGAATCGATGGGATCGGTATTGTTCGGTACGATTGTAACGCGCTGAATGGGTCCTCGCATGCGACGATCTTTTTCGTCGTCTGAACTGCGCGTTCTGCGTCTCCGTTGGATACTGGGTAGTGTGGGCTACTCGTCTGATGGATGAACTGGGCCGATGTTGCGAATGTTGAGAACTCTTGTGATGCAAACTGTGGACCGTTGTCGGAAAGCACGGTCTCTGGGACACCCCATCTTGCGAACACATCTTTCATCTTCAGAATGACTGACTGCGACGTCGGCGTTCTGATGTATGCGATTTCGATGTATCTTGAGTAGTAATCCACCATCACACAGGTCACAGCCGATCTTTTGCCATGGATACTGAGGCAACGGAGTGCTCTTCAAGGGCTCCTTTCGCCGAGTCGACCGACGCTCTTGGCAATGTCCACAGCGTTTGACGAAGTTGTTTATCTCAGTTGATAAGCCAGGCCACCATATCGATTGATTGGCCCGCTCACGGCACTTTGTTACTCCCTGATGACCCTCGTGAATTTTTTTGATGATTTCGGCTCTCATTGATGCGGGAATCACGATCTTCTGATTGCGCACCAAGAGTCCTTCGATCACGGTTAGTTCGTCCCTCACGTGGAACAATTCACGTGTGTCTCCGTCGATGCGTTGTGTATGTCCTGGCCATCCTGAAATCGTGTAGTCGATGACCTTCTGTAGAGTTTCGTCCGCATTGGTAGCGTCTCGAATACTCCTAATCATAGGGTCTCTTATCTGCACGCATGCCATGATGTTATGAACGTAGGCTTGAACTTCTTCCACCGTATCGGGCGTTTCTGAACATTCAAGGGGCTGTCTCGAGAGCGTGTCAGCGACAACCTGGTCCTTTCCGGGTACATGTCTCGGCATCGCGTTGAATCGCATCAGTCGGAGTAATAGCCGTTGACACCTGATTGGCGTCTGGTCTATGTCGCGAGTGTTTATGAGAGGTATTAGAGGCTTGTGGTCTGTCCAAAGCGTAAATTTATCCTTCCCTAGCAGATTAACGGGTGAATTTCTCACACACCCATGTGCATGCTAGGCATTCTTTGTCGATTGGAGCATAGCCGGTCTCCGCCTTGGTTAGTGTACGTGAAGCGTATGGAACGGGTCTCCACTGATCCGTCTCGTCTTGCTTCATTAAGACGGCGCCAAGTCCGAATCCGCTGGCGTCAGCACAGACTGCTGTTTGCTTGTCAACGTCGTAGAACATCAAGACAGGCGTTGTCGAGATGATGCGCTTCACGTCGTCAAATGCTCTCATTTGTGACTGTCCCCATGATCACACGTTCTCCTTGCGTAAGAGTTCGTTTAGGGGTGCTGTGTACTTAGCAAGATTCTTGACATAGCGACCAAGGAAATTTATCATTCCCAAGAAGCGACGCAGTCGGGAAGATCCTTCAGCTTCTGCATTTTCTGGATTGCTTCGATCTTGTCTGGATGAGGGCTGACACCTTGTTCATCGATCCAGTGTTTAAGGAATTCCAATCCTGACTTTCGGATGGAGCATTTTGACTTGTTGAGTTTCAGACCAGATTGCTCTATGACATTGAGAACTTCTTTCAGGTGGGCATCGTGTTCTTCGACGTCCTTCCCACTGATAATAATGTCATCCTGGTGGACAGAAACACCTGCCAGACCATGAAGCACATCTGACATTTCCCGTTGGAAGATTTCACTTGCGCTACATATGCCGAATGGTAGACGAATAAATCTGAATCTGCCAAACGGGGTGATAAATGTCGTGAGTTTGCTGCTGTCTTCATGCAAACGCAGTTGCCAATAACCGCCACTAGAGTCCAGCTTGGTGAATACTTGAGCGTCCGCGAGTGTGTGTAGAATGTCGTCAATTGTTGGCAACATATACCTTTCTCGTTGGATGGCAGTGTTTAGACGTTTCAGGTCTACGCAGATTCGAAGTTTCCCTTGAGATTTTGGTACAACCACCATTGGACTACACCAATCAGTCGGCTCCGTCTCCTTGACGATGACCCCTAGACGTTCCATGCGGTCTAGTTCTTCCGACACCTTCTCTAGCAGAGGGAAAGGCACTCTTCGAGCTGTAGTGCAGCAGTATGGTTCAGCATCTTGCTTCACCTTGATTCTCACGGATCTACTCCTCAGTTCTCCGAGTTCACCAAACACGTCGAAGTCGTAGATTTTGTTTGATTTGACGCTGTCTAGACGGGCAATCAATCGAAATTTGACGGCATCTCCACGACTTATGATATTATCGAAGTCTCCACTCACAACGTACATGCGTATGAAGACAGTCTGCTGGTTGCGTTGCACTCTAGCTATGTACTGTCCCTTGCACGTTAGCGGTCCGCCCAATGTCTGCAACTTCACATTTGCAGGTTTTAACTTCGGTCTATCACGCAGATTTCGGTACGTCTTCTCCGAGACGACCGTGACGTCTGCACCGCAGTCTATCTTAAATCGAACATTTGATCGATTCATGTCAAGATGCGTGTACCAGGCTGGTTCAGGCTCAGTGATGTCACTCTCCACTGACCCAAGGAAGTAGCTCTGACTCATCTTCATCTGCTGTTACCTCGTGAACCGACGTCTTCTTCGTGCACACTTTTGCGAAGTGTCCTTTCATTTTGCATGAGTTGCATTGCTCGTCTCTGGCTGGGCACTCTCCGCGTTTGTGGACGTCGTAGCCACAATATTTGCCTTTCTGTTGTTTTGGTTTTGAGTGATTGACCTTGTTTGGAATCTTCTTTTTGTAGGTCGTCCTTTTCCTACTGTCTCCATTCCTCACTTCGCTGATGTGGGTCGATTCATTTGGCCCCGCTAGTGTCTTCAGTTGCTGTTTCGATACTTCATCTGCTCGACACATCTGTGTAGCTTTAGTCAAGTCTACGTCAGTTTCACGCAATAGTCGTGCTCGAAGTGTGGCATCGCTGATGCCGATAACTATACGATCGCGAATCAAGCCTTCACGCAAATCGCCGTAGTCGCAGGATGCTGCCATGTTCTTTAGCTCAGTAACGTACTGATCTACGGTCTCGTTCGTTTGCTGTACACGTGTGTTGAACTTGTATCGCTCATACGTTGTTTTTCTTCGGCGTACAGTAGGCTTCAAATTTCTCCATCAATGGACGTACTTTGTCTTTTTCTTCATCAGCAAACGTGAAAGTGTTGAAAATGTCAATGCCTTCCCTCCCTACGACGTGTAGGAAGATTGCACATTGTATCGACTCATCCTTCGTAGCAGCGCCAGATGCGATTGTATACAGCGACCGGCGTTGCTTCCAGCGTTTCCAGGTATCACTGACGTTACTGCCGGTGAAGCTCATTGGCTCTGGCGGGCTTAGATGGTCCATCCTCAAGCGTTGCGCTCACCTTAGCGTTTTCGTATCGAAATGCAATATGGATATGACCACTTTTGGACTCCGTATTTATGACTGTCGAGCGTGACGCGTATGCCATTTTGTTTTTCGTTTCTAGCGGCAATTTTGCACGGTTTCACACTGATTTTGTTAGAGTTCGTTGGGTTTCTAGATCTCGCGACTACTGCATATAGTGACTGCAACTTGTTATTAAGTGGCATATATGTCTACAAAGTTAGTGTGTTTCGATTTCACACCGAACATCGGAGATCCCAAGAGCGCTGCTCACCATGTTGTGTTACGTGAATCGTGCGTTGAACGGAAGTCCTTTATTAAGTACGGTGGCTCAATGGTGTATACTAAACTATAGAACAATTCTAATATGATATCTCCCTCTTTAACTTGATAACGCATAACAAAGGCTAACCAATAATTATCATTAAAGTTCGTTTGTCTGATTACACGTCCAATCTCTTGGGAGGGACAACCGCGCGACTGGATCGTCTCACCGCACTCGGTTTGTCACCGGGTTGATCTCGGGCGACTCTTTTCGGCTCGGATGACTCTCGTGTCGCGTGTGACGTCTCTGGCATGGCTGGTGCCTCCTGCTCGTCTGACGACACGTCGACATCGGGAGTTGATACATCGATGTGGTTGTCATGCGGCACTTTCAACAGATGCTGGCGATTTCTACGATAGACACCACCATTCTCCGCCTCGACAGTGTAAGACCGTGGATATCCAGCTCGCGATGTAACTGTTGCCGGATTGCTCCATTTGTCGTCAGTTTCCGTCTTCACGCGCACCTTATCACCAGGTTGCAGTTCGCGTAATTAACGCGCGCCGTTTCGCTTGTTGTAGTTGCGAGTGTAGGTAGCTTTCGCTCGCTCATCGTTTCGAACTACGTCCAGCGGTGCAGGCCAACGTGGAACGAATTGTGACGTGATGGTCGGCAATGACGTCCTGATCTATCTTCCCATCATTAGTTGAGTTGGACTGTACCGAATCGATGGGATCGGTATTGTTCGGTACGATTGTAACGCGCTGAATGGGTCCTCGCATGCGATGATCTTTTTCGTCGTCTGAACTGCGCGTTCTGCGTCTCCGTTGGATACTGGGTAGTGTGGGCTACTCGTCTGATGGATGAACTGGGCCGATGTTGCGAATGTCGAGAACTCTTGTGATGCAAACTGTGGACCGTTGTCGGAAAGCACGGTCTCTGGGACACCCCATCTAGCGAACACATCTTTCATCTTCAGAATGACTGACTGCGACGTCGGCGTTCTGATGTATGCGATTTCGATGTATCTTGAGTAGTAATCCACCATCACTATGTATGTGCTACCCTTCACTTCACACAGGTCACAGCCGATCTTTTGCCATGGATACTGAGGCAACGGAGTGCTCTTCAAGGGCTCCTTTCGCCGAGTCGACCGACGCTCTTGGCAATGTCCACAGCGTTTGACGAAGTTGTTTATCTCAGTTGATAAGCCAGGCCACCATATCGATTGATTGGCCCGCTCACGGCACTTTGTCACTCCCTGATGACCCTCGTGAATTTTCTTGATGATTTCGGCTCTCATTGATGCGGGAATCACGATCTTCTGATTGCGCACCAAGAGTCCTTCGATCACGGTTAGTTCGTCCCTCACGTGGAACAACTCGTGTGTCTCCGTCGATGCGTTGAGTATGTCCTGGCCATCCTGAAATCGTGTAGTCGATGACCTTCTGTAGAGTTTCGTCCGCATTGGTAGCGTCTCGAACACTCCTAATCATATGGTCTCTTATCTGCACGCATGCCATGATGTTATGAACGTAGGCTTGAACTTCTTCCACCGTATCGGGCGTTTCTGAACATTCAAGGGGCTGTCTCGAGAGCGTGTCAGCGACAACCTGGTCCTTTCCGGGTACATGTCTCGGCATCGCGTTGAATCGCATCAGTCGGAGTAATAGCCGTTGACACCTGATTGGCGTCTGGTCTATGTCGCGAGTGTTTATGTGAGGTATTAGAGGCTTGTGGTCTGTCCATAGCGTAAATTTATCCTTCCCTAGCAGATTAACGGGTGAATTTCTCACACACCCATGTGCATGCTAGGCATTCTTTGTCGATGGGAGCATAGCCGGTCTCCGCCTTGGTTAGTGTACGTGAAGCGTATGCAACGGGTCTCCACTGATCCGTCTCGTCTTGCTGCATTAAGACGGCGCCAAGTCCGAATCCGCTGGCGTCAGTACAGACTGCTGTTTGCTTGTCAACGTCGTAGAACATCAAGACAGGCGTTGTCGAGATGATGCGCTTCACGTCGTCAAATGCTCTCATTTGTGACTGTCCCCATGACCACACGTTCTCCTTGCGTAAGAGTTCGTTTAGGGGTGCTGTGTACTTAGCAAGATTCTTGACATAGCGACCAAGGAATTTTATCATTCCCAAGAAGCGACGCAGTCGGGAAGATCCTTCAGCTTCTGCATTTTCTGGATTGCTTCGATCTTGTCTGGATGAGGGCTGACACCTTGTTCATCGATCCAGTGTTTCAGGAATTCCAATCCTGACTTTCGGATGGAGCATTTTGACTTGTTGAGTTTCAGACCAGATTGCTCTATGACATTGAGAACTTCTTTCAGGTGGGCATCGTGTTCTTCGACGTCCTTCCCACTGATAACAATGTCATCCTGTTAGACAGAAACACCTGCCAGACCATGAAGCACATCTGACATTTCCCGTTGGAAGATTTCACTTGCGCTACATATGCCGAATGGTAGACGAATAAATCTGAATCTGCCAAACGGGGTGATAAATGTCGTGAGTTTGCTGCTGTCTTCATGCAAACGCAGTTGCCAATAACCGCCACTAGAGTCCAGCTTGGTGAATACTTGAGCGTCCGCGAGTGTGTGTAGAATGTCGTCAATTGTTGGCAACATATACCTTTCTCGTTGGATGGCAGTGTTTAGACGTTTCAGGTCTACGCAGATTCGAAGTTTCCCTTGAGATTTTGGTACAACCACCATTGGACTACACCAATCAGTCGGCTCCGTCTCCTTGACGATGACCCCTAGACGTTCCATGCGGTCTAGTTCTTCCGACACCTTCTCTAGCAGAGGGAAAGGCACTCTTCGAGCTGTAGTGCAGCAGTATGGTTCAGCATCTTGCTTCACCTTGATTCTCACGGATCTACTCCTCAGTTCTCCGAGTTCACCAAACACGTCGAGGTCGTAGATTTTGTTTGATTTGACGCTGTCTAGACGGGCAATCAATCGAAATTTGACGGCATCTCCACGACTTATGATATTATCGAAGTCTCCACTCACAACGTACATGCGTATGAAGACAGTCTGCTGGTTGCGTTGCACTCTAGCTATGTACTGTCCCTTGCACGTTAGCGGTCCGCCCAATGTCTGCAACTTCACATTTGCAGGTTTTAACTTCGGTCTATCACGCAGATTTCGGTACGTCTTCTCCGAGACGACCGTGACGTCTGCACCGCAGTCTATCTTAAATCGAACATTTGATCGATTCATGTCAAGATGCGTGTACCAGGCTGGTTCAGGCTCAGTGATGTCACTCTCCACTGACCCAAGGAAGTAGCTCTGACTCATCTTCATCTGCTGTTACCTCGTGAACCGACGTCTTCTTCGTGCACACTTTTGCGAAGTGTCCTTTCATTTTGCATGAGTTGCATTGCTCGTCTCTGGCTGGGCACTCTCCGCGTTTGTGGACGTCGTAGCCACAATATTTGCCTTTCTGTTGTTTTGGTTTTGAGTGATTGACCTTGTTTGGAATCTTCTTTTTGTAGGTCGTCCTTTTCCTACTGTCTCCATTCCTCACTTCGCTGATGTGGGTCGATTCATTTGGCCCCGCTAGTGTCTTCAGTTGCTGTTTCGATACTTCATCTGCTCGACACATCTGTGTAGCTTTAGTCAAGTCTACGTCAGTTTCACGCAATAGTCGTGCTCGAAGTGTGGCATCGCTGATGCCGATAACTATACGATCGCGAATCAAGCCTTCACGCAAATCGCCGTAGTCGCAGGATGCTGCCATGTTCTTTAGCTCAGTAACGTACTGATCTACGGTCTCGTTCGTTTGCTGTACACGTGTGTTGAACTTGTATCGCTCATACGTTGTTTTTCTTCGGCGTACAGTAGGCTTCAAATTTCTCCATCAATGGACGTACTTTGTCTTTTTCTTCATCAGCAAACGTGAAAGTGTTGAAAATGTCAATGCCTTCCCTCCCTACGACGTGTAGGAAGATTGCACATTGTATCGACTCATCCTTCGTAGCAGCGCCAGATGCGATTGTATACAGCGACCGGCGTTGCTTCCAGCGTTTCCAGGTATCACTGACGTTACTGCCGGTGAAGCTCATTGGCTCTGGCGGGCTTAGATGGTCCATCCTCAAGCGTTGCGCTCACCTTAGCGTTTTCGTATCGAAATGCAATATGGATATGACCACTTTTGGACTCCGTATTTATGACTGTCGAGCGTGACGCGTATGCCATTTTGTTTTTCGTTTCTAGCGGCAATTTTGCACGGTTTCACACTGATTTTGTTAGAGTTCGTTGGGTTTCTAGATCTCGCGACTACTGCATATAGTGACTGCAACTTGTTATTAAGTGGCATATATGTCTACAAAGTTAGTGTGTTTCGATTTCACACCGAACATCGGAGATCCCACCAGCGCTGCTCACCATGTTGTGTTACGTGAATCGTGCGTTGAACGGAAGTCCTTTATTAAGTACGGTGGCTCAATGGTGTATACTAAACTATAGAACAATTCTAATATGATATCTCCCTCTTTAACTTGATAACGCATAACAAAGGCTAACCAATAATTATCATTAAAGTTCGTTTGTCTGATTACAAGTCCAATCTCTTGGGAGGGACAACCGCGCGACTGGATCGTCTCACCGCACTCGGTTTGTCATCGGGTTGATCTCGGGCGACTCTTCTCGGCTCGGATGACTCTCGTGTCGCGTGTGACGTCTCTGGCATGGCTGGTGCCTCCTGCTCGTCTGACGACACGTCGACATCGGGAGTTGATACATCGATGTGGTTGTCATGCGGCACTTTCAACAGATGCTGGCGATTTCTACGATAGACACCACCATTCTCCGCCTCGACAGTGTAAGACCGTGGATATCCAGCTCGCGATGTAACTGTTGCCGGATTGCTCCATTTGTCGTCAGTTTCCGTCTTCACGCGCACCTTATCACCAGGTTGCAGTTCGCGTAATTAACGCGCGCCGTTTCGCTTGTTGTAGTTGCGAGTGTAGGTAGCTTTCGCTCGCTCATCGTTTCGAACTACGTCCAGCGGTGCAGGCCAACGTGGAACGAATTGTGACGTGATGGTCGGCAATGACGTCCTGATCTATCTTCCCATCATTAGTTGAGTTGGACTGTACCGAATCGATGGGATCGGTATTGTTCGGTACGATTGTAACGCGCTGAATGGGTCTTCGCATGCGATGATCTTTTTCGTCGTCTGAACTGCGCGTTCTGCGTCTCCGTTGGATACTGGGTAGTGTGGGCTACTCGTCTGATGGATGAACTGGGCCGATGTTGCGAATGTCGAGAACTCTTGTGATGCAAACTGTGGACCGTTGTCGGAAAGCACGGTCTCTGGGACACCCCATCTAGCGAACACATCTTTCATCTTCAGAATGACTGACTGCGACGTCGGCGTTCTGATGTATGCGATTTCGATGTATCTTGAGTAGTAATCCACCATCACTATGTATGTGCTACCCTTCACTTCACACAGGTCACAGCCGATCTTTTGCCATGGATATTGAGGCAACGGAGTGCTCTTCAAGGGCTCCTTTCGCCGAGTCGACCGACGCTCTTGGCAATGTCCACAGCGTTTGACGAAGTTGTTTATCTCAGTTGATAAGCCAGGCCACCATATCGATTGATTGGCCCGCTCACGGCACTTTGTCACTCCCTGATGACCCTCGTGAATTTTCTTGATGATTTCGGCTCTCATTGATGCGGGAATCACGATCTTCTGATTGCGCACCAAGAGTCCTTCGATCACGGTTAGTTCGTCCCTCACGTGGAACAACTCACGTGTGTCTCCGTCGATGCGTTGAGTATGTCCTGGCCATCCTGAAATCGTGTAGTCGATGACCTTCTGTAGAGTTTCGTCCGCATTGGTAGCGTCTCGAATACTCCTAATCATAGGGTCTCTTATCTGCACGCATGCCATGATGTTATGAACGTAGGCTTGAACTTCTTCCACCGTATCGGGCGTTTCTGAACATTCAAGGGGCTGTCTCGAGAGCGTGTCAGCGACAACCTGGTCCTTTCCGGGTACATGTCTCGGCATCGCGTTGAATCGCATCAGTCGGAGTAATAGCCGTTGACACCTGATTGGCGTCTGGTCTATGTCGCGAGTGTTTATGAGAGGTATTAGAGGCTTGTGGTCTGTCCATAGCGTAAATTTATCCTTCCCTAGCAGATTAACGGGTGAATTTCTCACACACCCATGTGCATGCTAGGCATTCTTTGTCGATGGGAGCATAGCCGGTCTCCGCCTTGGTTAGTGTACGTGAAGCGTATGCAACGGGTCTCCACTGATCCGTCTCGTCTTGCTGCATTAAGACGGCGCCAAGTCCGAATCCGCTGGCGTCAGCACAGACTGCTGTTTGCTTGTCAACGTCGTAGAACATCAAGACAGGCGTTGTCGAGATGATGCGCTTCACGTCGTCAAATGCTCTCATTTGTGACTGTCCCCATGACCACACGTTCTCCTTGCGTAAGAGTTCGTTTAGGGGTGCTGTGTACTTAGCAAGATTCTTGACATAGCGACCAAGGAAATTTATCATTCCCAAGAAGCGACGCAGTCGGGAAGATCCTTCAGCTTCTGCATTTTCTGGATTGCTTCGATCTTGTCTGGATGAGGGCTGACACCTTGTTCATCGATCCAGTGTTTCAGGAATTCCAATCCTGACTTTCGGATGGAGCATTTTGACTTGTTGAGTTTCAGACCAGATTGCTCTATGACATTGAGAACTTCTTTCAGGTGGGCATCGTGTTCTTCGACGTCCTTCCCACTGATAATAATGTCATCCTGGTGGACAGAAACACCTGCCAGACCATGAAGCACATCTGACATTTCCCGTTGGAAGATTTCACTTGCGCTACATATGCCGAATGGTAGACGAATAAATCTGAATCTGCCAAACGGGGTGATAAATGTCGTGAGTTTGCTGCTGTCTTCATGCAAACGCAGTTGCCAATAACCGCCACTAGAGTCCAGCTTGGTGAATACTTGAGCGTCCGCGAGTGTGTGTAGAATGTCGTCAATTGTTGGCAACATATACCTTTCTCGTTGGATGGCAGTGTTTAGACGTTTCAGGTCTACGCAGATTCGAAGTTTCCCTTGAGATTTTGGTACAACCACCATTGGACTACACCAATCAGTCGGCTCCGTCTCCTTGACGATGACCCCTAGACGTTCCATGCGGTCTAGTTCTTCCGACACCTTCTCTAGCAGAGGGAAAGGCACTCTTCGAGCTGTAGTGCAGCAGTATGGTTCAGCATCTTGCTTCACCTTGATTCTCACGGATCTACTCCTCAGTTCTCCGAGTTCACCAAACACGTCGAGGTCGTAGATTTTGTTTGATTTGACGCTGTCTAGACGGGCAATCAATCGAAATTTGACGGCATCTCCACGACTTATGATATTATCGAAGTCTCCACTCACAACGTACATGCGTATGAAGACAGTCTGCTGGTTGCGTTGCACTCTAGCTATGTACTGTCCCTTGCACGTTAGCGGTCCGCCCAATGTCTGCAACTTCACATTTGCAGGTTTTAACTTCGGTCTATCACGCAGATTTCGGTACGTCTTCTCCGAGACGACCGTGACGTCTGCACCGCAGTCTATCTTAAATCGAACATTTGATCGATTCATGTCAAGATGCGTGTACCAGGCTGGTTCAGGCTCAGTGATGTCACTCTCCACTGACCCACGGAAGTAGCTCTGACTCATCTTCATCTGCTGTTACCTCGTGAACCGACGTCTTCTTCGTGCACACTTTTGCGAAGTGTCCTTTCATTTTGCATGAGTTGCATTGCTCGTCTCTGGCTGGGCACTCTCCGCGTTTGTGGACGTCGTAGCCACAATATTTGCCTTTCTGTTGTTTTGGTTTTGAGTGATTGACCTTGTTTGGAATCTTCTTTTTGTAGGTCGTCCTTTTCCTACTGTCTCCATTCCTCACTTCGCTGATGTGGGTCGATTCATTTGGCCCCGCTAGTGTCTTCAGTTGCTGTTTCGATACTTCATCTGCTCGACACATCTGTGTAGCTTTAGTCAAGTCTACGTCAGTTTCACGCAATAGTCGTGCTCGAAGTGTGGCATCGCTGATGCCGATAACTATACGATCGCGAATCAAGCCTTCACGCAAATCGCCGTAGTCGCAGGATGCTGCCATGTTCTTTAGCTCAGTAACGTACTGATCTACGGTCTCGTTCGTTTGCTGTACACGTGTGTTGAACTTGTATCGCTCATACGTTGTTTTTCTTCGGCGTACAGTAGGCTTCAAATTTCTCCATCAATGGACGTACTTTGTCTTTTTCTTCATCAGCAAACGTGAAAGTGTTGAAATTGTCAATGCCTTCCCTCCCTACGACGTGTAGGAAGATTGCACATTGTATCGACTCATCCTTCGTAGCAGCGCCAGATGCGATTGTATACAGCGACCGGCGTTGCTTCCAGCGTTTCCAGGTATCACTGACGTTACTGCCGGTGAAGCTCATTGGCTCTGGCGGGCTTAGATGGTCCATCCTCAAGCGTTGCGCTCACCTTAGCATTTTCGTATCGAAATGCAATATGGATATGACCACTTTTGGACTCCGTATTTATGACTGTCGAGCGTGACGCGTATGCCATTTTGTTTTTCGTTTCTAGCGGCAATTTTGCACGGCTTCACACTGATTTTGTTAGAGTTCGTTGGGTTTCTAGATCTCGCGACTACTGCATATAGTTATTAAGTGGCATATATGTCTACAAAGTTAGTGTGTTTCGATTTCACACCGAACATCGGAGATCCCACCAGCGCTGCTCACCATGTTATGTTACGTGAATCGTGCGTTGAACGGAAGTCCTTTATTAAGTACGGTGGCTCAATGGTGTATACTAAACTATAGAACAATTCTAATATGACAACAAGTAGTGTGTATGCTACGAGGGAAGGGGTTGTTGAAGATTCTTTTCTGTTGACGATTCTTTTCTGTAGCTTCTAGATCAACGGTTCTTAACCCCAGGGTCGCCATGCCATTTTGAGTGGGTCGCCATAGTCTCGACACTTAATTTTCTTTTGTCCTGCTTTCCCACGATACCTCGTACATGCGTGACGAACATTTTTAGCCATATGAATGTTGCATGAATTTGAAATACAATGTCACTGATATGTGGAATATCACACATAATTTAAATTTTCCTAGCACTGCAGTTGTGGGGGTCATGCGGAACAGAGAACCGCGCTGTGACAGGATCATTTAAAAATTATAGGGTATATTTACTTACCTCTGTATTTTATGGCATTCTCCATGTGAAATATTGGTTAGGCTGTATAATTGGTCAGGCGGCAGATTTCAGCACAAAATCGGTACGTCCTGAGGTTATCCCAAAAGTGTAGAAAAGGTATGTTCTACCGCCAAAGTGGTAGACTTGGCACAATTTGCAAGGGGTGTCCGCTTTTACGTCGACAAACCAATGAATAGCGTTGATTTGGCGATTCCTACATTTTCAACAAGCAACTTTAATAAATGTTCTCATTTATAATCTATTTATGTTATGTCCATTATTTTTTATTGATTATAATTATACCCATTTTTATTTTATCGAGTTAACTGTTTGAAGGCATGGGTCGCCAAGCAAGTCCAGCGACCTGAATTTAGGTCGCAGCCAAAAAAGGTTAAGAACCGCTGTTCTAGATTCCTCTAGTAACACAACCACAAGACGAGCAATGATTCAGCAAATGTTTATCATGACACATGCATGGAGCATAGTAAAAAATATAATTTGATGAGGTGGATTTTACTTACCGCTAGATTAAGACAGCTAGATGATCACTAACCTGATGCACATGAGTGAACATTACACATCTTCCTAATGTACAATACGTCAAGACTGTAACTTTCACGTACCAGAAAGAACAAGTACGTTGTTCCACTTGCCATCAGACCTATAATCCTTTTTCTGTCAATATCACTAAGTTATCACATCCAACGTGCAACGCATTCATAATTCACTACCGGTAGCTGTACTCGGCCTACAAGTACATGACAAGTCTATCCAATTAAAATAATGTTACTTTACAATCAATAAATACAATCGGTAAATATATAACAATTTTAATAGTCCAGCATGCACATTGGATATAAAATATTCATGACGCAGTCGTGGTGATGAGCCACATTAATTAACAATATACTAGCGTCTGTTGTAAAAATGTATAACTTATTCCTCTTCACCTCTATATACAAGATGCTAGGAAACCTCTCAGTTAAGCCTCCACAAACGCATAATTACACGCCATCTCTGTCAGTTCTTAATCAACAAAATATTGACCGACACGGCTTCAATAAAAATGTACTTGACATTAAACAAACAGCATTGGAAGCTATCAAACATATTGGGGAGGGGGGTGGTGTTGATGGCTATGAATACACTAGTGGGGGCCAAACTACACATAAACATCCCAACTCAAAATGTTGGGCTCAGCACCCTCAGTTTCAATGCATAAGAATCCACTGTAACAACATCTTTGGTAAGTTAGCATAGAATCCGAATACAAAATGTGTTGTATTCCATTGGAACCATTCAGAATATTAAATGTTCAGTTCTTTCATGGCACAATTTCAATACCATCTAAGTTAAGACCTTCGTCTACCTAAACTTGTTGGTCAAGACTTTGTATAGAAAATTGTGATGTGAACGCTAAGACATAACAAAAATGCACCACAAAAAGCTACAACATGTAAATAAATTACCCATTTCTCTTGACCTAACATCGTAGATGGAAAATAAAAGACATACAAAAATGTGGACATTATAAAATTGTCCTATCAGAGAGCAAGATAAAAATACAGCTCAAAGATGGAAGTATTGCAACTTTAAAATCATCTACCAGTTCCTTAATAATTGAGGTGCCTTACTTTAAATCATAAAATTAATTATTTTAAAAGCTACAATATGTCAGAGTTGTACACGCAATAATCCATCGACCATGACGGCAAGCAGATGATTTCATTTCCATTATTTCATGTGACCCACTCCAGTTATTCGCAAACAAAACCCCATTTTATCTGGTAATCATGTAATGGCTGTACAATGCATAGTGTGCATTTAGTGTACTACTAAAAGCAGGCGATTGTTTTCATATGTAATAAAATTGTGTCCAAATAATATCAGATAGTAACCCGCTTACAACAGACATAGATATCGTACAGACAAGAAAAACACAAATGATTTACGAAAATGGATTACTGTTGTAATTTGTGGGTTTCACATAAACATTATTTTAAAAACGAGATTATCCACTTATAACTGAACAAACAGTTTACCTGTAAAATGAATCCTTTAAAAACCTATGATAATCACATTTTATTTAAATTTCTTCACCTGAAATGATTTTCTGGTGTGCCTTTTAAATTAGTATTTGCTCTGCTCACATGAAAGTACACACCAATGGAAAATGCAATTTAATTTGCCTAAACAAAGGATGTGATGTGCAGTTATGTCATGCACTTCTGTTAGGTTAGGTACTATACGGTAATATGTGTACGAGTAAACAGGGCACTGACATTGTGGATATTGACTTGAGTCACGTTTTATAAACTATTTGCTAATTTTACCATGCAACTTCTGCTCTAATGGTATCTACTCGACATGCTGAAGAGTCTACACTTGACGCGTTCAAATTCGATGAAACCAGAATGCCACCTGTATCAAGTAAATAGTAATGCAATATCGGAATTGCTATGGGATCATCTCAAAACATTACTGTTTGATACTAAACCAATTTTGCTTCATTGGGGAGTAGTAGAATTATTAGAAGGAAAAAAACAATTGACTGATAAAAAACATGGATTGGTGCAATTCAAAATTTCACGAGGGGGTCAAAAGTCATCAGTTTCATGTACTGTCAAACTTTGAGATGACACATGAGATGATCTTCAACAAAATGTCTTCAAGTGTATATTGCCCGGCAGCGTGAAGTAGCCACCTTCTTCAGAGTAATGATATCTGTTTACTTCTGGAGATAGACACATATTTACGAAATCATGTGTAAATAACACAAGCACAGAACTTACATTATTGGTCTGTCAGTGTGTGTCTGCCTGAAACCATTTGTAAACCTTGACAACAAGCATGATGCTCAAAACATCTTCAAATCTACTCATAAAGTCGCTCAATTATAGCACAATTTCATAACAGTCTGACCTAGAGCAGGGCATATAGTTTAAGATTCAAATTTAAAGCCACACTTGAGAATTCATTCCAACAGCCGAGAATGAACTGGCACGCTACACCTTGTGAATACAACCCTAAACACATTCCTAGTTGCTTCAAGTGAATGCCACCAGATGCCAGCACTTGCAGGGAAGAGTCCGTGATGGGATCACCAAGGGATGGCATCTTTGTGTGACTTGGGAGGTCATTCCCTCATCCCTCTCCCCTCACCCACTTGCCGATCACATGACATGATTTCCGGACTACACGATCGTCGCAGCCGGCCAGCTTGACCACCGGTCCAAGCTGACCCCTCCTGCCGGTCAAACTGGCGTGAGGGCATGAGAACCTCTGGGCTGCAGGACCGCCATTCCCGTCTACTTCCGCCTTGACCATCGGGCAGTCTTGACCGGTTGACCTGGACAGCGAGCTGGCGTTCCACGACGACCTCCCTCTCAAACGACCCCTTAAAATTGGGTAGATGCTGCAGTTTGTTACCCGCCGGGAATAACTTGTCGGCACCAATGTTCTGTATGGACGACGTCTGTGTAACACGGAATAATGTCCCCGGCAACATGACGAGGTTGCTAGGGGCTGCGGTGATGGTCGTGGATGTGTGGGACCTGACAGCAGAACCCGTAGGACTAGGGACTGTCCGGGAGGAGGGAATCCCAGACAGGGCAAACACGACGTTTCCAAACGACGGAACAGTCGAGGTAAAGCCGACAGTTTTCCCTGCTGATGTATGAGAGATAGAATCACTGCCCCCAGATGGCGCTGTGGCTGACTTTTTGGCATTGTCAGCAAATGACTTCAAATGCACTGAATCAGGTGGCATGGCGACGGCTGCCATGGCAACTGTTGTGATGGCCGTGTCTTTTCTCGTGCCGCTTGGTGACCCATTTCTGTTGTCATTCCTAAATAGCACATCAAAAGATTTGGCATTCGTAAACTGGGTTAATGGCAGTTTGCGACAACATACAACACTGCCCCCAATTATGAAACTGCATGGATGGTAACCAAAATAACTTGATGAACCCAACATAAATTAAAATTTAGAAAATGTGGGTCATGTCAACAGAATATTACAGTGAACCATGTTCATGTATGTTGTTAAGGTGTGCAGAGCAGCCAAGTATTGAAACTGACATTTTGGCAACAAAATCTGCATTTTGGTAATGAAAAATAGTTTAAATACTTTGTATATGCTGCACCTTGCTTAATGTTCCAATTTCGTCTGAAATACACTGGTTTATGCGATATATTGAGATAATACAAATAAAATAGTAGGCAAACATTTGCTCAGTGTTTTTAGTGCCATCATTAAACATGTACAGAGCACTGGTCGCTGTGATCCAAGCAGTACATACCTGCATGGAGCAGTGTGGTCTTCATCTGTCGTCACCGTCCTCGTTACATAAACGGTGTCACCCACACCGACCTGCTGTTTGCCGCCAGAGGGAGTGTGGGTGTCATGTGACGCCCTAGTGGTGTGTTCGCTACTACCTTGGAAACTTGCCAAGTAGCAGTCTTTCTCTGCAATGGAGAAATAATTATACAGTAGCTGTTATATTTCAGTGAAAATATTGTTCTCAATTTTGGATTGGAGTAGCAATAGTCTGGTCTGGTTTTCAGCAGCTGTCTGTCTGGCTCAATAACTGTAGTACTTTAAGGTGGAGAAAGAACCTGGGGACCATTTCACTAACATATTAAGCTCTTAAGGATAATCCATCCTAGAACAGAATCTGACGGGAAAAAACAAGGAGTATTTTTAAAATGCATTTCACTAACGTGATCGTTAAATTATTCTTATGGCAAAAAGCGATATTTCCATCATGATAATCAATAGTCTACACAGTTGGCACAACTTGGCAAAAGAGATTGAACAGTTGTCAAAACGTTTGTGAAAATACGGCCCAACAACCACTTATCAACAACATATGACTTTTTGTTCACTGTGCGAAGAATAAAAAAAAATCTTACAGAAGGCACCGACATACCACAGGGGACAATATTTCCGGATCACACACGGTGCAATGTTTTGACGGGAGCGTCGTTGTTAACAATTTTCAGTTAAGAGCATACAGAGCGCCAACAAATTAAAACCGAAATTGTGCCGTTATGAATAGTAATATGAAGGGCAGTAATGGGCAGGTTAACTTAGACACAGCTTAAACTTTGCTCAAAATTGATTAACAAATGTCACAACAATCTTGACCTCCACGAAGCCGCAAACAGCTATGCACACATCAATGGGTCACGACGTCATTGTCACATAAACAAATCATGCGTTAGCAAACTACTAATCGACCGTATCCAGGATGAATTGTTAGTGAAACGCAGTTTTTCATTTTTGCTCCTAGGTATGGAGAACTCGATTTTATGGTGCAAAATCAGGCTTAAGTGCTCTTAAGAATGTTAGTGAAACTGTACCCTGATTACACCAAAATTGTCTATGCGTCTAGTTGGTTTCCTAACTTGACATACCCAGTACCAGCAATGCTGAAACAGGTGTAGTCATTGGTGTGACAGCAGTTTACTGTTTGTACAAGCGTTAAAACGAAGATTAATACATATATGGATTCTCTGTCAGTTTCTTACATTTCTCCACGCAAGCACTCATGCAGTATATATGTAAACATAATACTTGCCCCTATCACTGACTTCTACTTCCTGAACATTACATATAACATTGGCCATGATTGGCCTAAACCAAAATTGCCCTAACTAGGATGGCAGCGAGATGATTGGATAAGTGGCTCAACCTGACTTCCATGTTTCAACATGGCGATCTGCAAGAGAAACCGATGTACTCAGCAGCACCGCCTAGCGTGTGCGGATGGTGTAGACATGAATCGTGAACGTACCTTGGTCAGTGAGAGGACAGCCCGAGACGACGGCTTTCTGCGTGAGGACGTACACCGCCCTGCTGGCGACCTTCCTGTGCTCCTCTAACACCACGTCAACGGTGGCACCGCTTGACCCGAGCACAACGGCACGAGTCACCGCCGGCACCACCATGTGGTTCCACAGCTGACACAACCACCTGGCATGATGAAGATGTATACTTCAGGTAAAACAATATAGATTAGTATATATAAATAGGTACAGAAAATTACGTAATTTAAAAAAGTAAATAAGTTAAAAATTTAAATACAATGGCACATTACCATTAATGTGATCCTAGGGACTAGGCCAAATGACCTGAGCTGTGAGGTGACTATATTAGTGGCATTAATTTCCTATATTTTACTGTTGCAAAAAATTATATGGGTCTGTCCTTTAATTGCAAGGTGGAGGTATTACCAAGGTGACCGTAAAGTGAGGTTCAATTGTAGGTTAAAACGTAAAAAAGATATAAGAAATAAGTTATACAAATACAAGCAATAATTAAATAAATATGTATAAATTATATAAAATCACCATTTTACACTATACACCCATAATGGCACCAGAAATCTCTTGTTGCAGTGTCATGTTCTGAAGTGTTGCAAACTAACACCATGATAAACATGCAACAACAAAACTGAAAGGTTAGCCTTTGGGTTGTCAGAACTGCAACCATCCCATATGTCATCACGCCTACGGAGGGTAACTTCAAAGTTCCTATAATTGACCCGATTTCCCACCCGATTTCACCACCATTGCACAAACCGGAGAACGGCCTGAGGGTTATTCTCCTCGACGGGGCAAGACATCAGATGGGTCGGACCGAATTTGATGCCGTCCGCCAGCCCGAGCTTGTGGACCCCTTCGTTCAGTCGCAGCCACACGCAGATCACCCACTCAACAACGCGGAACACGGGGTTGTCACTAGGTGGCGCCACCCCAATGTGGCTGTGCACAAGTTGGCGGTACAGGTGGCGCTGCAGCAGGCCTCTGATTGGCTCCTGGTCATTGCGGAAGTGCACCCAGTGGAACCGTTGCTGAACGGATGGGTCGAGACAAACGTATCTACAACAGATGTCGACATCGGCTAAACCATCACAGCCATGATCAGTTGATAGCAGCGGACCACTTCACTTTCATTCTTATCAGCTCATAAACCCGATTTTTCTCTTTGAAACTGATTTCGTTCCTTAACAGCGATCATGTATACTGAAAATTGTCGCCACCAGGGGGCGCCTCTGGGACACTTTCGCCAGCATGTCACAGAAATAATATCCTCGGTGATAAATACAACAGTAGTTTTTTGAATTTTGAAAATGCTCCTTAAATTTATGGATTCTATTTAATGATGGATTTTCCATATGAGCTCATACGGTCTGTAAGGATGTGTTCTTTGCATCATGTTCTTGCATTATCCGACCTTTCACGCAAACCTGCAGTATTGATTCCTTTTCACATTGCAAAGTGCAAGCCAAGTTGATTCTGCTGCTGGTATCCATGCAGTATATAGGGTCTGTTTCAATGTATAATGCTATTAATAGTTCCCTAATAATAAAATATTCAGTGCAATAAAATCTTGCAATATTACACAACATCAGTTATCTCATCCCTATGATAATGTTACTACAGCAACATCCGTACCTGGCTCTGTTGACACTGCCGATGATGTAGCAGTTGCCTGTAAGGTTGCAACTCTTCATCTCCCCACCTGCAATAATAAGGCTTATTTAGTTAGCATTGACACAAGGAAGTGAGATAAAAAATTACATTATAGTGCACCCCAGGGAAACCAGAAAGAGCGTATCATATGTTATGAATAAGGCCATAAAACTGTTGCAGAGATTAATCTGCTGAAACCTGGTTTGTGCTAGCCAAACAATCCAGTAGCTGTTGGAAGAAGCAAACACTAGATAGAAGGTACCTACAGTTCCATCTATAGCACACATATTTCCCATTTGTTTCCTACAACTACCTGTGATCAAGCTAGTACGTGTGCATATGTGCGTGCATGCGTGTGTGTAGGTTTACATTAACATTTTACTCCTAGACGATTTACATCTCGGTAGCCAAATTTTCACAGATTAATGAGTGACCGTTTGGAAAAAGTAATACCTTTATTTATTGAAATATTAGCAAACAGATATTTGGAGACGTACCCAGTGTTATATGCAGTAGGTTGTTCAATCCTCGACTTTCGATCGCTGGCAGGATGTCCTTGAACACCTCACTAATGTTCACCTTGCCAAGGTCATCGAAAACAAGAATTGGCGAATGGCCACGAGGAACAGGCTGTGATGCTGGTAAAAGACAACCTAGAAAAGTAAATGGAACATCACACCAATGAGAATATATCTGAATACATCTACGTAGTATTTATATTTTTACACTAACATAACAATCAGCCAATGTTCAATTCCCACTAATGTAACAGTTTTTTTTTACATAATAATAACCACAAAATCCTCAATAATCAAAATTTTTTCTAAAATATAATGGCTAGTCTCCTGTGAAGATTCAAACCATTTTCCACTGCAAAAAAATCTACAAATTCTGTGACATCTCCTGAAGGATGGAAAGGATGGGAAGAGAGCGACAGGGCAAGAGTGAGGGAGAGGGGGAAAGAAAGAGAGGGATTATTAAGAAACATAAGTACATTTCTGCTACATGATACAGACACTAATAATTATAGAGACAAAACTATTAAACAATCTAATAATAAAGTAAATGCAAACATGCATGATCTATTTAATTATTAGATTTAACAAAATTTAGCTACAAGCTCCAGATGGCATGCGGACAAGGAAGCCTTTGGCTTATCGAGAGTCCAAAAATGTTTCACCTATGTATAGCCAGCCCCCCTCCCCAGATAGCTGTCAATCATATTTTTGAACATATTCACATTGCTAGCATTAACACAATCATCAGATAATTTGTCTCAGTCATTTGCTGTCCTCTGAGAGAATGAGTATTTTCTCACATCTAACCTACACTGTTCTTTGACTAATGCCACATTGTGCCCTCTGGTTCTACTGTCTTCTTTAAGTTTGAAGAAAATGTTTCTATATATTCAATATGAAAAACTTCTATTTGGTCTCCTCTTAGTCGCCTAGTCTCTAATGTTGTCAATCCACATTCTAACAGGTGTCTCTCATAACCAAGATCTTTCAGTTCAGGAATCAGCTTAGTTGCTCTTCGTCGTACTCTTTCTAGCTCATATATGTCCTTCTTACGATATGGTCTCCATGCTTGTATCATTGTATGCAATATTCAAAGTGAGGTCTAACTATTGCTCTGCACAGTGGTACAACCAGCTGTCTCTCCTTATATGTGAGATTTCTTCTTATTAGCCCTAGTATTTGATTACTCTTTGAAGCAACAATTCCACATTGCTCTGAAACATTCAGGTCAGCACAAACTGTCACTCCTAAATCCTTTTCGTTTACAGTTTTACCTAATATAGTATCCCCCATTATGTATTTTTTTGTCATTAGAGATGTAATGCATTTAACTAAACAAATGTTAAATATAAATATCATGCATTAGGGTCATGGAGACTCCCGTTAAAACTAAAATATGCGAGGAAGTGTGAAGACAAACCTGTCTCAATGAGCAGGCTGATTAGGTCCATCCGTGTGAAGGTCTCTGAGACAGGGACAAAGTGAATGTTTGCCGTGTTCCCACACTGCTCCTGTTTAGCCTGCAGCACACCACACACAATCAACACAGCACCAAACAGGTTCATTATACTGCATCTGACACAACTAGTCTACACACAACTCATTATCAATAACACAGAGAAGTAGCTCAAGGTTATGTTTACATGAATATGTGTCACATAATTTGATAAGAACAATATAATAATATATTTATTTTATAATGCCCCCCACCTAATAAAAGTTCTGGGTGTTCTACAATGTTTCATCAAATCTAAACATAATTAAATTATTTAATACCCTCACCGCCCAATAAAAGTTCTGGGTGGTCTACAATGTTTCATTAAATCTAAACATAATTAAATTATTTAATACCCCACCGCCTAATAAAAGTTATGGGTGATCTACAATGTTTCATTAAATCTAAATATAATTAAATTATTTTAATCAATTGTACACATTTTGTTTGGCTCAACACAGAGCCAGAAAATGTTATCCCACATATTCACTGTTCGAAGATATTGAAACACTGCAATTGATTGGGTTTTTTAGAATTTTACCTCACTGACTTACAATGTATAACAACTATACAATGATGGAGAACAGATTCAGACAACCAATTCGGACAAGACAAGCATGGTGAAAGGCAGAATGCAGTATCACCTACCCGGATACTTTCGGCCAATTTGCGGGCAAGGTATGTCTTCCCAGTTCCTCCTGGACCAACAAACATGAGGTTCTTATGCTGCTCCACCTAAAGACAGGCCAACTTCATGAAACAACATATTTCTTTTGATTTTTCTAATGTATAATAATGCTTTGTTTCCACAAAAATATAAAGATATAAAGTAAACAATAAAGATAAGGTTTTATATAGCACGGTATCCAGTCCTTAGGACTGCTCAAAGCACTTTACACTTTACTCCCTGGCAGACCTGTTCGCTAAACACCATCTTGACTTCTCTGGGAAGCATCCAGCCACGCTGCCATTGATGCACAAAGACTAGTCGTACACAAATATCAACCATTCCCTACAGCCAGATAATCATTTAAGCAGCTGAGTGAATTGGAACATAGAGAGAATAAACTTGCCCAAGGTTCGACAAGGCAGCACAGGATTCAAACCTGGAATCTCTCGGTTGAGAGTTCGATGATCAAACCATTATACCACCATTCTCCATATATACAAAATACAATACAACAGAATGACAAAATAAAGATGGGTCACTAGTAGAAGCCATTGCTTGACAAGAAAGTGACCCTTCGAGTAAGTTGGGATGAGACGTACCAGGCGTAGGTAGGTTTGAAGGAGAGACACAGGGATAAAGGACTCATAGGCCAGGGCATCAAGACATCCATCCTCCAGACCTGCAAGCAGGACGCCTGGTATACATATGTGATACATCACACATCGACATTCAGTAAATGTATGTATTTTGCATTAGACGACAACAACAACAATTTGTTAATATATATATATATATATTACTTTGTATAACATCTGTATATATATATTACTTTGTATAACATCTGTATATATATATATATGTGTTATGCAAAGTATTCAAATCATGTGCACAGAAGGCAACATCTGATATTGATGTTTAACAAGAAAGCCATAAAAAAACAATGGTGTCAGAAGTGGATAGGACCTTTGGTTTACTGAGAGTCCAACTTTTCTGTTTGCATGTAACCAGCCACTATGTGTGGCATTCACAACAAGCTACTTATTGCTTACATAACGACACATATTTGCTTCAATTTTTTATCATATCATAATAATAATACTGTACAGTGCCACATTATTTATTAACAAGCATTGATTAAGCAGAAGAGCTTAATACACCCCAAATTTAAATAATAAGTTTTCAAACTTGTATTACTATTAAATGTATGCTTAATATATGCAAAATACCAGCGTAAATTACTGTAATTTAAGCTGACATGAGCAGAATCAATAGAATATAATATAAGAATCTAATACTCCCACTTTTCACTGAAAAGTTATGGAAGAACATGTCTAGTTGCCAACTGCAGGACACCAGAGTTTATCACTAACCAAAGAGTTGCACAGTGATGCAGTGGGTATGATAACTGTTGAGAACTTCGTACGGAAACTGGGCTGCCGGGGTCCCTGGAGACCAGGAGTGCTGACCTGCAAACGCAGGTATACAGTCAGTACAGTCCTATAAACACAGCTGCACATTCAGTACAGTTCTGCAAACACAGCTGCACATTCAGTACAGTCCTGCAAACATAGCCCACCTATTCAGTACAGTCCTGCAAACACAGCTACACATTCAGTACAGTCCTACAAACACAGCCACTCATTCAACCACACATTCATTACAGTCCTACAAACTCAGCCACACATTCAGTACAGTCCTGCAAACACAGCTACACATTCAGTACAGTCCTACAAACACAGCCACTCATTCAGTACAGTCCTGCAAACACAGCCACATATTTAGTACAGTCATGCACACACAACCACACATTCATTACAGTCCTACAAACACAGCCACACATTCAGTATAGTCCTGCAAACACAGCCACACATTCAGTATAGTCCTGCAAACACAGCCACACATTCAGTAGTCCTACAAACACAGCAACACAATGTGAACAGATGAATGGATACACCAGGAAGCTAAGGTGGATATGCAAGATTATAACGGTAGTTTTAAATGACTGCAGAATTGTGTAAATATTTTCAACTGATAACATACATACAGGTAACCATTCATGCTACCATCATTAGCACCATCTAGTGAAAATACCAGTATAATTTATCAGATAACATAGCTGCTGAAGCTCTGTTTTTTCACCTATACAGAAGCTGCGCACACTATCGAGAGTCAGGCCGAGGGAATATGCTGACGGCGGAGGCAAATCCTGCTCGAGCCATAATGTCCGTTTTGTCCTCATCCCGGTGGTCACAGCCGAAATGTGAGTCATCACTGCACTGCTCAGCCTCTCTTCCAATTCCGACCAGGTCGTCTCCATGGTAACAGCCACCTGACCTATGCACTGAGAAGTCTCGAGATGTGTGTTTGGTGGCAACTCAATGTGGATTGAGCACAACTCATCTTGCACATCATCTGGAACACACAAGGGTAAGTTCTTATGTAGCACAGTGTCCAGTCCTTAACCTTTTACATCAAATGATGTTTTAATGAAATGCACTTCCGATTTCCCAAAGTTCTCGTACAACATAAGCAACATGTTTTCAAATGGTGCAAACTCAGAAACATGCAATATAAAGCCACATGACAAATACACGTAATGCATAGCAAATAAACTAACTAATGGTCAAAATATTTATTATTATTATTAAAATGACTTAATGCACACAATTATCCTGTAGATGGGACCATATGTATGAATCACTAAAGCTCAGATTATCCAGTTGGTGATTATTCGTTGTTGGGACCATGACACAGCAGGCAGTTTCATATGGTTGGCATCTAGAGGGTTAAACTGCTCAAGGACTTCACACTTCACCTCCTTGCAAACCTGTTCGTTTGAACACTAATTCAATTTCTCTGGGAATGTTCAACCATTCACCATGGTGTTTTGCTTTTCTAAATGCAAATCTAATTGTTGATGTTTCAACCTGTCACTCACGTCTGTACATTCTCCCAGCAAGACAGAGCTGCCACCTAGCAGGTAGTTGCATAAGCACTGACAGTAAATGATTATTACTTACCTAGACCATCCAGACATTTACGACATTGTTGAGAGGCGACGGCAAGGACTGATGTACAGTCAAAGTCACAGTGGGCAGCCAGTAGTTGTAGACAGTCCTGTAGTGACACAATATTCGTTGCTAGGTTATACCCACCCATGGAGCAACAGACCAATGGTAACACCATCATCACGACAATATTTTTATTTTAAAATCGTAACAGGTAGTGCCGTTTAGAATATGTCTTACCATACAATTTGTCCACTACAAAAAGGAAATGACTCTAAATAGCTACCTTTGCTTTTTTAGTACACAAAAAAGGCAAGGTTATCAATCATTTCTAGGTAAAATATCAATCAAAGATATGTACAGTGTGTGCATGTTAAATAGCTAACACATATTACTCTTGTTTTCTAATAAATATAACATTTATGTAGTCATGAAATGCCCACGTGATGTTTCTCTGGTGCTGCCAGTCCATACATCGAATGCGTGCTGGCAAGTTTTGGACAAAGCAAAGCACACAAGATGTTAACTATAGATTCAAACCCAACTATTTAATATTATCTTTTAACTGATTTCTTAGTAATCGTTTTGCAAAACAAACTAAACTACCCCAAATTTTCAAATTGCAACAAGAGAATTTGAAACCAAGTCTCTCGATTAGCATTTCAATGTTCTAAATACTATACTAGTAAACTCCACATTTACACATTACAGAAGGGCCATTAAAGCAGTGCTACGCCTTCTAAAACCATAGAAAATAAACTAATTTTAGAATGCAACAACAAGACACTGACATGAAAGCATTACTCACAGCATTGTCTCTGATAGCTGCCAGGTGGACGGCTGACCATCCGTCATTGTCAGTCATGTTGATGATGTTACTGAGTGACCGGCGGTCCAGGAGACTGTACTGGTCACTGGCTGCAGTCTGTAGCACGGCCTTCAGACACTGGACGTGGCCAGCATGGACCAGACAGTGCAGTGGTGTCCAGCGAGACTACAACCAGGTCATAGGTCAATCACCGTAGACGACACACTAGAGCACATTAAATATCCGACATATTTAATGATATAATTCCAACAGTTCCTAATGGAACTGACTATAATTCAACTGGCGTATGTGTGCTTGGTGTGTACGTGTGAGAGTATGTTATTGTTTTCCTCCTCGATGGTTTGCATCTCGGTCGCCAAACTTTCACGGATTAATGTACAACTATTCAGAAGAAAGTAACACCATTATTTTTTAATTCCCCGTTGGTTAAGGGTTCTTACCAGTTTTATGGTTATGCATATCTTCTGCGATTGTTCCAACGTCGCCATGACTACCGATCAGTTTGGAACATTTTACATAACATGCAAAAAACTTTTCAAGATTTATGTCATAACACACATGATTTATGAATACTGAGGGAAACAGTTTTCTGCCCCGTGTGTATGTCGCGCCATCCTCAGGATGGACATTTCTGCTATTGGGGCCAATTAGAGGTGTACACCGTTTTATATCAATGTTGGACACATTCACCTATGTGATAACAATTCAAATGGTACCCAACTGGAAAATTACTGTCCAGGACCAGTTAGATAATTACAGTGTGTACATCTTTTTCTTAAATAATTTGTATATCTGCTTAATGGGTAATTACCATAAAGCACCTATTAGGAGTACATAAACACATTTATAGTAGTTCATAACTGATGCCTTACCTAATGAGTAAATTATCAAATATAGTAATTGTTAGAGAAATAAACCATTTTCTGGAAATGTTAGACAGTTATTTTTAATTTACTCATATGTTAATAAATAAACTTTTACCTAATTAGAAAATTACAGTATATGATCTATTAGGAGCACAGACTGTTTTCCATTAAATATTTATACATCTATCCAAGTGTTCATAATTCAAATGTAACCTAACTATTCAGATAAATAGCAAAATACTTTACGTAAATATAACTAAGGTATTTCTTAATAAATATGTATCAACATAAACTCACAGTTGTAACAGCATCAAGTCTAGCACCATTATCTAAGAGGATGAGGCAGCAATCCGTGTGGCCATTCATGGAACTAAAGTGAAGCGGTGTCCATCCTGACTGGTCAGTCGTGTCAACCTTGCCATCTTGCAGCAGTAGCAGGCTCAGGCAGCTGCAATGGTAACAAGAGGTAACAGGTAAATAAATCTGGCAAACTCCACAAAATGATCTTGCTTTCTAACAGTCTTCTACTTATTTACAAGTTGTTTCTTAAATATACAGAAGTTACTTGAAGTAAAATAATATCGTTGTTTGTATATTTATCTTTCAGCGCCTAGTCGAAATATAATCTAATGGGTAATTGGCCTTATATATATTTAATATGCTACAAAACATAAAAAGAAAGGTCAATAATTGTATTTATAAGACTTCTTTTGTTAACTTTCAAAAAGATTCTTGGAATTTTCCCCACAGAAATTGGGTATTTTTTTGCAAAAGGGTATCATTTTATTTTATACTTTAAATAAAATATAACAAATTGGCACTCTGTGTCGTGTCCACCGGAGACATATCAGTGCTAGTGCTACTACCAGTCTGGTGGACAATCACCTGACCAGCTGGACATACCTCAAGTGTCCACCACTGGCCGCCAAATGGACAGGAGTAGACTGGTCATTTCTGATGGCACTGCCATCACCACCATTCTCAAGCAGGACTTGCAGACATTCTACAACAGACAAACAGTTATGTTCAATGTTATCATAATGGCAGTGTTCCCTTATAAACAGCCATTTAATAACATAATCTGAAGCATGCATTAATTTTATCAGCAAAAATGCCCATCGTTTGATATGGGTCTATTTACACACTGATCAATGCAGAAGACAAGTTTCCAAAAGTATTCATACATTTTTATGATGTAAATTTTAGTATTTTTGCAATGTATGTTATGTAAAATGACCCCCCAACTGACCAGCATACCTTGGAACAATCATTGAAAACATGCATAAGCCATTATAACTTTACCAACAATAGGTCAATGTTTCTCTAACATCTGGTATAAACCTTAAACCAGTAAAAACACCTAACAAATGAATGTTACAAAATAAAGGTATTACTTTTCCTGTCCTGAAAATGTTGTGCCATAGATACAAACCATCTAGGAGAAAAAATTTAACATACTTATACACGTACGCATAGACACGCACACACATGCATGGACACGCACACGCACACACACACACAGAGGCACACACCACTCACACACACATATGCATGGACACCCAGACACACACACACGTGGACACACACACATACACATGCATGGACACACACACACACACACACACACACACACACACACACACACACACACACACACACACACACACACACACACACACACACACACACACACACACACACACACACACACACACACACACACACACACACACACACACACACACACACACACATGCTTGGACACACACACATGGACACACACACAGACACACACACACACATGGGCACCACACACAGACACATACACACATATACGCATGGACACACAGACACACACGCATGGACACACACACGCATGAACACACACACATGCATGCACACACACACATACACATGGACACGCACACACATGTATGGACACACACACACATGTATGGACAAACACACACACGTATGGACACACACGTATGGACATACACACACACACATGTGCATGCACACACACACACACACACACACACAGACACACACACACACACACACACACACACATGGACACACACACAGACACAAACACACACGCATGCACGCACATACACACACACACACACAGCATCAGTGTTTGTTATGTAACTACATGATATGACTGTGTGTACAGGTCTACATGTGACACACAATCCCATATTTCTCACCTGTATTTCCAGCGAGTGTCGCCAGGTGGACAGCAGTGCTGCCATCTGGCATTGGCCAGTTCACGTTGCTGATGCCATTGGTGTGAAGATGGGTAACTAGGGTGTTGACATCTCCTTCTGAGGCATACTTGTGGAGGGGGGAAATGAAAACGTCAGGGGGATGCAGGGATGATGATGATGATGTCACTGATGATGAGGATGAAGATAAGGAAGATGAGGCTACACTAGATGCATTACCTTCACAGGAACCTGCAACCAGAAGGCATATACTCAGTGAGCCAGATGTAGACCAGGGGTCATCTCAACAATTGTCTAGGAATCCTTTTTTGTTTAACTTGTAAATAACTGGAGGATCCACTGAGAAAAAAACGTTGAAAAGTTGAACTTTGCTTGAACTTACCATCTCACGAACGAAATTAAATTGCTTACTACGGTTTATTTGTATCTGCAATGTTTAATTTATTTGTTGGCTTATCTAGCTAGCAAGTAATATTTGGCTACCTCTTAGAAATTTTTTATTTCTCTATTAAAACCGAAAATGATCTCTGATCACATATCTAGGATATTTGTCTTTTATTAATATACTACTTCCTAAGTGACACTTTAAAGGCATTTTCTTTTCTAGAACTGAACTATTTCTAGCCAATGATCTTCTTATCTGAATACCACACATTAGAGTAGAACTCTGTTGTTTGATATAATCCAACCGATTTCCTGTTTAATGGCAAGTACAACGAGCAGGAAGTCACTGAAATTAGCAGATTATTTCTGTGGCCTGAATCTCATGCTTACTATATTAACAAGCATTAATTATGCTGACTGAAATTATCAGAAAATTACGCATTGATTTGCAAACTGTGGTGCTGTGTAATAAATAGCTTGATGGAATAACATGACCAGTCAGATCAGGATAAGGTGATCGATCAGAACACATTGTTGCAACATTATGATACTGTTTGTAATGAAAAACGTATATTAAAACATATTCGGAATGAAACATCAGTTGTAATTTAAAAAAAATTTACGTTTGAGAAAATTTTAGTTTTGCAAACAAATATAAACATAAAATAAATTGTAATAAATTATGTTTCACATCGTGGTGGCAAACACGATGGGATATGTTTGCTTTGTGTTCTATTAAGATAACTGCCACAGAAGGTAGACAAATCTGAAAAGATATGCACATTTTATAAGGTCCCAAGAATGTGTTGCATATGTGATGTGATAACTTATATGGGCCAAAATGATTTATCCCAAGGTCATTTAGCTAAATACAGCCAATGGCAAAGATAGTTTCCACATGCGCCAAACTTCAACACAAGCAGGGCCAGGTGTAGTAATCCAGTAGTAGTATGCTTAATTATCTAGGCTGTATTAGATGATGCAAAAACAGCATAAGCAAACTAAAGAAAAATTGAAAAGGACTGAAATCCATGCGAGCACAAACACGGACAGTGTGAACTAGCAGATCTTTTAAAATAGTATATATATATATATTATATATATATATAGTAGAGCGAACAATATATTAATAAAGTCTACTATGTGTTCACAATATGACTTAAAATAAAAATAAAAATTTATGCTTTTGCAAAAAAGTGCATTAATAATTTAATGCTATGACCAGTTAGTACACATTTATGTGTGATTAATTACACAAAATCTTGTGTACTGTGCATAATATAACAGAGTTTATAAGTTAATTTTGTGTTTGACATCCAGCTTGTGAATTCTAAATAATTGGTGCTCAGATATTATTAATTATACTACAAATATTCCATTATGATAATCATGATAATACAAATATTTCAGAACTCGGCCTCTCTGAAGCAGACATCACATGTAATATGTGATGTAATTTCCTGCCACCATTTTATGCTATTATCTATAGCATTACCCGGTTTGGTGGAGGATCTCGCTGTCAGTGTTCTTATTAACTTTTGATTTTGTCAATGGTTCAGGTGGTTTAAACTATAATAACTGAGCTCAAACATTCACAGCAAGTTATGCAATATGGTAATTTTTCATTTTTTCTTTTTGTGAAATAGCTTGTATACCTATATACAAAATTGTAGAATAAATATTTAGAAACGTTTAAACAATAATTTTAATATATTGTGTATGCATCATGTTATTTAGGTTTGTTCTACACAGCCATGACATATTTTCACAAGTTTAACATTGTTTTGCTACCTTCCAGTAGTATGCACTGTCATTTTAAAATGATTACGTGTACAAACACAAATAGCATACTTATAATGCCAAACATCATTATCATAAATCATTCAAAATTAAATTATACTTTTTATCATAACATATTTGTTATATTATTTTAATGTGGGTTAAAGCATGCCCATGTACTGCGATACATGGAACAAAAACTTAAAAACATAATTTCCTATGGATGTTGTTAGAGCAGTGGCGTAAGCTGGGTAATGTTAATGTTTATCAATGTGCACATAAGTAATATGAATAATATACATTACATCATAGTGTTTATAGCTTCAAATAAATAACTACGTAAGTTGTGATGCGAAAAACGTGTTAAATTAGATTAATTACGGTATCACGACTGCCCATGCCATCGACCAATCAGAGTGGCAACGTTACCTGCTGCTGCCACGGAAACAGGAAAGTCTGGTGAAAGATCAGCTTGGCGAAAATTATCGACATTTGCTGCCACGGGTACCACAGTGGCACCCTCTGGAGGGCTAACATCACATGGCGAACTTGACTGAAATAGAACGGCATCAATGCAGCAACCAAAGACGGAAGGACAAACATGCAAAGCACACAACGAGAGCAAACAATGCACGCAGGACATGGCACGCATCACCTTGAACCAAGCAAGGCTGATATCAACACACACGTCAGGCTCTCTACAAGTGACCAGCTCTTAATTAAGCTGAAGCATTCAAAGGTTTTTCACGACTTATTTCCAGGTCAATTTGTATCATTTTAAGAATTTTGATATTTTACTAAATTTGTGTTCACAAGTTCCATGTCAATCTGTATCATTTTAAGAATTTTGACATATTTTACAAAATTGCTATTCAAACTTCCATGTCAATTTTATCATTTTCAGAATTTTGACATATTTTACAAAATTGCCTCAAAGGAAGGATTAGTCCGGACAACAAGGAATCATTTGGAATATCTCACATGTACAATGCTTATTTTTAACTTACATATTTTGTAACTGTCATTCTTTCAAGGCTTTAATTGTCAACAGACTTAAGATGTCATGCCTTCAAAGGAACAAACCTGACATGCGAGTACATGTATGTACAGCTGTACATAGGTTTACTTTGATGTTACTTAAAAAGCACCCCACGCTACATATAGCAACCATTTTAAAACCAAGCCTGCATTAAGTAATCTAACAGAATACTTCAAGTTTCTTGAACATTTTACATGGATGGACAACAAAAATCTCCTCTAACCTGGCCTAATTCTGTTGGAAACCAAAATGACAACCATTGGCATTATCACCATGATCTGGCAGACCTATCGATCTAATGACATGATAGTATGACCCATTGCAACAGGAGTTTCTAAACTGAAACTGCCAGTATGCAATAAAATGACCTGTCCACTATGAACAGAAAATTACCATACAGGTGAGATTGCGTAACAAAGCCGAACCTGTCTATTGCAACCATTTCAACCAGGGGCAGTGATTACAAATTATAGAACTAAGAAAACCAGCTTACAACTTCTACTGAAAAATTAAGCAACCACATCTATGTTTCTACTGACCAAAGGACCACAACTATACAACTTCTACTGACCAAATGACCACAATTATATAACTTCTACTGACCAATTGACCACAATTATATAACTTATAAAATGTTGACAAAATGACCAGAACTTTTATTAACCATTTGAATGGCCATAACAATGCAACATCTACTGACCAAATAACCATATCATTAACTTCTACTGACCAGTTAAACCAGAACATGTGGAGCTGAAAATGTCTATGATCCTAAGCCACCTCAGACACTTGTGAAACATGTTTACTGATCCCATCTTCCAAGGAGGGGTTGTGGGTTGTGGGAAGGGAGAGGTGGGGAAGACAGGTCCTCTCATGCCAGGTGCAAGAGTTACTCAGGTGAAGAATAGGGGTGGAATGGGTAGATGTTGGTGATGTTTAGAAGTGGTATGATTATGTGGATGCCATCTATGGGTAGCATTTTGTCACTGGGTAGCTACATCCATGTAGAGTTAGTTGAGGTTTAGTTTTAATAATACTAACCACACCAATAACCAATAATTGGTATTACAAAAACTGTCATGCAGCATTCATTGCAGTGCTTGTAGTGCCCCTGTCAGTGTATGTAGCAGGCAAGTATGACGACAACTTTTTAAAATTATTACACAATTCCATATCCATGGAATATAATATGTTACACAACTGAATAATTCCGGGGCAGAAAGGGACAACTCTGTACAGATTTGTTTTAATCTGATAGTCTTATGGACATAGTAGACATTCCCTATGGTTTTGCATTTTAAAAACTGTATTGAGGTATACACACTGTATACGGCTAACACTTAACATCACTTCAAAAATTTTCCAGAGAGCAACTCTTGCAGCTATTTCAGCTGCATATGGGTGGTTAATATCAACAATATGTATGAAGTAAATAATTATAAATAACTACATTGTGTATCTTTAAATACATCATCAATTGGTAGATTAGCGGCCAATGGATCAAAGAAATAAACGAACACTGAAAGAGGCGAGTGGACCTCAGCACCTTGGAGGAGATGCTCTTAGAATGATTCAAAGTCAGCGTATTAATACACAGATGTACACACGTGCTATACGAAACAGGTTAAAGCACTACTCAGGTTAATCGTGGTATTAGAAATTAACGACAGCAAGGGTAAGATTGGGATTAGATGCGTTACGAGACGCACAGAAGCACATCCGAGATTTGAGAACAGATGCACGACTCCAACAATGACATTCCTGCCAACAAGAACAAGAGCAGACAACACATGGGCATGCAGACATCAACCGGCAGTTAACTTTCCTTGGACAGCGCCTCTGGGGTCACTTACATTCACCCTCTGTATGCATCCATTCTTCGCATACTTTGCATCGCTGAAGGTGTACTACTGGTCAATGCAGTCTCAGTGCACCCGTGTAATCCGATCTCTGTGTAGTCCTCAATCGCCACTTCTCTTTAAATCTCTTCTTCCCACATTTGACATGTCATGCTGGTTGGTTGGGTTTTCTGTCCATTGTCTTCCAACAGTGTTGACTGCTCACAAGTCTTTTTTGTTGTAATGTTCAGTAGTTGTTTGTATAGGTGTGAGGTAGTGTCACACTGTTCTAACATAGTCATCCATAATAAAATATTTTCCCAATTTCAGTAAGGTTACCTAGCAATAATCAAACTTCAAAACAAGTTGCGATGGTTTTTGCAGATAGTAGAGCTTACAAAACTGAAAGAAATACCTCAACGGGAGAAATAAAACCAAACTTTGATAAACCATGTTACCAATTTTTAATAATTAAAAATGGACTGAAAAAATTCTACATCTTTCTCATTACACAAAACTTTCAGATAAATTTAAAACATCTCCTTTTGTATTGCCCAGAAGCATTTAAAAACTCCTTTACCCTATTCTAATCAAAACAAGTTTTCCTGACCAACCTTATTTAATCAAACAAATTATCTGTTAACATGACAACTTTATTCCTGCCCCCAACTTGTTTTTTGACATGTGTGGTTAGTTGCTTAACATGCAGCATGTTAATCTGAGAAATGCAACAAACCTTCTGACAGTTATAAGTAGTTATATCATGCAACATATAATTTAAACTGCTAACATACCAAGTTTAAAAACACTATATTTGTAAAGTATTTGGTGACTGGTAAATCTATTACATATACAATAAAACCACACTTTAAAATGATTTCTCATCAATAAACCAAAACTATTCCTTTTTATATAATCCCACATTGAAATTCCTGAACCACACAAAAGACAAAGAGATAAATATGTTGTCGTTATTTACAGTTTTATTGATTAACTAAAATTAGTATTGCAGAGTGTACACTGGGCATTCAGTAGCACTCTAAAAAGTAGAATAGTCCACAATAAATGCCGGCCAGCTAGCAAACCCATCTAGAATAACTTTTTTTACAATTATTACTCCTAGTTAGTGATTGTCCAATGGCAGATGTTTCCTTCCATATTTAGTTACACATATTAAACACATCACCAGTCCAGCATTCGTTAATGTCACGATTAGAACATGATTAAAACATCCTAACAGCCGCAGGAAACAAGGAACATACTGTTAAATAATAAACAAGTATTCATCACATTTGCGCCAAGCTATAGTTAAAACAGTAATAAATACAACAGGAACATAATATGCAAACAATGCATTAAAACATAGATTAGTGCTAAAATACACCGTCAATGTGAGATGTTATTATTGGCTATTGGCTATTGCTAGGCCAACGTATGAGTGAGTAAATCGCCTCGGTAATCAGGAACACGTGTATATCACGCCGCTGCCACTAGTGGCTATATAATACGGGGGATTGTGGAAGTAAACATGATCAATATAGCAGTCACATGGTCGGTTAACCATACCCCTGCTTTTTGTTCATTATTAAGAACACACAAACGGTATCTGGACCAGGAGTGCTTCTCCATCTGTCACTCCAACCCTATCACCTGCCCTAGAGTTCCATGGTACATCCTACCCTCGTATGATATACAGCTATCTAGGCAGATGAAATGAGAGAGGAACCCTACAACCTTGTGGCAAGACAAACTTTCTCAGAACTGATCTACACTGGTAATGAGATACAAATGTGTTTCCACAAGACTTGCTGTGCCTGGATGCAAGGCATTATAAATTATAACTTTTTCAACAAAGGTGCCAGCGCAAATGATTGAAAAGTAATGTAACTGTCACCTGTACATTTTAAAACATTTCCAACAATTCTCTCAAGTTTTTCTCGACACAAATACTAGACAGCATCATCACTTTATAATGTCTTCATCAACTGATATCGTGTAAATATTACACAAACTATCAAAGGCACACAAACTTATCTGGGCATCGATGCTGCACCACATACGAGATTGGAGTTGACAGCGCCACCACGTGGCAAACTCAAAAACTAAAAGTTGAAAAAATTATTCTAAAAAGATAAGGTGACCAACTATGGGACATTGGGCACCTAGCATGTATTAAAATAACATGACCTGCCATTGGCCACAATGACAAGCAGCAATTAGATGACACATCCCGTTCCGTGGCTTACACACACAGATGACACACAGATAGGCAGAACTAGCCCAGTGAACATGGAGAATGTCTTTCCCACACCAACTGTTCAGTCACACTATCGCCGACATCTTCCGGTCACATCTGCCAACTGGGGCAATCGCAGATAAGACTTTTTATCTGTTACTTGCTACTGGCAGAACAAAGCGATTGCCAACATAGAATACAACCACGCCTGCAGACGATTGAAGCATAGGAACCAACTGCACGCTGGCCATGCAGATATGTTCACAAACAGGTGCAACATTTTCATTCGTGTCTACACTCGTTCCCGCACACTTTTTTGAGCCCAAGCACCTGACGTTTTTGTCTTTACGGAACACTTGTTTACCTGGTATGCGTTGTGCAGGAATGCGGGACTGTGGGACATGTTTCCACAAGACTGTGACTGCGTTCCCGCCACCCACTCCGACTGTGGAATGTGCATACACCTCCTGTGTAAGATTATATCCTGACCTAAGTCCCTACAGTCCCACAGCTGACCACTGCTTCACTAATCACTTGTGTATGTAAACAAACATGGTTCCCATAGCGCCTGGTGTAGCTACCTATCCCTAAAAACCGAACACTATCCTTTGTCATTTTTCCAGCACATTTTGAATCAAGGTGAAAACAGGAGGTTCATTTATTTTTCATTAAACATCTTTTTCATCATATTTTGAATCCAATGAATGCTGTATAATTTATTCCAAATTATGGCAAAATCCTGCATTGCCAGTGACCTTCCTCATTTTGTAGCATTGGGAAATACTGAGTGTCAACTATCGATGAAAGAACATCCTGCATTATGTGCAGTCAGTCACTAGAAAAATAGTGAATGATGCTTGAACTAAAATGGACTTGCGGGAACAGGTGTTTAATAGCGACTCAGTCACATTCATCGCACGAAACTCTAGTGCTTGAACTCTTTAGCATGTGAAAGAATTTTAAACATGAATGAAAATATTGGCAGTTCCAACCACACACACATTAACAATTTACGCCACGACTTGAACAGCAGCCAGTATTCCAGTCTTCATTTACCCCACATGTGGTGAACTTGTGCCACAAATAAATACAGTCTGTAAACTACAATTTACATAACATTTGGCAGTGCGCTGAAGCTAGCAGCTTGTTTTCTTTGCAAATAAAACTTGCTGAAAGTATACGACTATATGCAGCCATGCAGAGATCTCGACTGGAGATATGATACAGACCAACCACCAGAGATGAAGCATTCACTTAAGTAGTAGGACAGGGATCTAGACCACGCAGACACTTGCTGATAGACAGTGAATGGTGGGGTCTTGTTAGGCACGCAGTGGGTGTGTCAGTTACCGTAAGAGCCCAGATTGTTGTGACCAAGCAACTCAATGATAACAACTATACAATGCTACAGTGTGCTGGTGCCATACACAACCTGCTTGGTCCACTCACACGGCACACAGAGCATCTCTCTATTCTCTACAAGGTCTCCTCAATGTCTATGCTACATTCATGATTTTTTACAATCGGAGGATGTACTATTATAACAACTGTAATAAAAAATGTATAATGGTTATATTACATAAATTACAATTAATTTACCCGACTACTAATTGTAAACATGATTCTGCGGCATGAAATTGTAGCCGTACTCATCTGTATTGTAAATATTCATTGAGTATGTTTGTGATTAAATTTTTTTTTTATTTCAACAAATGCATGATTCTGTATTATGTATAATATTATTATTATAATAGGTCTATTTTGTAGGAGTGAAGGTTGCTGATATATTAGTAAATCGCAAAGTATTCAGTAGCATTAACCGATTCCATGACATATTCACATCAATGATGATTTGTAACAATGGCTTCTTAACAACTAATGATACAGGTCTATGAAAATATTACATTGATTATTCTGAGTGCAAAACTAAACCATGCAGGTTAAGCAAAAGATACCTCAGGATTAACAGAAGTATGTCTAGCCATTACATGCGGAATGGTTTGGACTAATAGTGTGAAACATAGAGATGAGCTGTAATTTTCACGTAAATCGTAATGTGATGAGCACTGTATATTTATTTCAATGTTCTAATACCTGAATATAACTTTGTTAGAGAACAACTGACGTGTGTGTTATCACATTTTCATAAACTGAAATGTTTAGCATTTTTCCATATCATGTATGGGAGACAATTAAAAGGATTGACCAACTTTATGTTAGAATTTGTGATCATAATTTTCATAATCATAATAGGCATGAAAAAATAAGTAATCATTTAATAACAATGTATTAAACACTGGCCATACATGATTAGTTATGGAAATGTTTGCTGATAAAGTCCATAGAGTAGATCATCCATACCATTTTTTTAGTACCATACCATTTCTTTTTAAAATAATGCAACAATTTGTAAAAGACAAATTGTTTCCTGGTGTTCAGCTAAATAATGTTAAGTAAATAATGTTAAGTCCATAACATTATTTAAAACATTGTTTAATCCACACCTCTGAAATGTTTTGTGCCGACTAGATCGAAACATATTGAACGGTACAGATATCTGATGATATCAATATAAAAATGACATCAATGATTTTTACTTCTTAAACTTATAAATAGTATTAATTATACTATATGTATTAGATGAACTTTTAAATAAGGATAACTAGAGTGAAAAAAACTGCGATTACACAGGTTTACTTACAGGAATATATGCAGGTTAGTAGCAGGAATATTACATAAATAGATGTCTTAATGTTAAAATATTTAGCATTATGATTATCGTTTTGCCAAGTACGTTTACTTGGCTACTGCAGGATATAACAGCCACCTGGTGAGAGGACCTGGCAACTACCCAGTCACATCAACCACCTAGTAACAATATTAAGTGTGTCATTGGGGCCACCTAGTGAATAATAATAGAAACGATGGCAGCAAGAATCTGGCAATATGCACCGGTAAAGAAAAGGTTAATCAAAATGAAAACAACCCAACATAATCCAAGAAATGCTGAAAAGCCTGTTAGAGGAAACGACAAGGATTGTCCAACAGATTGGCTCACTTCCAAACCAAGCAAAAAGAGCAAAACAACGATAATGAAGCAACAAGCCCATATCAACCGATTAAAAAAATTCTAAAAACCTAAAAACTACATTGGCAATATAAAACGATGCAAAAAGAAAATGAAAGGAGAGAGACAACTGGATCAAGGGGAGGTGTCAAAACAAAACACATATATCTGAGAAATGGTAACGGATGTCATGCAATGTGAATAGTCGTTGTGTTTTGAAATAGCACATCGTGTCTAAACCGATGACATAATTGAACACGCGGGATATATACGTTGCGCTTTGCAATGACGACGGCGAAACGAAAATCTTTGGATTGTGACTAGACCTGAGAACGAACGAACATAGTGAAACAGCTGCCGCTGTTGCGCGTCCAAATGTCTCTTTCCGGTTATTTAAGGTATGCACAAACCTGCGAAGGTTTCCGAATGACAAGCGTGTCGCCGCCTGGTGTTGTGGCCGGCCGTACGCCGCTAGAGTTTGTACTCGGTGTTGTAGCACTCACAAATCGCTGACTGCTGCTGTTTTTCGGCCGCACTGTGCTGACACCACCCGATGACGCTAACGTCACTTGGTCCTTTAGTATCGTGATTCCGAATTTAGGGGGAGTTTGCGGCCGAGGTGAGGCACCGCTTCCCGGGGATATACTCTGTGCGCCACCACTAGGGGCGCCCTGGTGCTGGAACGGGGCAGTCGGTCGTGGCACTGGACTCGTCGGGATGTACACGAGGGGTTTGTTCGGGGGTACGGGGGGTGGTACCCCCCGTCCGGCACCCGATGACCGCCGCGTCGTCCCTGGCGAAGGGCTGACGTTGAGTGATATGCGTGTGCCCGATGGCGTGGTGAACACTGTTGGCGTGCCGGGCTGGTTCGACAAGACTGTCGTGCCTCCAGAACTAATCACGTTCACTCGCTGTGTACTCAACTCCGCAGGCTTCTCGGCTGGCACAGGCCGTTCCGTCGACACTTTAATACCACTCGAAGGCGACACCGTATGTCTGATGGTCGAACTAACACCGGCCACTCCCTTGTTTATGGGCAGCTTCACCGCGCCGCCACCGACCGGCTTTAACACCGCATTGGGCGTCTGATGCACCCTCGTTTGCGTCACTGACACTGGGGTAACCACCTTCCTGGGGGGTAGCGGCGATGCCCCCGCTCCTGCCGCATTCGTCCTTCCTAGCACTGGCGACAGGACGCGCGAGATCTGACTCGCTGCCATCTCCTTGACGCCTGGTGCCATTGACGATATGCAGTTCGTCGTCGCCAACACACTCTTGACGTCTGGCGACGTAACACTCGACGCCTGAGATGATACCTGCCTCTGTAGCGCCTCGACCAACTTCTCTAGCCGCGACACCTCCGCGGTCATAGTCGCGTTCTTCTTCTCCTCCTGCGCTAAAGCCGCCTTCGTCTGTTTACGCTCGCTCTCCGCCTGCGCACACCGTTGCTCCAGGCTCCGCCCCTCGCCTGAGTGTGCCTTCACACGCTCCTCGTGGAGCAGTTGCTTCGCGTGCACACGCACCTGCTCCAGCTGCACGAGTCGCTCCAGCATGCGGCGCCGCTCCTTGATGAGCATGAGGGCGACGGCCTTGTGCTTGGAGGACGCGGCCTGCTCCTCCTCCAGCGATGCTGTCAACTTCTTCACCTCCTTCTCCCCCTTCTTCACCTGCGACTTCTCAAAGTCAACCTGGTGACAGAAAATGACATGGTAGTGACAACGAATGTGACACCCTAAGGAGCATGTTTGTCACACAACTGACCAACCAACCTAGAAATATGTTCGTCGAGCCATCAAATAACGGATGGCGAACACGTGGAGCAGTTGCACATTCTGTCATATATTTTGTTGAAATTCTGGCCCGAAACGTTATTCTTTATGAAAAAGATTATAACGCGAACTTTTTAAAACAACAATGCTTGAACAGAGTGGGGATAATAATAATTATTATAAATATAATAAATATCAAAATCCAAAACCCTCTGGAAGTATAACAGATATGGATGCCTAATTCCTGTGCAGTTTGGTATCAGTCCAATTCCTGTTCAGCAATTTTACAGAAAGAAATTATTTTGTCTTCAGTGGTAAAGCCATATTACTCCACCAGAAGGTGAGACTGAACAGGATCAGGCACAATTTACCTCCTGCTTGAGTCGTTCTCGGTCCTTCTCTAGCATGTAAGTGACGTCATCGCCCTGGGCTGTGTCCTGTGCGTGTTTTCTTTTCTCATCTTCCAACTCGGCACACACCTGTCAACAAACACATTCTGATTGTCATCTGTCAACAAACACATTCAGCTGTCACCTGTCAGCAAACACATTCTGATGTCACCTGTCAACAAACACATTCCAATGTTACCTGTCAACAAACACATTCTGACATCATTTATCATTGACACATCCTTATATCATTTATCAACAAAAACATTCTGGCATCTGTCATTAGACACATTCAGCACCTGTCACTGATACATTTTGACGTCACAATCTCCAAACATGCATCATTTACAAAATGCTCCCACCCATTAACTGGCTATCTGCTACAAGTGCCTGTTTATTGGCCAGTGTATCATGACGTGCCAGTGCAAGCCACAGCTATCTGACAGAGAACAGACATCACTAACCCCTGAGATGCACCTATTTAACACCACCACATTACATCTACCACTAGTCAGCTACACGCCAGCCTCTTACAAACAGTCATGATGTACAACATTTGGTGCATTGTGGTAGTAACCAAATGAAGGCCTTTCTTTCCTGCCACACTCTACCAACAACCTACATAGCTGCTGACCAAACCCGTATTTGATTATTCTTTCGATTAATTACCTGGGAAGACAACACAATTTCAAATGGCCCAAAATTTCAAATTGGGTGGGGGTGGTGTAGGTGGAAACATGTTTAGCAGAACACTTGCAGACCCTGGCAAACCAATATCGAACAGAAACCTGCCAACAATGTTCACGTCATCATAACATATCGCAATCCAAAATGCCTACGAAATAAATGCACACCTGCTGGTGTAATTCTATGACCTGCAGTGTATCGCTGGCGTCAATCGCTCTCGTCACTTACCTTGTGGTATCGTTTCTCCACTGAGGCGAGTTGTTCACGCATCCTCTGCTGTGCTTTGCGCTGTGTGTCAATGAGATTCTCGAGCTGAGCCAGTTGGTTGTCGTACATCACCTTGACGGCCGTCTCATTGAAGCTGTTGTCCTTCTGACAGTCGGAGTCCCGCTGCAGCGCGTTGAACGGGTCACCAAGGCCGAACCGACCATACTTGGCCTGATATAACAACTGCTTCGCTTTTTCAGTCTGCAACAAAGAGGGCTGTACTGAAGTACAATGATACAACAACAAGATTGTGTTTTACGTAGGAACGTAAAGGAAAAGTTGTACAATAATATATTTAGATTGTCACTGTTTATCACGTTTTTGGAGATACATTTACATTTTAAAGGGGATATTACAGTTATCTCCAAATTATACTAAATTACTGATTGGTTCTTAACCCATAGCTCATGCAAATAAAAATTAGAAAAAATAAATATGAGTATGAGGTGGTGAGGCTTATTACAGGTATGTTCTTATATAGTGCAGTATCCTGTCCTTTGGACTGCTCAAAGTGCTTTATGCTTTTATTATTCTTCATGCATCTTACAGATGCCCTCTTGACACAATAAGTAGTCCACAAACATCTGAGCTGATGAGATCATATATGCAATGGAAACACACACAAAAAAACACGAAAACATAGTCAGTTTCATCCAACCAGTCTAATTACATTTTCGTCAAACAATAGATGGCATATTACTGCATTTCTGATATTAAAATTGATTTACATCAGAAGAAAATCTGGAAGAATTCCCAGCTTGAACTTAACATGCCAAAAGCCATGCTACTAACAGGAGTAATTAGCCTAATTGCCCCACTCCCTGACTCACAGTTTGGTTTGATGATGATAGTAGGGGAGTGAAGCCTCACCCCAGGACATAGACTGTGGTATGTAGATGCCAGGGGAGTTGGCAGCTGTTGGAATGTATATAGGCCAGTACACACCCACTATACCATCTCTCACCTTCCCTGCCACTCATAGCTGTACATCTATCTGCTACACACGGCTCCCTCCACCTCATATACCACAAAGTACCTCGTAGACATTCTCTGTGGCACTGTACCAATGAACCAGGTCTATGATGAATGACAATTTATTATTCTGACTGTCATAATGATATTAACTTAAATATATTAAAGGGATGTTGTCTGCTGTGCTACCTGGAATCAACCAGGGCTGGTAATTATTTTGATTTTGTTTCCCTTTAACCATTTCAGTGCTGAGTTTCTGGCCACTCAGTTACTATTAAATACAGAGTTTCTTTTGAGCTTTCAGTGAAACAGGATAACACTTTTTAACTTCACTTTTTACACAGAAGGGTGCATTTTTTTAATAGGAACACCATATATATTAGTAAACTAGGTTCATCAAAGAATATCATAAGTATACAAATTGTGAGATTGGTTGCCATGGAAACCAGGAAATTCAAGATGGCGGAACACACTTAGGTCTTTTGTCATGTTTCTCTTATAAATATAAATTTTTTGAGTAGGAACACTACATATGTTATGAAACGAAGACCATCTTGGAATATCTGTGGATATGTTGTCACATTTATAAGTTATAATAGTAAACCCAAGATCAACGGTTTTGCCATAATGAAATTTGAACTGACATTACAACTGTCCTACAATGGTGAAAAATCAGTGTTGACTAGTTGTACTAATATTTTATAATAATTATATACTAGTCAGTAATTTCTCACAGCAATTATACAAATAACTGAATATTAACGTGAATCCCGGACACATCACGGTTGTACTAATTGTCATAAATTCATAATACAGTGTTCTGCCTAGGTCGAATTTGCGGGGCGTTACGCCCTACCCTTTTTCAGTGACGTCCTGGTACCCAAAAAAGGTAAAAAGAACGCCCTGCTTTTTATATACGGCGCCCTGCTATATTTTGCACGTAACTCTACTTGTGGCTACAGATGGTTACACGATCATGATATTATTATTAATTTGCGAGCGCCCCGATCTCGAAAGGCATCCTGATTGCGCCACACGCGAGGTTAGATTGTTCCCAACTGAGTGCATCCCGCAATAGGGAATGGATGCGTCACGAGTTCGTGGCGTTTGCAGACACTCGATCGTCTGCAAGCGACCCGATCTCGACTACGTATCCCGATTGCGCCATGCGGTCATTTCAATTGTTGAAGCGCCCCTATCCCAACTTCTATCCCGGTCGCCATCAAATTCTTAATCGTGTGCCAAAAATATTTAAAACGTTGATTTGAGGACGCCGACCTTCGAAAGTGGATAAACCAGAGCGAGGGACTTTCGCGGAGTGCCTCAACTATATATATCGCCAAGCATTCTTTATTTTGTTCGTATCTTCAAAAGTTAAAGTCTGATCATCGGGAGACTTCTACCGTTAGATTAGTCGTTAAATTCTTAATCATGTGATACTTGCAAAATTTGTTAAAATACGTTTTGATCTGAGGAGCCGCCAAATTTCGCTAGTTGGTAGACCAGCCTGTTCGCGACAGACTTTCGAAGCCGGCACAATGTTTTATTCACACTCGTTATTTGTTAATGTACCGATATATAATGATAAAAACGACGTTTAGTATAACGTAGCTCAACAATAGTAGTGAATAATTGCGTATTGTCCGCGTTCAAAGAACCTGCTCCCCCTCAATATGCAACGACCCGCCGGCACATGACGTCGCTCATGCTCGTTGCAAGGCGTGCCGTTTCTAGGTCACGAAGTCACGTGCGTGTGTAGTGGACTAGCCAAGGGTGCTAAGTTTGCTGGCGGCTAGCGTCTTCTTTTGCCAAAGCGTTTAGCAGTAGCTACCTGTAATAATTATTATTCGGAGGGTGGTTTCAAACTAGTAATAATTACTTTTTTCTGTTTATTGACCGATTGTTAAAAATGAGATTGTGTGTGGGTAGTTTTCTGTAAATAAAATGGAATTTTACAAATTAGCTATGCATATCTATAATTATTTTAATGTTTGACATCACACTTTTTACTATTTGCAGTGTAATATATCTCAATTTCTGTTCAGCCTAGCCCAATAATTTCTTACATACCTATTGCTTATATAATAGTCTCTGAGAATATTAAATATCAGTGTTTCCCCTGGTATATAACAAGCGAGGCGGGCCGCCTCGCCGTTTTTCTATGCCGCCTCGCCCAAAATGTGCCGAAATTGCCGCCTCGTAGCTATTTCATACGCCCATTTTTTTTCGTTCTTTCACGGTATATTCAACGTCGGCGAGCGGCACGTAATGACACCACAAAGTCACTTATATTCCTGCAAAATCGCAGATTTGTAGCAACATCGTTTAGCCGTCATTGGACAACGTGAAAGATATCAGTTGTCCAATCACTGAATATTCCTGCGGGATCCCCGGTGTCTCCAATGGTGACACCTTGCGGAGTTTCGACATACTAGAAATCTAGACATTCATGTAAAATGGCACCCAAATGGTAACTTGCGTTTTGGTTTATGACGGTGGTGGGAGTGAAAACCGTGCAGGCTGATGGCACTACGTCACTTGTGTCGAATCCGGACTCTTTTGAAGCCCAAATAAAAACCGTGCATCCTAATCCTATTCACTAGTCGGCATTTGTATCGAATCCGGACCCTGTTGAAGTTCAAATACCGACCCGGTTTGCGCTAGTCTGTGCCGCTGCAGCCGTGCGTTACCGCACAGCGAGCGTAAAAAGAGATATATTAAAAGCATATGTTGATACGAACCGGGGCGCTATTTACGCCTCAAATGGACGTAAGACCCAATATTCTTAAAGGTAAATATGCCTAGGATAATGTTGAATGATGGAACTACAGTGTATCTCACTGAGGTATCAAACATAAGCAAAACTCAAGCGGCAAAATCAATGACAAAGTAGGTCCGGGTTCGACGCAAATGCCCACAAGTCTATTCAACTAATATTCTATGCGGTTTTTTCTTAGCAAAATAAGGAATGTGATTCGTAAGATATCTTTGTGCTACATATATAATACATATTCCGACAAAGTTGTGCAAACAAACTTTTGGGAAAGTTGATTTGAGTGAAATACTTACGAATATAAACCAACGAAGTTCACATCTCATAAAAAATGCCTACTACCCAAAACCGTGTATACTAACGGGTTATCAATAACTTGGGTTAGACAATGATATGTTTGCACAGCAATTAGATGTACTAAACAACTTATACTGTTTTATAAAAAGGACACAATTTGAGAAACATTCTTGCGATTAATAGAAACATACTTTTGTGGCATTCCATAAATGACTGTTTAATTAATTGTATAGCATTCTAGCAAACAAATAAAATATAATCTTTTGAACATAAACCACCAATTTACCATAATATTATGATATTAAAATAATTTAAAGGTGATGATGAAAGAGTCTTCAGATGATATCACTGGATGCTTCCCAGAGAAGTCGAGATGGTGTTCGACTGAACAGGTCTGCCAGGGAGTAAAGTGTAAAGCACTTTGAGCAGTCCTGTGCTATATAAGAACTTTACTTTTTTATTGACTCTGTCAGCGAGGTAACAAGGCATAGGGTTAGTGCAAGAAAACATAACCATAACCAAGTACCAGTGGTCAAGTGGAAACCACACCTCTACTGAGTACCAGTGGTAGAATGGAAACCACACCTCAACACGATGAAACAATCATAATTACTGACTTTTATCAATCATGATTACTACATTTACAAGTAGTGTCTTGTTATTTTATATCTTCCCCTCTATATTCTAGAGTAAAGGTTAAAACGTACCTCAGAATGCACCATTTTAAAGCTAGTTTAAAAAAATATCCGGGCGAGCATGCCCCTGGACCCCCCTAACAACGCTTCGCGCCAGCGGCGCTCGCGTACCCCACCCCTACCACCTCGCCCATCATTTCACCCAGAGGAAACACTGAAATATGATGTGAATTTATACATAAAATGTTATGTCATGTTGGATATCGTGTTTTGCTAAAACTTAAATAAAGTTAAGACATGCCAATTTAACTAAATAAAATATGTTTGTTGTCTATATATATATATATATATATATTATATAATCATCCATTTGTCTCCATTTATATTTATTTAATTGTCATTTTTCAAAATTACTATGTTACTTGTACATTTTTTATTTTCAAAATCGAACATAACAATATATCTCAATTTACGTTAAACCTCGCCCAACAAAATTTGGCACACATATTACCTGTATAATATTCTCTATGCATATTGAATATTATACAGATTGACACAAATTGACACAAATTAAAAAGTTTTGTAAAGCTAAATATTGTGTTTTGTTCTACAAATGCTTGCCCAAGCCAAAATTATAATGCATAAATATACGTATACACTGTGTACATAATATACTATATGTGAGTCATATTATATTAAACTACAAGCTGTACACTGCTACTATGTCTTGTTAACTATTTAATTTAGTCGCATGTCACAAGTGCCTTTTTAACCATTGCTTATCAGAGATAACGTGCCCTTTATTAAAATGGCACACTGCCCTTTTTGTAAACCTGGGCAAAACACTGTTAAATATGGGTCATGTTAACTATTTAGTCACGTATCGCACGTGCCTTTTTAACTATTGCTCACCGCGTTCTATGTGCCCTTTTTCTGAAATGGCACCCTGCCCTTTTGAGAATCTGGGCAGAAGACTGTAATATAAAGGTGCCAAAGGCAAAGCGTGAGCACACAATCAAAATTAGTGCAGCATAAACACACGGCATACCTAGTACCTATATATATATATATCAGGCCTTGACATTAAGGTTTTAAATCCACTGGCCCAGGGGGCCAGTAGATTTGAAAAGTTAGTGGCCCGCCTGTGAAAGTTACTGGCCCATTACTGTTACCGTCAAAAGTACGCTCATTCTGAGGTGCAAAACATTATTAGTTTTTTATAAATAATTTTACAATCAAAGTTGTTAGAAGTTACTATACACATATTGTTTGTTCAAAGTGAGATGTCCAAAGCTAACAATATTGTAATATTGTTCTTTTTAAGTGTGTACTCATATGCATATATACAGTATTTGCCAAGTTTAAATAAAGTGTGGCCAGTGTGACGACAGCTAGTCAGTCCAAGTCAGTAGTTGAGTTGATGCTGCTTTCATGTACAGGTCAATCAAGGCATCAGACTATTTCACGGTTCATTTTCTAGGTGGCACCACCCAAAATAGGTGGCCTTCACCTTGCCCTTGCTGACACAGCGTTACATTTGGTTTCTGTCACTTTAGTCACTAGTTAAATTTGGATTTAAGCTGTATTCCTTTCATATATCTTGACATGGAAAAGCGTGCATAACTCTAAAGTCAGGGCAGCTTCCAACCACCATACTAAGTGTGTCCAAGGGACGCGGCGGGACATAAAAAAATGGCATCTCTCGTCATAAAAACTGTGCTGCAGGTGGTTAGAAAACGTATTCGATGGCTTTGCATGCCGTCGTCCGCATGATAAGTGTTGGAGTTTGGACTCATTATTGATCAGAATTAGTATCTAGGTTATGTTTATAATGTCCTATAACTGCATGAGTCGGGTCTAAGAATTCTGGCGAACTGCATCTGATAACCGATGCGGTCGTGCCATGACCGCTGCTTCGTCTTGGCAACGTTCGGGAACCGGAAACCAATGGCCCGTCACACCAGTAAAATATCAGAACTGGTGGCCTGAACTGCCCGACAGCTTCCAAAAAGGCGCTGGGCCATCGGGCCAGTGTTAATGTCGAGGTATGTATATCGTAAACTAGAAAGAAGCACTCACATTGGAATAACATTTATTGTCAGTTGTCGTAATAGAAGGAAACCATTTATGCATACATTCCCCTATCATCACTCACCACATTGTCAGTTTTACAAAAACAATTTATTCCAAAGAAAGGCACTATCGTAACATCGCGGCGATATAGATGCGTATCAATGGCCAATGATAGCACGTCGGACAATCCCATCAGAAATTCAAAATATCTTGAAATGTTTGCAATTGCAAACAAACACCCTATAAATTTTACATCATCGTGAACCTGGTGTTTATGTGATTCCAACGATAGCCGTTTGGCGCTGCTACTGTTAATGTTAACGTTCATTTCAATAGTTATGGAATAAGCCGCTGCAATGAGCGCTATCCCCGTTGCAGCGGGTTGTGGTATTCAAATGTCATCATATTACGGCAACCCGCTTTAGTGGGGTCTCACACTGAAATGGTTAAAGTTAAATTTTGCTTGGCTAAAAACAAAAAACAACCAAACGTTGTGATAGAGCACCGACATGCACCGTTTTGTGGGCAAAAATAACACAAGAGACGAAGAACTGCGATTTATGAATCCTTATAACAGCTGTCACACTCACAGGCATAAATGTAACCCCCTCCCCAGATGATTGTGATATTTGCAAAAGTTGCTTTTTTTACATCAAAGTAATTGAAAACACATTAATTTCTTGGAAAGATGTTTTTCAACACTGGCTGTCAGGGACATGTGCCTGACAGATGCTGGTAATCGGCTGGCTCCTGATACAGCAGTTTTTTCCTGCAGTGGCTGACTAAATGGAGCTGGTGTTTACACAGACTGAGGACACTAGCACTGCAATCCTGAGTCCCTGGGTGGAGTCTATGAGATCCTCAGGCCTGTACTGAGCCCTTCCTTCTGCCAGTCAACAAAGCCAACTGAAGCCCAGGACATGACCCATAGTGAGGAATGTAAAGTCATATACAAGCCAAGTAACTGTAATATATATATGTACGAGCTGATGCTTGCAGCCAACATTTTGGGGCACATCACTAGGTGTTGCAAACAGTAGGGGCCGCAGGGCATGGGGTGTTACACAAAGTTGGAAACTGGTGTTAGCCCCCCACAACACACACACACACACACACACACTCATACACACACAACACACACACACTCAGACACACACACAACACACACACACTCATACACACACACACATACTCACACACAACACACACACATGTGCACACGCACACTGTCATACATATGTGCACACACACGCACGCACACACATTATGAGTGCACACACTCTCATACACACACACATTCACATACGCACACACGTGCACATGCTTCGCACACACGCACAATACACACACACATATACATGCAAGCACCAACAAAGGGGCTACAACACTCAACCAAAAGTGAACATGTGAGTTATCAGGCACTCCATTAACAAGTTTCAGTGGCACGCACATACAACATTTGTATGACCAGGGTCATCATGATGCCCTTTCATGTAACAGAGTGTGAAGCACCCGAAATGGGTTGAAATGTCACCAGTCCAGTTGGTCAAGGTCATTTATTTCTTCAGTAAGGATACATATATATATATAATTACAAAACATTCTACCACTGAAGGAAACACTCCAAAATTGCACCCTAAAAAGGTCCATAATAATGCGTTTTATATTATAAATGGAGTTGCATATAAATGGAGTTGTATATATTTAGCAGATAACACCTACTACAGTCATCTAGTGGCAAACCGTGCACACATGCATGCAGCCATGCATGCGCGGTAATCTCAACCATAAGCCGACTAACTCACAGAGAGTCTTTTGTTGTGAGACAAGCTATATGACTAAGGCACACAGATTAAGGTCAACAAAACAAAACAAAATGTATTTTTCCAGGCATTGGCCTCTGATAATTCTACACTGCTGTTCAAACACAGTAAACCACCTGAGGAAGTTTCATACCTGATAGCTTTGTGATCAGGTGCCTACGCTTTATGGCTTACCGGCTAGAACCAGGTCAGATTACACTGCATATTTTGTTTCTACCTACACCGATTTATTATAGAAACACTGCAGCCAACAACAGTACTGAAATGACCTAACTAATTGCCACTGCACTTGATATTACCCATGCATCGACGAGCAATTAGGAAAATACCACATTCATTATAGCTGAAATATATCAATAATCAATGCTCTCGAAGCACTGATTTTGTTGCAAGGCAATTATAATACTCTAAACAAGGGTACACCACCAGCAAGTTAAAAATGCTGCAAAAACTACAGAATGTGACCAATGTGTAGCACCTGGTGAGCAGTGATAATAAATAATGAACAGATAATTAAATAACAAGAACTTTGGGAAAGCTACAAAATAGTGTTGGGAACAGTTTTAAGACGGAGACCCCTCCAGGTTTAAATTTACACTCATGTCAATGTGATAATTCAGTTACATTCAGTTTAACTAACATTTTCATTCATATTATGTAATTTATGTTTAATAATGATTCTAGGTAATTGGGTATCTAAGACCGTTTCAATCACACTAGTTACAATCAACTTGTATGAAACAGATGACCATTCACTATGCTTATCTAACCATTGTCATCCCTGGTGTTTTGATATCATGTCAACAAGCCACCACCCACTTGGCAACATGCCAATTTGACAGTCGAAAATTATCTCAGCAGCAACTACTGCCTAGTGGGGGATCGGTCATTATTATAGCTCCGGGTTCACTATTCGAATAAATCGCCAGTGAGCTCAAGGCAGTATCCGCTTTCAAGGTTTATTGCACCTTAAAAAAATAGTTATGAACAAGGAAAAGGACACATTATTCACTTGCAGACTACAACATGTGCCTTATGCACAAACTTAAGTTTCCTTGTGGCTGACTGGCAGCATATCTGTACATTTTAGTAGTGGAAGGATCCCCGTTGTATGAAGACAGAATCATGTCTGTTTGAGTTAGAAATGACAGTGAACACTGTCCACGTTGATTGTTACTAGAAAACAATCCTCATGTTATATATCATTATATATGGCAGGTATTCTTTTGTTATCTAGAACTTTGTTCACTATCATTTACGAGTAATCCCTGACATCATGTATCTGTTGTCCATTCACGGAATTAGCCACCTTTGTTGACAATGACGCCAACAGATGAGGTATGGATAGAAAATGTCGTCAAAGCACCAACAGCGGTGCGTAACCATGTGGCCTTGTGAAAGTCTCAAGATGTTCATGAGAAGAAATAAATGCAACATAGCCACAAACATTTCTGAGATGTTTACTAACATTCCATTCATCCACCACCATAACTCCACCGAGTAAGTCCACCCAGCCATGAACAATCTTTTGCAGTGGCCTAAATTGCACCAGACTTTTTGTGGAGCCTGTACAGGTATTCAATGCTAAGCGTTTAACTGGCACTGTAAGAGCCTAATGAGGAAGGGCACTTGGTTGGTGCACACATGAAGGCTGACTACAGAAGAGACGAGATACACTGAAAGAACGTCCTCCCTCCATTATTATGGAGTGAGGACTGTGAGAGGATTCTCAGAGGAAGGTGTCGGAGGAGGATGGAGAATGGAGGCAGAGATCATGACAGAGAACTATATCCTAGGCAGTGCAGCGCTACAGAACTAATGCACATGATCCCTTATTATTGTAATCTTTGAGGATGAACAATTATACATAATTTTACAATTATATTGATAAAATAAATAAACATGACTGCAAATCTTTCACATTCCATACACAGACCATGTACGGACATGTCACAAGTTCTACTGGCCTGGCAAAAAACATCCTCCAACTCCAAGGCACAGTGAGAGGGAAAAGGAGGCAGGCAGAAAAAAAATTGACAAGACAACATCAAAGAATGGACAGGCCTCGACTTCCACAAGTCTCAAATGGCAGCAAAAGACCAGTAGAGGTAGAAACAGATTGTGCAATTATTGTTTGAGGTGCCCCAACCCACAAGCAGTTACAGGATAGGTGAAATAAGGAAGCATGAGGACTAAGGCTAAGTAGTTGCAGTGTCTCACCTTGAGTGCGGCGATTGAGATGTCTCGTGCCTGAAGCTCCCCCTCCAAGTAGCTCAGTAGTCTTAGTAGGTCTGTCTTGTTTAGGTCCATCTTTGGGTGGCGCTGCAGGAATACAACACAGATACACTAATAATAATAATATTAATAATATGGTAACTTCTTTTGCATCTAAATCCTTGGAACCAAGCTCAGAGGGTAATCAAGACAAAAGGGTTGGTCAATCTCAAAATAGATTTATGCAGTATTCAAGTTATCAACATATGGATGTACACGCTAGGGAGCTATGGTGCATAAGTAAGCTTATAAAGATAAGTTTTTAAATGTACTCTTTGTAAGTTTGTCACATGTCTGGTCATTGCATGGCTGGACATGGGATGTCATTTGATTTAGTACCAGTACTACCAGTAGCCAGTCAACCCTGGAATGTCTTGTCCCAGCCACAGGATACACATTATAAGTTATCAAATATTAATAATGCACTATAAACTACTGTTGTTGCACCACAATCCCTAACAACCTGAGTTCAGAGGTGAGTCAAAACCAAATTTTATGGCAGGCTGTCTCAAATGGGTACAATGTAGTATGCGACTTTAAAGTTAGTCAGAGATGGGGGAATATGTGAGGAGCTAAGGAGGATAAACCCGGTTAAAAGGGTCATCTTTAGGTGATGGCAATGTTTTTTTTATATTTCTTGCTGATGTGTTTTTTTTTATTTTTTTTTATTTTTTTTTAAATTTTACTATTATAGTATGCAGTTGATGATGGTGGTAGGAGTAAAAACCGTGAAGGCTACTAATGATACTACATCACTAGTGGTGTCGCTAGTGTGTCAAATATGTACCCTTTTAAAGCCCAAATAAAAAACGTGCATCCTATTCACTAGTGACTAGCATGCACGTGCGGACTAGTGACTAGTCGGCACTTGTATCGAATCCAGACCCTTTTGAAGCCCACATGGCGACCCAGTTTGTACTAGTCTGCAAAGCTGCGGCCTTGGTTTGCCGTGCGATATAGCAGCATACGTTGATACAAACCGATGGGCTATTTACGCCTCAAAAAGGTGCAAACATGCAATATTCTTATGCCTAGAATAATGTTGAATGATGGAACTAACTCACTGAGGTATCAAAGTTAGGCAAAACTAACGGATTATCAATACCATTATCAATGTGCTAGGCAATGATATGTTTGCACAGAATGTGGATATACTAAACAGCTTACACTGTTAAAAAACAGTTTTATAAAAAGGACACAATTTGAGAAACATTCTTGCGATTAATGGAAACACTTTTGTGGCATTCCAGAAATGATTGTTTAATTAATTGTATAGCCTGGTGGCAACAAATAAAGTATAATCTTTGGAACAGAAACCACAAATTTAACATCATAGTATTATGATAAAATAATAATTTAAAGGTGATGATGGGGGAAAGAGTCCTCAGATGATTCCACTGTCATTGACTCTGTCAGCATGGTAACAAGGCCTAGGGTTAAGGCAAGAAAAACATCACCACAACGAGTGGTCAAGTGGAAACCACACCTCAACTGATTACCTGTGATAAAGTGAAAATCACACCTCAACCAAGTACCAGTGGTCAAGTGGAAACCACACCTCAACACGATTACTGACTTTTATCAATCATGATCACTACATTTATAAGTAGTGTAAACATGTTGTAAGTCATGTAACACTAGCAGGGAGTAACTTCCAAACAGTTGGTGCAGCAACTGAGAAAACCCTACATCATTTTGTTCAACTCTGGGAACAAAAAGCAGACCAGAAACAGAAATGTTTTAAGTCAATATTCAGCTTGGGAAGTATAAGTACCCCATTTATTTATACTGCAAAGAAACCAAGTAAAAGCAACCTATGGTTTTCAATGATTCATCCACTAAGCACACATTTCAACTTCCTATACCCATACATATGCCAGGTGTCAATTAAATGAGTCAACAAGTATACATTTTTATAGAAATTCATGACTGAGTATGCTGCTGGCCTGGGGTACTCAGTATCTTCTGGTACAAGGCTTACACCAAACCGTTGAACCAGTGAACAAATAAGATATATATATAAGACAATACAAAACAGTCCTGACTCTGGGTACAGATGGTAGCAGTTTCACTGACTTCACCATGGTTAGACACATACCTGTCGCATGCAATACACAAATATAGCTCCCCACAGTATCATCCTTCAGGCCAGCGGACCAAGCCAGTAGATGCCAACACCAGGCTCCATGTACAGCTCACCTCCAAGCACATATACTGAACCCAAGACCAGGTGAAGATAAACACCTTCCTGTATTGCTCACCATCAAACCAAGCTAATAACCACCAAGATAATCATGCTCCAAACAAGACAGGCCACCCCCAATGCACCAGACACCCTAACACAGACACTTGGCCTATGTGAGGCCAACTAGATGAATTGGATCACATCATTAATAGGACTGTACATTGCAGGTGGAAGAGCAATCAATAAGACTGAAAGGGAGCTGGGCCAGGGGTGAGCCAGGCCAAGTACATGTGTTAGACATTAGCTCAGACCTCACAACTGACAGAGAGAGAGACATTAGCCAAGACCACACAACTGCCACAGATAAGCTGTATCTTTGAGATCTTCATCAATCTCAGGAGCAGATGCACTCTTACAGGTGTAGTCAGTATTTGTACCTGACTCACTGTAATGATGGAGGGCAGTGGACAGTGAACGTTTTTAGAGCCGAGATGGACACGCACTCACGCAGATACATAGGCACGTACACATCACATGCATGATATAGCTACTTTAGCCAGCTTGTCCTGCATGACAAAATGCAGAGTTAGTCTCATTCTCAGTTAGATAAGCAACAAAGAGATGAACTGCACAGATGCCATGTGATATCCATGGTCTATCCATTCAGCATTCGGTGCTTCCTGTTGTCTTTGATGTACGTTTTTTTATTACTTCAGAATCAGATAGGTCAGATGTTGGTGCCAGATGATAACTATGACTCCCACAACCACAATGACACCGACCGGATGCATACTGGTGCTGCTCTTCTGTTGAATTAAAGAAGAGACATGAGAAATTATTTTGATACATGTCTATCATCTTTCTGTTCTCGTATGATTGATCAGACTGATCTCAGCTGCGAGCTGCTTGTGGTAAACTGGGCAAGTTGTGTTGAATGTGAGCTATGGTCTGGTACCTGGTAGTAGATACAGTGTATGATTGTGCTTTTTCCCTTCACTGTAACAATGCACAAGGTGTTAAGTTCCTCCCACCACTGATGAATGAATGTCATTCGTTTGTCTCTCTACATCTTCGTCTGTGTTTACTGCTAGCAAGTTCTTGGATGGGTATGAGTATGGTATTTGATCTAGCAGGTAGAATACCAACTATAGTTACAAGGCAAAACACCCACTACTACAACTACATGTATCCCAAAGTACCAGACCAAGCAATACACGTCCTAGATCCACAACAAGTGAATTACAAAATCAGTCCCAAACACTGGGCCAGCAGAGACAAGCAAACTCTAGAGTGATCCTACTGAAAACATGTGAAGACCCCTCCCCCCCACCAACATGGTAGACTAATTTAACTTCTTCACCGCCACAGGGAAAACAGAACCAGATGGAACTGGAGGGAGGTAGACCATGCAGCCTAATGATCCATTACACTGAACACCCAATGATGCTGTGGCAGTTACAAAAACAGTAAACTACAACTCCACATGCTTGCTCCTGCTCCAAAACTCTACAACATCCAACATGCAGTGGCCACCACCAAGTTCACACCACTGAGACTGATCACACATCTACACCGTTTTGGACAAAGAAATTGTAAATGTAAATAAAAACAAATTAATAAATTAAAACCTGACAGATGCTCACATACTTCCTGCGTTCTCAGTAAGCAGTTATATCAAAGGTTGGGGAGTGATAGAAATACTGTGGCATACCAGAATGGAAGGAAGCCGTCTTCACTGGCAACATTTCAAACAGATTCATCACCCCTATTGCCTCTGTTGCTATGGCGATACGTCAAGTGGCAACAGATCATCAGTAGTTTCTTTACATGTCAATTGCAGCAGCAAGGCTACACCACTGCATGTGGAGAAACTCATCCAGACCAGCTGCACAGATTCAGCCTAACTCCTACAAACTCAAACATTGTGATATAACAGAGCCCACTAACTTGACATAAGCACCTGATGTTAAGTGCTAACTAAACTTGATATACCCCAGATAGGCTAACACTGTGTCAGCCACTGAATTAGCTCTAGGTAAAAGTCAAGTGCACTGAGTAGCTACTGACCATTAAAAGCTCACTGCCAATCCTCCGGGTGTTAAACAAACTTCTGTGATATTGGTGTACAGTGCAAGTGTGTTTGCTAGTAACAAACATTTTAGGCGTGTATCAATTAATAATTTACCAGGACAGGAGTTGTATTTGACGTCAATGGTGGGGACAATGCTATTAGCTGTCACTGCATTTCATAGATGTTAACACCATTGCCAACAGAATCAATATAACCATAAGAGATACGATAACTCTCTGACAAATAAGAAATTTAACGTTATTGATCAATGTAGGATTACTTACAATTTGTCTGCATGGCTAAATAGTATCTACTTTGAATGCAAATAAAAATAACGAAACACACTGTTCAAATGGCTTGTGGTGTGTGCTGATAATAAGTTATATAGTGGAAATAAAATGATTAACAAATATGGTGAAGTTTTATGTCTGTTCATGTTCAATATTGATGTGAGCGACAAATTTCGGGCATCAAAAACAGACAAGTCGACCCCTGCTGACTTCAGCGCGTTGTCTCCCAAAATCGGTGCACATAATTCCTATCAAACTCACTTTAACAGAAACATCCCTTTTTGCACTGTACAAACCAAAAATATCATGTATTCTTTTAATTTAATTTTTGGCTTGCAAAAATCACGGGAGTCAAACATCATTTGCGATGTAAACATCAACTGTAAACTTTGACAACCTCCACAGGGCAGCAAAGTTCCATGACAACAGGGAACATACTGATATGTTGGCGAGATGACATCGGCAACTTGCCAGCAATACTCAATTTCATCATTCAAAAGCAGTATAGTTTTTGAAATCCTGTTGATAGTTCGCTTAGATTATGTCGTAAGAAATGATGTCACGACACCTTATTGAATAAATCATCAAAATAGAAATGATTATTGTGGAAGCATTTTGGAATTTCCACCACTTCCAGTTTATCATGTGACACTTCCCAGTCAAATCAGTCTGCGTGGCGTTTCGCTGTTTGTGGTGTCAAAATATATGTTGTAATCTTTTATTTTTGATGATGTTCGACCCTGTAATGATGTTCGACTTTTAGTTTGTTAAGTTTTGAGGGATTCAATTGCCAATTTAAGAAGTGTTACATGAATTTTCTTGAGTAGGGTAGAATTAGAGTTGGAAACATTAATTTTCGCCCATGAAATAATTTGGTATGTGCATTGAACTTGGGTGCAAAATCGAGTCTCAGATTGTTGTGATCATGATGTTCGACACTGTTTTTGTGTCGAACATCATAATTACGACTTGCTTGTCATGGCATGTTGATTCTTTTATGTGCCTGAAATAAATAGCAGATTACAGAAATATAAATGAGTGTTTTGTGTTGTTTTTAAAACATAAAAATCTGCTGAAAATCAAACATCAGCGATTACATTTATAGTAAACAAACTGACATTGATTGTGCTGTTGTGTAATCACTGATGTGTGACACTTTCCAACAAATTTCCTTAAATTTCAAATTGCTCAACAAATATGACAAGCATTATCTTCTCTTTAAACATGATGACAGCATATGTGCCCAATCTAAAAATGCATTCATCCTTCTGATTATATCAACTTTGTTTTGACCCCCTTGTCCACTTTTCATGCTCACCTTTTGGCAACAAGTCATATTAAATTTGCATCATATATTTTGTTGATTTTACAGGTGGAAATGTATTATGTGTAACTTGTCAGAATCAATGTACTGTGATTTTGGCTTTAATTTGCCAAATGTAAGTTTGTTACTCATAGGTAGTATTGATGGCTTAGCTTATTTCATCTTATATAACAGTTTACATTATACATTATGTAACAAGTCTTGTTATCTTACTATGCATGGTGTGTGTGTGTGCGTGTAATCATGTACATTGTGTTGTGTTCATGATTGAATGGTATTGTAGTGTGTGTGTGTGTGTGTGTGTGTGTGTGTGTGTGTGTGTGTGTGTGTGTGTGTGTGTGTGCATGTGTGGATGTGCATTTGTGTTAAATTTGTTAATTTATTGTTTGACAATAACACTGCATTCAACTAAAATATGTCAGTTACACATTGTGTGTGAGCAACAAGTTCATTAAATTATATTGTACTTACAAAACTTTGTAAAAAAAAAGTGTTTCCAACAAAGGTGCTGTAGCATAAAATACAGCAGTTGTTAAATAATGCAGTGCCGCCCCTTAAACGCACGTGTCTGGAAATGGAAGGTTGCTGTGTAATGGAATAGTCTGTACTATTCTAAAAATACTAGTAATATTTTACTTAAATGCCCCACACTAGGTTCATCCTGCTGACCCTAAGTCCCAAACCAATGCTTCAACCCAGGGGAGTACCTACCTGGCGGACGCTGCTAGTAATTCAGTTAAGTAAAAGATTGCTCAGATATGAATCTAATTGCTGTCTTCACTGTTCAAGCTTTATTATGAATATTGGCAATGGGATGGGTGTAAAATTATTAGAATGTTGGTCATCTGAGACATTTGGAAGAACACTATAATTATCATATATATGTGGAAATATTTGTGCTAGCCAATTAAGATGTTAGAAATGGTACTCAGCACAAATTTTCCACAAACTGCCAAAATATATATTTGATGCTAAAATAATTGATATTTCGAAGGAAAATATTTCCTTACATAGCAAACTTCTATTTCCGGACACAGCAATAAAGGGCCGGAACTGCGTTATTTAACAAAGTTCTGCAATATTTTATGCTACTGCACCATGGAAATGTTTTATTATGATAACAAAACTAAGATATTTTTTCTTTTAAGAATCTGTGCACACAGTTGTATTTATCCTAAAAAGAGAATTTGAAAACTGTACAAAGTTTTAAAAGGCCAGTTTGTGCGTTTCTGGACATTTCTGTGTGCATTTGGTCCAAGTCCAGCTAGGTTTTTGCTCGTGATGTCAATGCATAACAATCTGCGAGTCTTCTTCTAAATATAATTTTTTATGAAATTCACAAAAAGTCGGCAGTGTTTCTCTACTATAATATAATATTCAGATGTAGCAGTAGTGAAGGACCAGGTTTGGATAAGCACAGTACCAATAACATACAAAAGCCAGTAGCATACAGACAACAATACAATATTAATTAATTCTAAATTTACATTACCTCTCAAGAATTTTTTTTTTTATAGTAGAATATTTTGACTGCATCGTGCAGTCATCGTCAGTTAGTGTTACTGCTGCGCTACAGACGTGTGACACATGACTCTGGTTGTTTTGTTTTCTGTACATGATATTGCAAATTGATGTGTTGTTGGCACTGGTCGTTGTGGTGACTCTGGTCAAGTGACATGTCCGTAGCGTGGCATTAACTCTTCATCAACGAAGACTGCACAGCACTGTCAAAATGTAAAAAAATAGTAACTTTCTTAAGAGGTACTGTCAACAAATATTGAAATATGCCATGAAACAGGAACGTTTATAAAATTCAAGGAGTCTTAATTCTGCTTTATTTGATTGTGCTCACTGCATTGTGCAGTGAGCTCAGTGCAGTGAGCACAATGCTCACTGTAAGTGCACATGTATATTTTCAGTACAAATTGAATTATTCATTTGTTCTGTATGCATTGTACATCCTTCTAAAATGTTACAAGTTCATGAATAACTGGTCAATGAGTTACAATGAAAGTTCCTGTAATGGTTGTACGTTTGTGGAGTGCAGTAGCACAGGGGTAAGACCTCCGTACTCTCGACTGAGAGAACGCGGGTTCGAATCCTATGCGGCGGTGTCGAACCTTGGGCAAGTTCGTTTACTCTACATTGCTTCAGTTCACTCAGCTGTAGGAATGAGTACCTGGCTATAGATAGTGGTGGATATTTGTGTAGTCTTCGCGCATTAATTGCAGCGTGGCTGAATGTTTCCCAGAGAAGTCGAGACGGTGTTCGATTGGACAGGTCTGCCAGGGAGTAAAGCGTAAAGCGCTTTGAGCAGTCCTGAGGACTGGATACTGCGCTATATAAGAACTTACCTTTACTTTATGTATAGTTTGCCAAAACTCTGAGTTTACAACAATCCAGGCATTCCTGGATTACTGTCACATGCATACACAAGTGACACTAGTCCACTACTATTCATGTAGTGTACTAATTCATTTGACCTAAAGAATGTCCTTAAATGTAGATTTTATGTTTTTTAATAGCCTGTGTCTGTAAATTAAGTAATCCTACATAACATAGTGCATGGCCACTCTGCTACATTGTCACCGACACTGTCAGTGACATCTAAATTAAACTCAATAAATTGCACCTGGAACATGATAAACTACCCACCAAGTCTAAGGCCAAGTCTTATTGCCAATCAACATCAAAACAAAGGTTCGTTAAGCCACCATAACAGCACTATCAGTTTCAGTTGCTTGAATATTTATCCGAGCAGAGGGGACTGTCAGAGTCACACAGACACAGTCACAGTTGACGTTGTCAGCAGTTGTCATTCCGTTTCGGAAACTGCCGACTTTCCTAGACGTATAACGTTAATTAGGTCATTAACAACTGTCACATACATATGTAGAAAGAATTAACATAAAAATAATCCAGACACTGTGCAATCAATGCGGAAAACATCTTTACCTTGAGGGTGCTCAGAGATAACTTGTCCATCGGCTCAAATGTTCCACTTTGTATACTGCGGGACGCCATTTTATTTCCTAACGTTACACTTCTCGTTGCAAAAACAGGATCAACCTATAAGCAACGTTATTCTTAAAGCGTCTTCGTTACTGCTCCCGATATTAATCATAACATCTGTCACATCCTCTGCGTGGAATATTTTCTTGAAGATCATCATAAGGTTAAAATACAAAGCATCAAATAAAATTCCTAAAGAAAACACCAACATAAAAACAATCCATTTCGCACCGTTCCTGTCACGTGACTAATGTTGATATATATATATATATATGGAATATTTTAATAGTACTTATAGGACTGTTTTCGGTGTACAATTTCTGCGGAAATGTGTACAATTTAATGCAATCTTAAAGAAGTTAATCTGAAATAAGTATTATGTTGAAAATCTTATTGGAAAATTATTATCTTTATTAGCCAATCATGAGTCAAATTATTCGTTGTCTCGTTTTCCGTCTTGGAGCAGTGTTGCCCCCTGTACCAGTTGTCTAAAACTAAATGTTTTGGTGCTTCACAAAATCAAGGCAAAGGGCATTCCTGGATCTTCCCCCTGGGTTTCCAAATTGTCAGACAATCTCAATACTAGCTAGGACACTTTGAGAAAGCATTAACAGAAAATAATTGTACTTTTAAAATTTATATTCGGTAAACAAATGTTCCTCATCCAGAATATTGATGAAGTAACTGTGGAGCATTGTAACTGTATCTCCTGTCAGGGACAGAGGGCCACTCATCCCTTTCAATGTTCATCTGCTTCCTTTGACCGTTGGCCATGTATTTAAAAAAAACATGATTTACTTAAAGTTATGTACTAAAAGAGAACATTTTTGTCCACAAAAATCTTATAAAATATATTCTACAGCATAATATTCCATAGCTATTATAAATGTTTTGCTAATTAAGGGAAAAAATTTAATGGTACAGTGCTTTTACAATAGTACGTTCAGAGCTGCCAAGTTGTGTTGGGAAATACATGCGAGGTTTAGTTCCACAAAAGGACACCAGGTGACAGCACTGATGTTTCTTAAATGGGCATTAGGTGGCAGCACTACTAGTTAGAAAAAATCTGGAAGACAACATTTTGTACATGTCACTGACAATGATAAGAATAACGTCCCAGATTCTATCGATGCTATGCATTATCTATGCATGCATGTAAATAAATATAATTATCAACATGTGCATAAAAATAAATAAGCCTGTCTGTATGAACATGTTTTAACTGGCAAATATGCGTGAGAGTGACAGGTTTATGTGTGAGAGGGTGAGATGGACGTCAAATGCGTGAGAGTCACTCCAAACGCATGAGACTTAGAAATTTTGCATGCAAATTGATGTAGTTATTTATTGGTACTGTATACACGTGTTGGCGATTGACCAAAGCTGCCAGTTCTTATCACATGACATGCTAGTGTCCTCCACATGTAGTTCTTATCACATGACATGATAATGTCCTCCACATGTAGTTCTTATCACATGACATGCTAGTGTCCTCCATATGTAGTTCATGTTACATGACATGCTAGTGTCCTCCATATGTAGTTCTTGTTACATGACATGCTAATGTCCTTCATATGTAGTTCTTGTTACATGACATGCTAATATCCTCCATATGTAGTTCTTGTTACATGACATGCTAGTGTCCTCCATATGTAGTTCTTGTTACATGACATGCTAATATCCTCCATATGTAGTTCTTGTTACATGACATGCTAATGTCCTCCATATGTAGTTCTTGTTACATGACATGCTAATATCCTCCATATGTAGTTCTTGTTACATGACATGCTAGTGTCCTCCATATGTAGTTCTTCGATCTTACATGACATGCTAATGTCCTCCATATGTAGTTCTTGTTACATTACATGCTAATGTCCTCCATATGTAGTTCTTGTTACACGACATGCTAATGTCCTCCATATGTAGTTCTTGTTACATGACATGCTAGTGTCCTCCATATGTAGTTCATGTTACATGATATGCTAATGTCCTCCATATGTAGTTCTTGTTACATGACATGCTAGTGTCATGTCATGACATTTAAAGGGACAACACATATAACTAGAATATGTTTGGCATTGTTTTATTTACAACAATTTACAAAATTTAATAACACAATAAATACACAGCTAGGTCCGTTTAGACAATCATGTACATACATTTTTATAATAATTATAATACAATATACTTTATTGTTCTGCAACATACGGAATTTGCTTTCTTAGGCTGTAAAAAATCCTGAAATCTATATTTAAGCCAGCACTCTGTGCAGATAAATATGTTTATATATTAATTTCAGCTTAAACCGAACAATGTTTTTTTTAAATAGCATGATGTAAAATGACATGTAGAATATATTTCTAATTAAAATCTAGCAGAGATCATTACAATAGCGAAAAATTGCATTCAACATAATTTTGAGTCTAAATATTTTTTCAAAAATACATTTTAACTAAGACTCCCCCAGCTGTCGAGTTAAAAAACTATAATAATTAAAACCAGTCCCTATTGTATCTTAAAACTACTTTACATGGAATATAAAATCACTAGTAACAACAACATTATTACTATGTCACAGCCAGCTGTGATATGTTGAGCAAAGTGCAGTTATGACCCATAAATGCACCTGTAAGTCATGATTGTAATATTATAAACAGGGATAATTACAAATTGTACTCTCAACAGCACAATATGTATGTAAATATCTGACAAACATGATAACAACATATCATTATTACACATGCAGCATGTGTTGTCTGTATCTGCAACTCTGCAAACATCAACAATTTGTGAGCTGAATAAGTTATGCATCACAGTTTCACTTTATAACAGTACTACACTTAACAAAACAGGTGCGCTGATAATACAGTTGGCACTTCACAATTGCTAACCCGAATCCACATTCAAATGGGTGTGAAAAGGTAGAATCTCAGTAGTTAGTACATTGGACTATCAACTGTGAGAGCTCGAGATTGAATCCACTTCCTGCCCAGAAGCTTTGCGATTGTGTTCACTCCACAATGCCTCACTTCATTTGGCTGCATAGACGAGTACCTAACAGTCGTGGAATTGTGGAAACCGCTTTTGCTCAGTAATTGCAGCATGGCTGAATTCATTCCCGAGAAGCTGAACTGGAGTTGGAACTATAGCAGGTCTGCTGTAGGGGTGTCTGACTGCCTACAGTGCTACATATGAGAACACACCACTGCGTCAGGTATATGCCAAGAACGTTGCACCTTGAGCCATTTTTATACACAATGTGTCATAATATAAAACCATTTTGCAACCTTCTTTTTTCAACCAGATGGAACTATCACTATAATATTGGCACAAAGTACAACTGCAGAACAGTTTTCCACTTACAAAATACTACATTTTACAACATTTACAGTGTGTGGAATACTAACAAAAATGTACCAATAGATAGTACATTTTAAACAAAACTATATCATGGGTCAAAGTTGACATCATGCTTTTACAATGCTGGAAACTTTAGTATAATAAAATTGTAACATTATTTTGTTATTATAATACAGTACTGAGCATATATTCCAGAATAACAAAATGAAATATGAGTAATCCAATTCAATAGCAAAAATTATGCTAATAGATTTCCTTGAATATACGTACTACAGCTATATGTGCCGACAAATTACCTAATTGGCTAAATCTAGTTCCCAAAGCAACATTAGGTAGTACACACACATGGCTGAACAAGATTTAACAAGATATAACAAGATTACCACACAGAGCGTAAACATAAGAAGATGACAGAAAAATTAAAGCAAGTCTTTGGCTTATTGCGAGTCCAACCATTGTTATCTAGCTGCTGGAAAGTTCTCATCAAAATTTGTCACTTGCATCCAGAAAATCAGCATACATAAAAAAATTTCCTTATTATAACACCAATAACAAATACAATAATTTGTCATATGTAAGGGATTCAACCATGTGCACAGGTTGCCAACCAGCCATTATACATTAAGTCTGTATGCTGTAATTCTTAAGTAATGTCTGAATGTTAAAAACTAGTTGTTTGTCTATCGTAAACATTGAAGAAAATAGTGATCTATCCCCACCATCTGTAGAAATTGATCTAACGCCACCTGATGACTTGTTAGAAGTCGTCATCATCATTGGTGGAAGGTAACACTTGTGGTGCCCTCTTCTGGACATTCTGTTTCGCCTGGCCAAGTTGTACCTGTCTGGCATTGGAACCAAACTCAAGAGAGCTGATGGTCTCCGAGAGGTTTGCAGCGTCAGGACTGATGGTGACAAACATGCACGCCTGCAAGACAAGATGCATTTTGGATGCAGCAGCAACAATTCACAGAAAGTGAAGCTGAATAACAGAATCAGTGAAACACATGAACATCCCAGAAACCAATATCAGACTGATTAGAAATCTTAAAGAGGAATTATGGAAACACAATTGAGTTAATTAAACATCTAATCATTTTATGTTACATCAAATGACAGGTAAACCAACTTTTTAGTGATGTGATTCCAATTTCCAATATCCACAAAGGGCCTTAGAACAGGATCACCTGACTGGGGTGGGGGGTAGTGGACGTACCTTGGCATCACCCCCTAGACAGGGCTGCAGTATGTGAGTGAGTTTGGAGTTCCTATAAGGGACGTGTAGTTGCCCTGTCCTCAAAGCTGTGAACACCTGGAAAAGATATCAGTGACATTTTGAACCTGCACACTATTCAAAATTATTTTTGAAAATTTTTGTCCAGAAGTTTAACAAGTAAGCACAACAGGAAGGTGACTTTTAATGGATGTCCCTATAGTTGTTCATATATGTAACATTAAATGTATGAATCAATGATGTAAAATTTCTCTAAACTCTGACAATGATAAGAATAATACAAGTATTTTGGTGGTGATTTTCCTGAGTGCCTACCTTGTAAAATGTATATTTGCTGGTGTTCCCCCCCGAGTGCCTACACTGTAAGATGTTTTGTCATTGTCACTCCCTACAAACCTGTCCAAGAGCCGAGAGTGACTTGTTGATGGCCGCTGCTTCCACCAGCCTCTTCCCTGTAGCCTCCGTCTTCCCAACCCTCTCCGAGCCTGCAAGGTCACACAAGGTCAATGTTCCCGTTGAGGTCGTTCCACTTGTGTGGTTGTGACCTTCGACAGTGATCATGCAGATGAGATGAGACCGCGAACTGGAAGAAAGAAACATTGGTAATCTTGCACTTCCAAATCAATGTGCCAAGCAATCATCAAACAATAACAATTAGAACATGAAGTGGAGTAATGAGTGTGATTAACACAGGCACCTTGTAACAGGGATCAACTGATTCATCAATACCTGTATCTGAATATACTGAAGAACAACATAAATACGCACTTAAAAACAAGAAAGTTTGCAGCATCAGAACTGCGGATTGGATATTACACCAGACAAGAAGGCATCAATTAAAGCTAACACCCCATTCTGGGTTTATGGTTGCCATGAGTGTACCCTCTATGTAGTAGATTTTTCATACAACGCTTGTGAGGAGCATTTCCATTTCTAAAGTACAACAACAATATATCTGTACATGTGCCACGTTAATCACCTCTCTGAGTTCATCTTTGTCGCTGCAGTCTTCCTGTTTTCTGCACCCACTGCAAAGATGTTTTCGATGTCCTCGAAACTGCGAACTTCCATCTGTTTCATGCCAGGCAGGTGGATGCGGTTGCCATGTGCACGGATCTCAAGCGTGTGTGTACTGTTCGTCAACAGGTCCTGAATTGTCTCGTTGTAAATCTCCACCATGGATGCCTGTGAGCATGTTAGCACAGAATGACATTCCAGTACAGTGCTGTAGCTTGGTGATCGAGCGCTAATGTGGCGGCTTGGGATTGTGGACCCGTATACTACCCGTGTGATGGGACTTTAGGAATATAAATATACTAAGCATAATTATTAGTCATGTTAGTCCCCTCCAAAAGACATGAGGGAAGAATGTGGGGGGGCCCATGTCATGGTTAATGGGATGTGCCGTGTCATACCAGTCTGTGGAGGGGTGCACACTGACACCTCTATTTAAGCCCCTGCACATGCTTTTAGCAGGATAGAACAACAAAGACACATGGTTCTGAGTCTTCCAACATCCACAAGGTGCAGTAAATGTAAGTTATCTTCTTACCGTGTATTATATTCTTCAGGAACTTAACTTTTAGTATAGAGTTACTGGGTCGTTGTTCAACCCACTCCAAAATCCGTCACTTTGAATCTCGCGAGATCTAGCCACTGATCTCTGTGCATGACTAACGAGAATTGAGCGTGACTTCCCTATGTGCGTCAACATATCTTTTTCATTGGTTATAACCGCCAGCAAGATAAACGCTGTTATCAAACTTTTCGCACGGCGCTGTGTTTTCATATGGAAACTGTAAGTATTTCACTAAAACCAACTTTTCTGACAATTTATTTGCATAACATGAAACAAATATGTGATAAGGAGTTACAATATGGATATATTTTGCAAATGGTTCTTCAGATTTTTATGAAAACAGCATGTTTATATTATTGACAAAATGGTCGACAAGACCATGTTACTTATAATTATACTTGTTGCCATCAGTGACATTTTAAAACCAATTTTTGAAATCACATAACACACTGCAGGAATACATATCAGTAAAGGGCCTAATGTGTTAAATCTTAGAATAAGAATTCCAAGGACCATCAATGCACTTGACGTGCATGTTGAGCCAGACATGCCAGCACTATACATGATACTTTACAGCATAGAAAGATAGAATAATGAGAAAATGCATCCCACTACAAAGTGACATTGTGTACCTTTATCACGTAGTCAACATTGCCCCGTTCATTGCAGATTTTTAGCAGTTCCTTCAAGGACCTGAAACAAATCAGGTAACCCATGAAGACCTATCAAACTGATTTAGTATCACTGTCATATGCAATGTATAATAAGATGCTACAATCAACAGTCTGAAGAGACAAGCTCTGTGTGCAGCATAATGTATGTTTAAAATGTTATGATGATGGAACCTGAATAACTGTATCATAAAGTCTTATAATGATAATACAGTGCAACATGCTTATAATGAACTATTTTGTGGGTAGCTAACGAGTTCGTTATATCCGTGAATTCGTTATATGCGTGTACGCGTTTACCCGCTAGGTGGCAATGTTGTTTGTGTGTTTTTAAACTATTCGCCAGGTGTCTATCAAACACAAAGATATTTTGTTGTGTAACATTTATTTAGATGACACATAAGACAGTTACAAATGTTACTATTAAGTGTAATTATAGCATAAGATCGCAGTCCACCGTCTGTGAAAAAGTAACAAAATACAGTATGACGTAAACACATGCCATGGCGAGCACGTCGCGTCAAAGCACACAAAAACACGAACTGTGGCAGGATGGAGCCACGGTAACTACTACTTCTTGTACAACATACACAGAATGACACCAGTTAATCTGCTTCGAAGAAGTCCTCCATTGTTGTATGTTTGTTGTTGGCTAGGGCACCAGATAACAGGAAATCCTCAATCCAGTCACAGTGCGCTGCAGCGCTGTCTGACTGCGTAGCCCTGTTAATGGATGAACTGTCGTATAACGCGCAACTAACAATCACCTTTGATGATTTCCTTCATTGATCTAACACGCACAGAATGACACCAGTAAATCTGCTTTGAAGAAGTCCTCCATTGATGTTTGTTTGCTGTTCCTCAAGCCAGTCGCAGTGCGCTGCAGCGTCTGACTGCGTAGCCCTGTTACGAATGGTTTCCCTAGCTCATTCACCTAATTACTTTGGCACTGGCACTCTGTGCGGCAACGGCATGGCTTCCAGGTCATGCCAGGAAGTACTTGCTAACAACCGGGCGATTTTCAGTTGGACAAAAATGCGTTATACAGCAAAATTTGTTCGTGAAAAGGTGTTCGTAATAACCGTGAATTCGTTATACCCGTGTTCGTAATATGCGTGAACACTTATAATGGAAAAGATAGGGAAAAAATCCGTATGTAAGAAATTGTTTCGTTATATCCGTCAATTTGTTGTATCCGTGTTCGTTATAAGCGTGTTGCACTGTAAAACTTCTATAGCATCTAAATATTCAGGAAACCAAGTTGAGAGGTACGTGCAACGATCCAGAATTATTAAGAATGAGATCATGAACACGGATGTGTAACAGTCATCTTTAGAATAAGGGACTGCCAAAGATTTTGTGTGGAAAAGCGATTTAGAAAAGTCATGTATTTTATGGAAAGTAGCCATGTTTCAGATGATTTTTATATACACCTCTAATGATTAAACATATTTTCTTGCACAGACATTTCTTAAGTTTTTATAGAAGACAGTTATAGTTTCAGATGATTGTTATATTAAGTTCTAGGCATAACAATTATATTCTTGCACAAGCATATAAAATAGTTTCCCCACGCCATGCATAATGTACACACAGCAAATATTTTAGAGGGTTCTTCTACTTAACAACAAAAACCTTTTGACTGTTAGTTACCCCCAGGGGTTGTTGATTACGGAGATCCCACCTGACATTAACTCCCGGGTTGGTAGGAGGGCCCTGCATGGTGTATGTCTTCCCAGACGACGTCTGTCCATAGGCCAGGATACACACATTGTAGCCGTCCACACACGACGTGATCACTGGCCACGTGTCCTCAAACACCTGACACCAGAGGGCAGCACAGTGAGAACACTCACAACTAGTGGCTACCGTATCGCGTCTAATAGATGACAGCAGAAAGATCACAGACTACTGAGGAGACTACTATGAAATACAAGTAAACAAAAATTATATATACACATCATACATTAAAACTACAAGTAAATAAAATATTTAAGTACGCACATACATTACACTTTAAAATTAATGTAAATGTATCAACATTGTATACACAGATCATGCATAATCTGAACAAGTAAAAATTAATAGAAATAATGACAACTAAACATTAATATAAATATACACATATCATAGATTAGAAGTACACGTAAGTTAAATATACATACTTTATGCATTGAAAGTATGTAGCTGATTAATCAAAAAATTAAACAATGGACATATAAAATGTAAATCATCAGTATGGAAATGTTTTACAAACAGTGGGCCTGTATAAAGATATCAACACTGTTTTACCACTAAAACATTTTCACCAAAATCAACCAACAAACCCACCAACCTCTTCCTGGGATGATGTAGGAGAGAATATTTTGTCAAACTTGAAAGGTTTCCTGCCTGTAGGTGCAAGAACTTCTCTGTCAGATGGGAACTGCATGCAGCACTTGGTGCGGTCATCCAAGCGACATCGTGCAAACACACGGATGTTTCCACGCAGTTCTTGCAGCTAAAACCAATCAGGGAGCAGGTCACCAATTTTGCTTAGGAACAAAGGAGTGAAGACTGATTCACTTAAGAACAGGTGATTAATATAACAAAGTGGAGTCATTACAGAAACTTGACGACAATACAAATTAAGAACTTATATAATTATATCAAGTTTGTCAGAAAAAAATGGGCCAAGTGGCCCTGAAGTCCTTTGGACTAATACGTCTATATGTGACCCCGGCTGACCAAATGAGTGATAAGTCGGACAAATTGTAACATTGTTTTCTTACATACTCGTAAAGGTTTGGTAGGGTGCTTTACAGTTTCAAAAATTATGACTGCTACAAAAATTGGCGAAGTTATGGAGCATTGAACATGGTAGGGGTCAAAAAGTGAAAATGAAGAAAACGGCTGTTGAAGTTTTACATTATATATGCTAATGGATTGCATGGAAATATTACATGCATGACATTCAAATGTGGAACACAGTATGTATGTTATGTTGCAATGATACACTGGAAGTACAAATGTGCTGCTACAAAAACTTCTCACATTATGCCAGATTATGTCTTTATGTGTAAAACTAAGAGGACAGATTATTTGAGAACAAAAGGTAGACTCACTGTTTGACACAGTTTAAAACCTACAGGCAACTGTCCAGTTTAACACAAGCTTCTGCCAGTGACCAATTACAGATTAGTCACAGTTTCCATCAAACAATAGCAGGCAGAGAATCTTAGCTTCACAGCTGGGTGTAATACACAACAAGTTATAAATACAGCTACTCCGAGGTAGACAATTAATTTTAGTTAGCAAATTTAGCATTTTAGAGGACCTTTGGTGCCCTTAGAATGATTCAATCAAATACAGATGTATTGTGTATAGTGGCACTACCACATGAAATGTCTATGAAAAATTAGAGAAAAAGTTACTGGACGATTTTTGAATGAAAGGCAAAATGTGAAAATTTTCCAGTTTGGGGATCCTTTTTGGGGCCATTACACATAAACAAACCATTCACACAAGATGACATACTAACACAAATCAAAAAACTCAAAAACAAAAAGGCATGTGGTATTGATAATGTTATAAATGAATACTTAAAAACAGTCCCACAGAACTAATTATAGTTATTGTTAAGATGTTTAACCTAGTTCTATTATCTGACATTGTGCCAACAGATTGGTGTATTGGGATCATTAAGCCTATATATACAAACATAGCAGCAGACACTCTGACAGTGACTGCTGCCTGGCTAAATGGATGCAATGGTGCTGTGAAGTTAGTTCTTCTGTCAACTATCCTTTTTACACAAGCCTATAGGTTTAGTGGCTGCCATCACACTACTGAGCCTAAACTACCATGCAGGTGTGAAAAACGCCCTGAAGTATTTGAACTTGAGACACTAATTAACTGTCCACCAAGCAGTAGCAGAGCAGTTTTATAATAATAATAATCCACAAGTTAAGTGGCAGTGATCTTCCTTTTATCATTTATGTGATGTTTATTGTGAGCAGGGCAGACAAATGGTTATCATACGTAGACAGGTACAGAAAGAAACTGACGTTTTCTATAAAAAGAACACGTTTGCCTATCAATGGCATGTATTTCCTATTGTTGCAGTTTCTGCCTGGCATAAATCAAACAACCCTGTAGGTAATTAGTAATCAAATGTTTTTTGGTGAATCATAGTTACAGATCATTAAGGGTTACGATGGAAGTAAAATGTTGACATGTTTACTGTTCACTTATTGCACCACGTCTTGCATTTAGAGGAATAATTATAATAGAAAATAAAATGTTATGGCACATATTTTTAAATACATGCATTGATGAGAAACCGTGAATTATTTTTCTGTGGCCTAAGAATAACTAATTTCAATTAACTTTCTGCTTATATAAAACAACTGCATAAAAATATATATCCATACAAGACGCAGATTCCGCATGTGACAGATGTTTTGGGAAGGGGAATAGTGTTCTGTTTCTGGTACAATACACAAAATCTACTGCTAAGGGATAGTCTCAAGGGCCCTTCTCAAAACCACATCACTAGATAGTGTAAAAATTTAGCATTTTGGGGAGCTGTGTCAGCCTTCTTCTCATGTGATGTAGAGTTACCACACACAGACATGCACTCACACACAGACATGCATATACACACACTGACATGCATACTCAGACACACACCGTGCCACCCCATGCACCGCACACACGGACACACACGGACACACACGGACACACACGGACTCACACGGACACACACGGACACACACGGACACACACACACACACTTGTTTCCTACTTTGTTGTAGAGGAGTTTCCTCTGCATGGCTTCCTTGCGGTACAACAGCCTGAGTACTTCTGTCTCCTGCGACTGGACACTGTAACTGCTGAAGACATTTCTGACAGCTGCGTTGAGCTACAAGACAGAAACACAACTCTCAAAAACCATTTATTATTACAAAATTACATTTTGATATCACCTTCATCACCAGCATTCACATCCCCCTTGACTCCAACAGAGAAATCAGGAAGGCACGTTGGAAAAACATTCAGCATTAGTCAGTAACTCATATCCACTTAATTGTTGCCAACTTTCAGCAGCTGAACATATGGATCTGTGTAGAAAGTACTAAGTAAAGTGATCTTGTAACACCCACTCAGTGCCTACTGTACCTGTTTAATGAACTCCTGTAGTTCTGAGAATCTCTTGCTGGCCTCCATCTTCAACTGGAAGTATTCCTTGTGCAGATGATGCATTGACTCATTCAGCTCTGTTGCCAGTTCTGGGTCAATCAACGCCTTTGCTTTCTGTCAAACCAAACACACACAATGTCACTCATATTTAGCACTGCGATTCTATTTTTTCACAATATTTCACTATTACTCTGCCTAAATCAACACGATCTGGTGACGGCTGAGATTTGTATTACAAAACATCCACACAGATGGTTATTTCATGTTTTCCTCAACCAAAATACACTTTCCCATGATCAAAATCTACCTTACCCCAAAGAAATTATACTGTAATGTTATCTGCATACCAACAATAAATTTTATTTTAAAAGTTTAACAATATTTGGTCCACAACATGAGCACTAATGTTGCTGTGTCTGACTGCTGCCACAACAACAGGCAATTTCTTTTCAAAAACAATACAAAAAGGGTAATTTTGAAAGGGAATAAGAAAACATGAATTTGCCTCGGGTGAACGCCCACGTCCTGTAGTCTTCGGCCTCTCTTGCTGCAATGCCTCACTCTTCGCTTCAGCTGTTTTCACCTCCACCTCTAGAGAGCTCACTTTGTCTTCAAGTTCACCGATCTGATGCAACATCAAAATAATAGTACACCATGACCTGATCTGGGTATTATTTGGTTGTTAATAAGAAATGCCATTGTAGAGTAAATAAAATAGTACATTTAAAGAATACTGTAGGAACACATTTACTTAAATTAACAAATAATTTAAATGTGTTACTACATTATTTTTAAAATGTACTATTTTGTTTGCTCTACGATGGCATTTCTTATTAACATGACCAAATAGTATCCAGATCATATTTACGTAAATTAACAAATAATTTAAAGAGTAAATTAAGGAGGATTATTAAGAGAGTGATAGTGTTGATTACTGACTTGTTCTTCTGCAGATCTTCTCTCTTGTTGTTCCGTTTGAAGGTGACGACTGTTCACCTCCAACTCTCGTTTCTAAGAAAGCACAAAACTTTGAAGTAAAGATCACTGTTTGACTGGGCTAAAGTCATTTATGTATGTATAAGAAAGAAACCTTAATTGTATGGTGGTGACAAGGTTAGCTCACAATAATACTGAAATATTCGGTTTAACAGATACAAACCAGTAATGTACATTATTGTGTGTGTGTGTGTGTTTGGTGGGTGTGTGTGCATGCATTTTCGCTAGGTGGCGCAAGCGGTGGTGTTGTTGGTTTGGTCTCCGGCAGAATTTGTTGTTTTTACAAACTTACAGGCAGTCTTCTTAACAATAAATCAACACGTAGATGATATACAACACAAAGAACTGGACGGGAGAAATTTGAAAACCAAATGATGAAATCAGCTAAGTAAACATTTATTTTGCACCTAAGCCTGCCAGATCAAAATTTGCATTTCCCGCCTTCTCGGTCAAGGTCGACCCGGATGTAAACAAACATTCTTAGCTCACCAACCTCATCGTGTTTAACGCAACTTAGCCTAGTACTATATATAATAGTACACGCCCGAAATCGGGTATCAACACATACCGACATATCTCACAGTTGCGAAATATCTGCCACACACCCACCCCTCGTACTAACCAGGTTTTTTTATTAACGCTGCATTACATGATCTGAGAATGCCCCAGATCGCTACGACTTAGTCTTAAGTTAATCTTGAAACCCATCTCATCCTGCACCGCCTTCATGTGTGCTCTCTGATGTAGACACTCGAATTTTTTAGATCTCTTAGACGTTTGCTATTATTATTTGTACTCGTTTTATATTTTAACACACTTTTTAATCATCATTTTATTATTAACAATCTTACGCCTTCTACTTACATTAAGGCAAAGACCTTGCTTGTCGAGGGCCCATTTAGTCTTAGATTTTAATTCTTACGACGAACCTAGCGATACAGATATTTAATTATGGATCGAATGTCAAAGCCTCTTTACAAACACAGCATCAGCCTACTTAACGTCAATACGCAGTCAATCTGTGCAAAGAAACTAGAATTTCACCTCATGATAGACGATGCAAAACCTGACGTCATAGTTGCATGTGAAACTTGGTTGAAGCCCGCTGTCAATAGCAGTGAATTCATGCCACCTGGATATGACCCCCCTTTCAGGAAAGACCGAGCAGATAGCTACGGTGGCGTCATGATTGCCACCAAGACTGGATTGGTTGTTGAACAGATATCGATAATGACACCGTGTGAAATGGTTGCTGTGAAAATCCAGACCGCACACACTCCTCTCATAGTACTTGGAATCTACAGACCCACAGATAATAACGCTGACTACTCAACCTCTATGTGTGACGCCATATCCAGCATAGCCAGGAAATTCCCAAACAGCCCCCTATGGATTGCAGGGGACACAAACCTCCCGGATATTGATTGGAAAACAAACACAGTATTGAAACACCAGTACACAAAACAGATAAACGAACTCTTCCTCGACACATTTTCCATGTTTCTGTTTCATGGAGACATTGATGATTTGTAGAATCTAGTATTTGTAACATGTAGTAGCAAGCTGTCAACGTATTTTTTTTTAACATCGGAGCTCGGACTCAGTGTAGGTACTAGGTGCAGTCTCAAGTACAGTTTATAAAAAATGCTCGGTCAGCATCAACATCCACAAACAAATCCTGATTTCTGGCAAGTAACCTTAAAAACTTGCCTTGAGACGTTTCAATCGTTCAGTCAAATTCAAAAATAAAATTCAATGTTAAAAAGAAAAACTAGCAATCTCACTGACATATGCAAACTGTGTAGAGTCTAAAAAAATCATTAACCATATAATATTTTTTAGAGACCACTTAACTTAATGCCTAAAGGCTAAAACTTTTAGTACAATTAAAATAAGGCTTCACCCTTCGATAAATTAAAGCCGCTTCATCATCAACACTTGACTGATTTCAGACATTGGAAAAAATAATATCTGCAGTTGGTTTCTTTTAAATAGTGAATGGCCTACATTTGTTTAAATTGTCAAATTAATTAACTTGAATTGGTCATTACATCATGTAACAGGCCAAAGACAAAGCTAATTGTCGGGCCGACATTTAGCCTTCAACCCTGTGAATTAGTCCGTCATGAAAACTAGTCTCATAATAGTATTGTGTATTCACATGAAAATGTTGAATTAATTCATGGGCAGGAATTAAATAAGCTAGAAATTTTACCAAAACTATACACAAAGTTGCACATATGTAAGGCCTGCTAGCATGTCTTAATTGGTGGATACTAGGTATCGGTAGTTTCAAATGCATTTTTGCCAAATTCATTTGAATTGAGACGAGTGAAAAAATCATATTGAGGAAGCAACTTTTAACTTATGTGTGAGCAAGTCTAAAATATATTTTGACGCATTTGAAACTGAATAACATGTTTTACATGCTAATGAAGAATGCAATTTGTAGAGTGTACAAATGAAGTTTTGGTCTTTCATCAAAAGCAAAAAGAAGGACAACAGCGGAGTAGCCCCACTCACGAAGAATGGCATCGTCCACAGTGACAGCCAGACTAAAGCTGACATTCTTAATATGCAGTTCTCATCAGTCTTCACCGACGGAGACACGAACAATGTACTGAGCCTTGGAATGAGCCCATACAGTGACTTTCCGCATATCAGAGTATCAGAAGCAGGAGTAAGAAAACTACTGGAAGCAGTCAAACCCCACAAAGCCACAGGACCTGGGATCCCAGCCAGGCTCCTGAAAGACTATGCCGCAGAACTTGCACCAGTGCTAACACTCATCTACCAGGCATCACTCAACCAAGGTACAGTACCAGCAGACTGGAAGCACGCCTGGGTCATACCAGTATACAAGAAGGGAACAAGAACTACTGCTTCAAACTATAGACCCATATCCCTCACGAGCATCTCCTGCAAGACATTGGAACACATCATACACAGTAACCTGATGGACCACTTGGAACAACACAACATCCTATCTGACTACCAGCATGGGTTTCGCAAACGTAGGTCCTGTGAAACCCAACTCATCCAAGCTGTCGATGACCTAGCGATGTGCCTCAACGAGGGTGGCCAGATCGACGCTGTGCTGTTGGATTTCTCAAAGGCGTTTGACAAAGTATCCCACCACCACCTGGCTACCAAACTTCACCATTACGGAGTGCGAGGGAAGATGTTGGACTGGGTCAAAAGCTTCCTGAGCAGCCGCACCCAGGAAGTCAATCTGGAAGACAAAAGATCATCGTCGGCTGCAGTGACCTCAGGCGTCCCACAGGGTTCAGTCCTTGGACCCATCCTCTTCCTTTGCTACATAAATGACCTACCAGACCAAGTGTCCTCTACTGTACGCCTATTTGCCGATGACTGTCTCCTGTACCGAAACATCAACTCACGAGATGATGCAGATAAACTACAAGATGACATATACAAGCTACAGATGTGGGGAAAAAAATGGCTGATGGAGTTTAATCCGGACAAGTGCGAAGTTATCCGAATTACCAACAGAAGGAAGAAGAGAATTGTCAGTGAATACTCTATCCACGGACAACAATTGAAGGAGGTCAATGGAGCCAAGTACCTTGGAGTAACCATCGACAGGACACTAACATGGAGCGAACACATCAACAACGTGACAAAGAAGGCTAACAACACCAGAGCTTTCCTACAGCGGAACATCAGCAGATGCCCACAAGCCATCAAAGCATTATGCTATCAGACGTTCGTTAGACCCATCGTGGAATATGCGTCGACAGCATGGGATCCATCCACAGAAAAGAACATCAAGGCCGTGGAAAATGTACAACGACAAGCTGCTCGCTTCGTGAAGAGCGACTACCGTCGACGCAGCAGTGTAACAACCATGATCGAAAGCCTGAAATGGGAGACCCTTGCGAGTAGGCGGGTTAATGCTAAGCTCATAATGCTCTACCGCATCAGGAACAAGTTAGTGGATATAACAACGACTTCACTCACCGCCGCTTCAACTCGTACCAGAGGCAACGCATATCGCTACTTCCAGACATTCACCCGCATCGACGCATACAAGCACTCATTCTTTCCAAGCACCATCAAATCATGGAACAAATGCACACAACAGCTAGTTAGCAAACAATCACTGGACTCATTTAGACAGCATCTCCTCTCACCTGCCTAAAGTAATCTACGCCCACAAAGGCAAAGCTATAGGCACCCCGACTATAGAGTCTTCTGATCTGTCTAAACGTCACAAAATAAGCAATAGACCCAAACCAACGCTACACCACCCGCTACTTGCGACGGCCCACCCAAGCTCGACAATACTCTAGCCACATACATGTGGCTGATACAGAGTTCCGAGCTGTACATAAGAAGAAGATGCATGTGTGTGCATGTGAGTGAATGTGTGCGTGCGTGCCTGCGTGCGCATGTATGTGTTTTTGTATCATATGTGAGGGTGCATGTGAAAGCAAGCATATAATTGGAGAAATAATCTGAGCTGAAACAAAACTACCTATAAAATTTGTACAAGACTGCCTGTACAACTATACTATACGGGCACTTTGTGAACTAGTGGCAAAAAAGAAAAACTGTGTCATTACACTTAAATAGCAATGGCCAACAAGAATAAACTGTTTCTATTCACATACCAGCTGGTCAATGGTCTTCTGAAGGTCTTCAATGACGTGGTCCTTTTCACTGAGTAGCTGTACATCTTCTGCATTCTTTGGCGACACCAAGGCAGCTAAATACAGGTCAGGTGTGAGACACGCAGAGGGAGTACTGGGTTACAACTAACACAAAAAGTAGTTTTGTTTCCATTTCTGACACAACATCTCTTTTTAACTGACTCTGATCACGTGTGTGTGCACGTGTGCACGTGTGCGCATGTGAGTGTGTGCGCATGTGTGTGTGTGCGCATGTGTGTGTGCATGCGTGCATGCATATGTGCCGTAAATGGGGAAGAACGTAGGAATACACTTAAAAGAGAATTCCACTATTTACATAGGTTACCACATCAAAAAAGGAGTTAGGTGCTACCTCTTTCGGCAATAGACAGGTAGTTTTCGATGCAGAGGTGAGGGTTGTAGTTGCTGGCCCTGAGAGCAGCCAGAATGTCATGCCTGTCTCGCCAGTCTGTCAACGTCTCCTACACACATCGTGACATTAGGGCGATGCTTGTGAAATAACGTCATCAAAACTAAAATGATATCAGCGACTCTTGGCACCGTTTCACTAACCTTCTTATGTTATCTTATGAGCTCATAAGACTAATTTTGTTCTTTAAAACTGATTTCGGTCCTTGACAGTGATCTTGTATACAGAAAACTGTCAACACCAGGGCACGCCACCAGGACAGTTTTGCTGGTGTCAAAGAAATAGTGAACGGCAACAGTGTTTTGCATTTTGAAAGCGCTCCTTAAGTTTAATACTGGATTCCGTTTAATGATGAATTTTCTTTACGAGCTTAGTGAAACAGTCCCCAGGTGTCACTGTCAATGAGGTGATGTCACTGACACCAAGGTTACGCCAGTGACACATAACGTCATAGAAAGACATTAAGGTAGTGTCAACAATATGTCAGTGGTATTAATTTAATACACTGACATTGAGGCAATGTCAGCAACACTGACACATAATACAGAGATCATGTTAGTAACACTAGAGGAAAGCAATGGCAATAAAGTGAGTGATGTAAAGGACATCAGCAAGTTGTATGATAACAGACCACATATGAAAATACAATTACATTTGAATAGTTCTGACATGTTTTGACATGTAACTATACTCCATTCATCATACAGGTATATACCTCAATTGGGGCCATAAGTTTCTTGACATTTTCTGAATGTAGTTCCCACGATATGGGAAGCTGCAGCCAGTCCCCAATCATCTTGTCGTAGAAACAATGAACATTCCTTTTCTCCTAAAAACATTGCAAGAGAAAAAATACATTAAGAAAGCATACAAACTGAAATGTTGTTTGTTGAAGGGAAGTGTCTATGTGTGAGTGCTGACCCTGTACAGAGAACATTAATCTTGCAGACACCAACTCATGTTACAGACCGTATCAACCATACCTCAAAGATGTATGTATCAAGTCTGCCCTTGGTAGGGTGATCAATGTACCCCTCTCGGTCATCCCTCATGGGGTTGACGCTAGAGGGCGCTTGCACTGGAGTGGATTCACTGGACCGCGACGTCGTTGGCTGTAAGTGTAAAGAAAACCTGGTGTTCTTGCGAATACTTTCTTAAACTCAAACAATTTTGCTTATAGTGTGTGATTGGGAGTTGATGTGATGACTAGCTTAATGACTATAAATTCATACACCTAAACATAATGACTGTATGAATTCATACACCTAAACATAATGACTGTATGAATTCATACACCTAAACATGACTGTATGAATTCATACACCTAAACATAATGACTGTATGAATTCATACACCTAAACATAATGACTGTATGAATTCATACACCTAAACATAATGACTGTATGAATTCATATACCTAAACATAATGACTGTATGAATTCATACACCTAAACATGACTGTATGAATTCATACACCTAAACATAATGACTGTATGAATTCATACACCTAAACATAATGACTGTATGAATTCATACACCTAAACATAATGACTGTATGAATTCATACAACTAAACATCATGTCTGTATGAATTCATACAACTAAACATAATGACTGTATGAATTCATACACCTAAACATAATTAAATTCTTAACCAACCGAAAAGATAATGTACAGAAAATAATCCACAGACATGCTGTCCAAATAGTTACAAACACGAGCAATGTGATAATTATACAACCAGCTTTTCATTTATGCGTCCACATAGGGAGAAACAGTGGAGAAATGTTGACACTTGCTCTTGAAAAAAATTAATAATTGGTGTCCGATTACATAGGAACCAAAAAAAATATTTTTACAGAAAAAGTTAGGGTTGACAAAAATAATGAAATTTACAGATTGTTTTGGTTTCCAAAAATAAAGTGTCTAAAGGCATACAGTCATTGCAGCTTAGGATTTAGAAGACATACTTCTGCCAAAGTATAAAGCGTTTTGAGCACTCTTAAATACTGGATGCTGCACTAAATAAGAACTTACGTTTTACTTTTACAAAATGAGTTTATTTGATCATCAAAATGTCCTTGATTGGATAGATCCAATCCAAACACCAAGTAGTGAGGAGACAGCATCACTTAGTCAGCAGGAGGATGTATTCTATGTAAATTGTATACGCTCTGTCTTGCATGACTTTTTCAATAACTACTATCCCAAATTCCAATGCATGTACTTTTGTGTAAGTCTGTCAGTGTCTCCCTAGTTTTCTTTGTCCATCTTTGGTTGCCATGTAACCAGTCCTCTCACCAATTATTTACTTCTGGTATAATCACCTACACATTGGGCTCACTTCCATCTGACCGTCTCCGAGATCTTTGGGGTTTCCACGTATAATTCTCAGTTTATCATGTATTCAATCCAACAGATGTCAAGTGCTTAACATAGTAGTCATGTGTAGCATCTCTCCAATTGGTCTTGCACGCTTCTCGTAATCATCCATTTTTCTGTCCTATCAATCAAGACTGCTCTAAAAATATCTTGATTTAAATCAGTTAAACCTACCTTAATAATACATTGCCCAAGACACCTACCTTGTCATTGAGGGTAGTGTTGGTTGTGAGGATTCCCTGTCTCTTCCACTCTTCTGGGAAAGGCAGCCACTGCTACAAATGTTACATCCAAAGGAAAAACAAAAATAACATGGTAAACATTATCGCATGAGATGCATTCAGCTGGATTAATAGTAAGTTACAGCTAACCAGAGGGCATCACTAAAGTTGCAGGGACTTGGGGAGTAGAGTCCTTTAAATTAGTACAGCTTATACACAAAATATGCTCCTCACACAAAAGGATGAATGAATAGTACAAATTATCTATTCACTGTGTTAATGCTAGAAGTATAAATGTATTAAAATAAAACTGTCCGACATGGGATAATTTTAAGGAACAGCGACACATAATATAAATGTCGGACTCTCAATAAAACATTGCATTCTGTCATCACCATGTGTGGCAATCTCGTTAAATCTGATTAAATCTGTAATCACCGAAACCTAGATATTTAACAAAGAAACACTGGCTAATAATTCTACTAATAAACTAGACAATATTTGTATACGAAATAGTGAAATATGTTTATATTAAATAAATCTACTGTGGCATATTCTAATTTATGGTATTATCAACAAACGTGCTCGTGTGCCATTTAACACATAATGTACTAAAGGAACCTTTGTTATCTGATCCGAACTACAACTATGACTACAACGATTTGCCCAGACATGTCGATGTATACTTATTATTACCTACCTGTGTTTGCCAGGAGTCCAGATAGAACCTACACCCTGACTGGTACATACACTGGAATTCTTTACCATTCTGGTGGAAGAATGTCTCCAAGATGACATCGTCAGTGTTCTGAAAGTGACAGGGTTAATATTTTGTGCAAATGGCTTCTCAATTGGTTGTCCATATCATTTCTGTGATGTAGAAGAGAAGGGATTAACATATCACACATATGTGTCTGTGTGTGTGTGCATGTGTGTGCACATGCGTGCATGTGTATGTGTGTGGATGGGTGTGTGTGTTCACGCGTGAGCACACGCATAAACACACACTGTCACACATGCATGCCCATACATATATGAAAAACTATGTCTATTTATATATATATATATAGGGACCAAGTGCACTGCCTGCAATCCAATGGCCCTCACTGATATGGCATGAATTATCACAGTCAGCCAGTGTAATAGCATGGCAATCACTGGTTGGTAAGAATATTAACATAGAAAGTGATCTATTTTCTTCAGCTGCTATCCTGTCAGTGAATTGTTTGCATTGCATGTCAATGTCATTTTGGAGCCGGCGTGGGTCGGTGTGGCCAATAAATGATTGCAATTGATTGTGAAACTGAAACTGGATATGTGCATTGTTGTTCATGTTGGTCATAACTATTTATAGTCACACACAATTGCTTTAAAGGAACAAACAACCAGAAAAACATTAAAATATCTCAAACCATTAAAGAATGTCTACTGTATAACATCCCATCATTTTTATTTAATTATTAGATAATTTAGAAATTGCTGAAGGAGAATTACTGAGTCTCTCTGGAGACTGTCATTTTGGGCATTTCGCCTGTGGGTGTGTGGCGTCACACTTCCATAGCTGCCAGCGCCTCGGGTGGTCAAAACAAAACAGCATTAGAGATTTAAACACGGCCACAAGTATGACACGACTATGGTTAGTCTACATGTGCCTCATATCTTTCTTCCACACAATACAAACATTCATAAAGAATGATGATGCCTCAACTAGGGAAACTGCAACCAAAGCAATTGCGAATTTCTACTTGGTACGGCGGAGCTTGTATTATCTCTCACTATCACATGTAAACAAATGGGGTAGCCAACAAATCATTCCACTCGACCGTCGCGCGGTGTATATTTTAATAATCAATTAACATAATTAATACAGAAGAAGTAATTGTTGTACAGTCTTGAAACAGTCCAAGGTAAAATGGTTTTCGCAAACCATCTTTCGGCTGAAGTTGAATTTGTCCACCGTGTGGCCTGTACCAATGTTGTGCAGCCATTTCATCGCCAGCTCGCACTTTGCAGGGAATTTCGTCGCATTTGGAATTTGAAAGAATCTCTTTCCTTTCACTGCGCCTTCTCCTGCTTTATTTTGGCATCCGTAAGTCTGACACTCAGGCATTTTGTTCACAGTAGATTTATAAAAGCAACCCAAACCATGTTGATGCGGGCCCAGTGCGCTACTATTTATTCGTTCGTTGTCTTCCTTCGCTGAGGGAGGTGGATAGCCTACGTCATACTCACGCCTTCTATAGTGTTATTCCTTGTGAATCGGGCAACAATGGCAGCGCCCATATTCAATGAAAATTTACGTTTTAAGGTGCATAAATTCATACAAAATTACAACAAATTTATTATGTGAGAATATACTATCTTCAATGGTATGTGAGATTTTGTGGGATTTTGAACCTTAGGGTTGCTTGTTCCTTTAAGGTTCGGCTTACACAGGCAGTGCAGGGAGTCATGCAAGCAGAGCATTTTTTTAGTACAATTTTATTAGTATGAAAATATTACACATAAATTTAATATGGGCTGAGTATGATTTAATATGGGCAGTTTGTTCATATGAACACAGAAAAAACTGTCTTCACATCATTAGATAGATTACAAAAACAAATAACCACATAAACTCACTGTCTCGAGTATCCATACCCACCTCATATTGGGGTAGTTCAAACTCAGACAAGTCTGATTTCGCCCTCTCCATAACCCCAGGGGTGGCCTTTTCTCCCCATTCTGGCTCCATTTTCTTGGGCATATAGGGTGTGCTTGGGCCCGGTTGGTTGGGATTCGTCCGACTGCCAACTTCGTCCACGTCACTCGCGTGACGGAACTGTATCTCTTTGAAACCGCGGTTTGTATTCCTTGATGTCGATGATGTCGCCGGCGATGACACTCGTGTACTGTTGGTTAATGGTTGGTTCTTCTCCGTCGAGGCACCTGTTCCCATTATCCCACCAGCCCAGTCACTCTTCCGACTTCACGACACGAGTACAGCGACATTCTGCTTCTTCTAATGTCAAATTTGTGGTAATCTGAAGGCGAGTAATTAGTTGAACGTGTCGTTTTTCCAGAGGTAATATATTCAACAAGGATGGAATGTCTCTGTGATATCTGAATTCATCTCAGCAACCTTGACTCGAGACTCTGGGATTCACATATGTCTGAAACAATAATATTTTTATGTGTGGAGCGTATCAGACTGCAATGGTGGAGGTATTGAGGTAACCTGTGCCCCGTTAATTCCACATACCACACCTATGTATGACAGCCACAGATGATCTACAACATGCAGTGATACATCCTTATATTAGTACCTCTACAGCTCTCCTCTCTTTCTTATTTCATATCCTTAATTACTATATATGTTCCACTTTAAGTTTTCACTCACTATATTTTAAGGTTGGTTCACAGTAAATAGTCTGTACAGTATACAACAACATGTGGCTTAATTACTCATGAATTTGTCTTGCGTGAACCAAGGTTTCATGTTTCGAGTGCTATGAAGCACCTTCTCTCCATGCTAATATACATCAATTCATCTATGCCAGCCTACATACCTGGTAGTTACAGGAGAACTGATTATAGGGCTTTACTATTTGCTAAATTTCACAAATGCAACATACTGTAACCCATAGATCTGAACCGGCATTACACCAACCTGTGATGCAAGACCCCAGCTCGACTATATTCAAGGCATATTTAGATGTGTCTAACATAGAGTGAAGGTCTCACTGAATGAAGATGAAGAAGACGTCATTGACTATGAACCTGTGCAGACGTGTGAGACACCCGACACTGTCACGTTACTGAACACTGGGCCTGGTCAACACTTCAACACATTAATTAGCAATCCCCTGCAGTCATGCTTCCAACAGTTTCCATGGCAATGCTTAGACACCATAGTAGAACATGACGCACTTATACAATAATAGGCCTTTGAAGTCATACCACAAACCTAGGCTATAAAGGCATAAAGTCGATCTGGTCATTTTTATCAATGTTTAATAGAATATTAAAACTATATTTATGTTCAATGTGATTTTTAAATAACATTTTTAAAATAAAAAATCATGTTAGTATTTAATATCTATCTAGTGGATTGGTATATGTAAATCCTAATCTATTTAATATCTTGACTGCGCAAATGTTTAAATAATGATTAATGAACCATAATTGTTTTTAATAAAATTTGACTGTTATCTGTTTAATGTTTCTTTTCAAATAACCATTATCATATTTACAAATGCCAAGACTGGTAAGAAGACTGATAGCAGTCAAATAATATTAAACAATTGTCATTAACGAAAACAAAAAATTTATTATATATATATATTATATATGGGTGGTGAAGATGTTAAATCTAGAACAGTTATACGTTATAATACATTATAACATGATTTCAACAAATATTTAATAATATTAGGCTTTGTACCTATAAATGCCATGTGTTTACAATGTGTACCTGCAATAATCCTGCAGAAATCACTAGTTAGATACTGTTTGATCTTCGTACACACTGACAAGTTGTATACATGCATACTTGTATGGCGACATTCCTATATTCAAAGCTACACATGCATTTACCTATCTCTATTTATAAGGTGTTTTTGTGTATCGTGATTACTCCAACACAAACACAGTTCACAACTGCACTGACGTATATATTCTCTGGTGAACAGATAAATAAGCATACAGTGTGCTAATTAAATATGCAATTACTGGGAACATGACTCCAATGGTACACTACAATTGCTGACATATGTTTCCCTGAAATGTTTCTTCTACATAACCATGTCCACAGCTAGACCTGTGTCACACTTACCATTGAGAAGAGGACTGTAAGCCAAGTAGTGAGGAGGACTTACAGTGGCCTGTCGTGGTGTATGCAGTGTGTATGTGGTAGCCACAGCAAGCAGCAAGTGAACAATAAAGAGGGATGTACCTGTCTGTCGAACCTACTAACAAGATCAATATAACCACTGATAGTTTCCGTTTTCTCACCTGAATGTATGCATTATCATGAAAGATCAATAGCGTTTGCTTTGTACATACGTTAGGGCCTGTCTCAAAAGTGACATATGGTCGACTAAAGGGATTTATAAGAAAATATCGGCAGAGCCGGATTATCAGGCCTCGACATCAGCACTGGCCCGCTGACCAAGCGCCTTTTTTGATGTTGTCGGGCCAGTTTGGGCCACCAGTTTTCATATTTCACTGCCCCGCATGGCCACTGGTTTCGATCCAATTGTCCACCATTGTGTATCCGGTACCCCGACACTACCTAAAAATATATGACAACCCTAAAACCTAATCTTTTTATTTTATATTTAAATCAATGTTTGTTTCGTTACATTTTTTTTATAACTAATTAAATAATGGCAAACACAGTCATGCGTATACTATGACGTGTATGTACTGCCAAACTCATTTGTACATGCCCGTGTGATTGGCGAATGACGGGGGGTCATTAATTCATAAATTATTCACCCAATAAGTGGTCTTGTTACACGTTGGCTATGGTTGGCAGAAAATCGCAAATGTCTGCATGATAAAACGCTAGTACATATATAATATTCCATAATGGAACGGCATCAAGGAAATTTGTTATACTGTCAAACATTTTATACCATTGCTAAAGACCATGGCTGCAGCGGTGGATCTTGTAATACAGCTGTGCCTTAGGCGATACAAGACTAAGAACTCTGGACAGCGTTCACATTGTAGCACACTGACGCGTTGTTTACATCAGCATCGGTCATTGCCAGTCATAATGATAACGCGATTGTATCAGCGTTCAGATACACATTTGTCATGGTATAATGTGCCTGATCCTGGCAATACTGGCCTTAGCACTGAGCTTCAGGCACAGCCCAAACCAAGAAATGCTTTTGATGTGCTGACAACAGCCAGCTAAAGTATCACACCGCGAGATGAAAATAGGTCGGTGACGCCTCAGATTTTGCATTAATAGCAGACTGCAGAATGATACCACGATTAAAAATCTTCATTTAACTTTGCGCTATAACTTCTTATAGTCGCTATCTTAAAAATTTCATAAACGATGTGCTCAAATAAGAACTTCGGAAAAGTCAGCATGACGTCGTTCCAAGCGAACCTTAGACTTTGTGGATTTCTTCAGTGATGCGACCAACAGGTACCTCAGTATCAACATATCTTTTGTAAAAATCCAAGCCAGTAACTTTTTTGATCAGGCCAGTAACATTTGAACACTACTGACCCCTGGGCCAGTAAATACAAAACCTTAATGTCAAGGCATGCTTAATTTTGCTTAATAATAAATCACTTCTAACGTGCCAATTTATATTAGATTAAGTTTTCATTTTTACAAAGGACTGTAAATCAATGGAACACATTATCTGTCGATTGTGTAGGTGCTAGTAGCGTGAATATGTTTAAAAATAAAATCGAAAATACCTCAAAAGGGCGGGATACACGTAAACAACAAGGATTGGACTCTCGATAATCAGATAAACCAAAACTACAAAACAGCCTTCGTATGATTGTTGTTCACCTGCCATCTACTATCTAGAGATAATTTTCTGTGTGGCAATCTTGTTAAATAATATACAATGATGAGAACACACTTAATGCCACAGCACACACGTCCAATTCCGCCGACGCTTATTGCTTCTATTGTACTGAAAGCACCATATTAATAGTCTATAGCATTGATTACAAGACAAGTTGCATCTTGTAGCGCTCCCCGCCATTAGCTTCCTTATACCAGTCCATTCGCTAGATGGCGTCAGTAGAATGGTGATGCCGAAGAACTTCGAAATTGGAGTGAGCGTTTCAACTTTCATTTGCATTACATTTCTAAAGCTTCTAATTTTAAGGTGACGTTTCGAAAAGAACCAAGTTTATGTCTTTGAAAGAGCTACTACATATTTAAGATGTCTCACTAATGTAAGTGATGGCATATGTCATTGCCAGTTTGAAATTGTATCCTGTCGTTTGAACTTTGTCTTGAACTTGTTTGACCAAGTCCAGGACCAACAGTCACCAAGTCCAAGGGCACCGTCAATTCCCCATGGCCATGTGGCAGAGAGTGAGTGAGGCTGTGGCAGTGTAGCCTGTGTCCTGGGTATGCAGTTTGCGATCACGAAGTCCTACGAGCGCTCGACGCCTCGAGTCCTGTGTTCAGTGTTTCCCAGGCTATGCCTATGCCATGGCATGGACCATGGGCATGGACCATGGTAGGGTGGTCGGACCAAACTTATTTTTCGTAATTTTCCCCTGATAATAGTCACTATGTATATATAGTATAGGAATACAATGGTAGTTGTTTCGTGTATCTAAGTGAAATATTAAAAAGAACTACAGCTTGGCAAAGTTTCCAATTTCATGACATTTTCTGACAGATCTAATTTTGCATACAAATCACAATAATTTTTTTTATTTCCCCCCGATAATAGTCACTAATAGAAATGCAATGGTGCTTGTTTCATATACATTAAAGTAAATATTAAGGAAACTACAGTTTTTTAAAGTTCAAATTTCATGATGTTTTCAAAAAAATTTCTGGCAGATCTGATTTTGCATATTCACAAGAAAATTGTTTCTAAAATATGTTCGCACATAGGTGTCACTATAAGAAGTATAATACTATTCATTTCATGTAGCTAAGTGCAAAATTAAGGAAACTACAGTTTTGCAAAGTTCAAAATTTAATGATTTTGTTAACGTTTCCTGACGGATCTGATTTTGGATATAAATCACAACAAAATTACTTTTTATTGTCTTGAGTTTTTTGCCATCTGTAAAGAAGGCCAATACAAAATTACGTGTAACAATAAATATACACATAAAAGGTAAACACACACACACACACACACACACACTACAATACCATTCAATCATGAACACAACACAGCAACTGAGCAAAGATGACCAGGTGGTTCTATCTTCATAACATTAAAACAACTGTGTGAAGTTGTAACCACATGAAAGGCATTATTGATTGGGCTATGCATTAGAACCACAAAATGACAATAATAGTCTCCCATTACACAACACTTGTTATATTGGGCAAAACAAATAACTGCTATGATTGGCAAGCCAATTAACTCACAATACACAGTGGAACAAAATGCCAATAATAGTCCCCCATTACACAACACTTGTTATATTGGGCAAAGCCCATAACTACTATGATTGACAAACCAAATAACTTGTAATATGCTGTGGTTAAACCCATTGTTATCATCAACAATAGGGCATACTCTTATACTTATTTGCCTATGATTATATATTCAATTAATAGATACAATAAGTCATAATGTTTATTTAATGTATATTATTATATATTATTATTATACAATATAGTGACAAATGAAAATATATAATTTTATTCTGTAATATTAAACATGAAAAAGAAAACTGGTATATACATATTAAATACATCAATAGTAGGCCCCATATAAAAATAATTTATAACAATACAAAATAATTTATTAACAATATACAACTAACATACTCAGAACTCAAGAATAGTTTTAAATAAAATTGTCATCAAAGAATACCCCAGTAATGACATACAGAATGGAAGTAAGTTATGTAATATAATTTTATAAACAATAATAATACAATAAATGAATTCAAACATAAATTATCATAAATTGTAATAATGTAACCAACACACAATATTATGTATATGCTAAATAGTTCAAAATAGTATAATTAAGCTCAAATTATACCAAGAATACTAATAAAAAACTAATATTAATATAAACATAAATCAGTTACATTAAACCATTAAACATGGCAGCAATGAATTACTCAGGTGCAGCCATAAGTACTTGGTAGTATTAATCAAAGTCACCCGCTTTCGATCACGTCGCTATCCAAGTGTATTGTATACCATCATGCACTGCGCGCACTGCGCGTATGGGGAAGAAGGCAAAATGACGATGTCTTTTGAGACAGGGGTTCCATAAACGGACCTCGCGCATGTTTGTGCTATCAATTGGTAAGCTGTAATCACGTTATCACCAACACAATTCTTTACCCATCTGCATATGCTTTCCACTGAATTCGACTAACTAAATACTCACTAAAAACTCACAAAATGTTTCCCCTGGGTAGAATGATGGGTGAGGTGGTAGGGGTGGGCTACGCGTGTGCTGGTGGCGTGAAGCGTTGCTAGGGCGGTCTGGGGGCATGCTCCCCCGGAGATATTTTACTAGCTTAAAAATGGTGCATTCTGATGTAATTTTTAACCTTTAATATACAGGAGAAGATATAACACAAGACACTACTTGTAAATGTAGTAATCATGATTGATAAAAGTCAGTAATCATGATTGTTTCATCGTGTTGAGGTGTGGCTTCCACTTTACCATTGGTAATTAGTTGATGTGTGGTTACCACTTGACCACTGGTACTTGGTTGCGGTGATGTTTTTCTTGCCGTAACTCTAGGCCTTGTTACCATGCTGGCAGAGTCAATAAAAATGTAAGACGTAAGTTCTTATATAGCGCAGTATCCAGTCCTAAGGACTGCTCAAAGCGCTTTACACTTTACTCCATGGCAGACCTGTTCAGTCGAACACCATCTCGACTTCTCTGGGAAGCATCTAGTGGTATCATCTGAAGATTCTTTTATCATATCACCTTTAAATGATTATAACATCATAATATTATGGTAAGTTGTCATCTCGATTTCGCCGTTATAACTTGAGTTTTGCCAAACTATATACCTCAGTGAGATAGTTCCATCATTCATCATTATCCTACGCATATTTACCTTAAAGAATATTGCGCCTTACGCCCTTTGAGATGTAAATAGTGCCCCGGTTTGTATCAACATACGCTGTTCTATATTGATCATTTTACACACTCTGTGCGGTAACGCACGGCTGCAGTGGTGCAGATTAGTGCAAACCGGGTCCCTATTTGGGCTTCAAAATGGTCCGGATTCGATACAAGTGCCAACTAGTGAGTAGGATGCACGACCAGTGACGTAGTGCCATCAGCCTGCATGGTTTTTACTCCCACCACCATCATAAACCAGAAATTCAACATCAGCTACACAAGCATTTTGATTTAATGTTGGCACATACTCTAAAACTAAAATTGAGCGCAAAATACATCTTAGTTCAGCTACCGTTTTCTTAGTTTTTTTTCTCCGAGTTCCACATGTCTCCCAAATGCAGCTACTGTTTGGGTGCCATGTTACATGAATGTCTAGATTTCTAGCATGTCGAAACTCCACAAGGTGTCCCCATTGGAGACACCGGGATCCCCCGGGAATATTTCGTGATTCGACAACTGACAAGTGATGTCATTCACGTTGTACATTAAGACGACTAAATGATGTTCCTACGCATGCGCCGCTGCAATTTTGCAGGAATATAAGTGACTTTGTGGTGTCATTTCGCGCCGCTTGCCGACACTGAATCGCGAAAGAACGAAAAAAATGGACGCATGAAATAGCTACGAGGCAGCAATTTTGGCACATTTTGGGCGAGGCGGCATAGAAAAGGGCGAGGCGGCCCGTCTCGCTTGTCATATACCAGGGGAAATACTGCATAATTATTATAACTCTTTATCGACAGATTACCATGATATTTTCAGATTCATTTTCCTTTTAATTTCTACTTTCTTCATAACATTTCAATATGGACGTACTCATTACCATAATCTCGCAAATCAGTTTGATAGGTGGGGCCTGTCAACGTGATCCAAGATGGCCGCACGCATAAAACAAGAAAACCAAAATACAACCCTGGGAATAAAAAATAATTACCGCTCATAAACACCAAACAAAAATCTTTTTTCAGTGCAGATACACAAACTGACATTATTACAACATAAGAAAATTCACAAACGAACAGGTAGAATGCATGATAATAAACTGCGGCCACTAAACTGGGACCCCTGTCTCCCATGTTGTCAGAAGGGGAGGTAAATCGGTCTGACCTCCCTAGCCATGGTATAGCTACATTAAGTTAACCACATACAACATAATTACAAGTCATCATGCTAATTGACCTCTTCCATATGTTCTGTGGCTGAGCATATTATTAATTATTTATTATTGCCTATGTGTGGTATTTGGACTAACATCTATCTATATTATTGCCTGTGTGGATTAACAATCTATTCTCAAATTAACAACGTGTACATTTCAATAACACGTTATCATAAACGTGGCAGAACGTCTAAAATACAATGGCTGGAGTACCATGGTTGACAAAGTCAAATGATGGGCAGTGCCTGTGCAAAGCAGAAGGATAGACCAACCACCAATCAAACACCACGGTCAACACCTATATCACCAAGAGCAAGGACAAGCCGTCGCAGTTTTGGAGACTCAGGGTGGACTTGGGAATAGATACCCTTTGGCAACCTGTTCTTCCTATACTGACCGAAACTGGGAGTATTATTGGCAGGAAAGGTTTATCCAAGGGCTCATGGAAAGTGAAGATTTTGAGTTCCCCCAGTATAAGGTAAGTGTGCAGATGTGCTGTTTTATATATTTGATATAGTTTCCGATTAAACTAAGAATTAGAATGTTTAGATTTTTATGTATAGAGCAGTGCTTAGATTTAACCAGATTTAGCAAGATTGCCATCTAATGTTGCCTGCTCCAGATGACATTTTTGAGAGTCCAATAATTTTCTACCTGAGTATAACCCATCCTTATCAGATTAATTAATCCTTATCTGTAAATTCTGTTATTAAACATATTCACACTACATATTTGGACATCAAAGAACTTGATTTGCAATGGGCTAAACAGTTGAGGAACCAGATTTAAATGGAGAATAATAGAACAATACACTGTATTTGTTTGCATCTACATTTATGTTTTACTTTAAAAGTATTGAATATGTATAGTTGTTTATTAATTTACAGAATGATGCATTAACTAATTAGGACAGTTGTGTCATGTTGACCTTTTTCTATCAGAACACTGACGATGTCATCTTGGAGACGTTCTTCCACCAGAATGGTAAAGACTTCCAGTGTATGTACCAGTCAGGGCATAGGTTCTATTTGGATTCCTGGCAGTCGCAGGTAGGTAACCTCATACCTACTACCTAGGCACATCACTGTAACTCTTGATACATTTCAGGTTTTGCAATTCACCATTATGCCATTTTTGACTGACATTTTTGTAATTGGTATATGGGCATTGATCCCCTCTCTCTTTGTACACTCTGTATGAATTGGTAAATGTTGACAGTTGTGATCGACCCATAAGAGTAAGACCATCTAATTTCAGAAACCACATAAGAATTATTAATAAAATTGATTAATCTGATTTTCATTTTTATATAATTTAAAAGTCTTGCTTTATGATATGTTGCCTTTCAACACCCCTTTCTAGGATCACTCTTGTGTGCATGCTACCCAAGATTACTTTTTATTAACAATACCTTTTGAATATCAGTTTACTGACTTACAACATGACTTGGTTACTGTATGGTTTAGTTCAACAAGGAAATGCACATTTGTAGCAGTGGCTGCCTTTCCCAGAAGAGTGGAAGAGACAGGGAATTTTGACAACCAACACCATCCTGGCTGACAAGCCGGTGGGTTTCTTATAAACATTCACTGATGAACCAACATCGTTCACTGATGAACCATCATAGTTTGTTCTAAAATATTTCTTAAATGATGAAATGAGTGTACATTTGATAAGAAAGAAAACAATAATACTAGACAAATAATTTATTATTAATGGAAAAGATAATCATTTTAGTGCAGTGAGTTCAAAGTTGATTGCCTTTTTATAATTGTTAACAGGATTCATACACTATGGTCATGGTTTTTGCGATAGTTACAACATGCGACACCAGGCAGTACCCAAGCCACACCAGTGCAAGCAGTCCCTACTGTACGCACGACAATGGATGACAGAGAGGGCTACATTGATCACCCTACCAGGGGCAGACTGGAAACTTACATCTTTGAGGTGTGTTTAATGCAGTCTGTAAAGAGTATTAGACCACACCATGATGGAGGTAACAAAATATGCCTCAGAGCACTGGAGGAATCAGATATGTTTATGTTATATACTAGCAAAATAAAACAATCTAAAACACAGTTAATTTCACAAACACAGTTGTAGTGTTCTGCAGTTTGCGGTAACCGCTGCTAATTGATAGTTTATAGTAATCGCCAGGGATAAGAATAGGAACCGGGACCTTGACCTTAGAGAAGGCCACAAGCATGGCTGGCCAGTTGATTGTAGTTGATTGTATACTAAGCTAATTACAAGTTGTGGACTGAATCCAATGTGTCGTGTTTGTCACAACTTTACAACAGTGACGAAATTTTTTTTTTTTTTACAATTTGTGATCATGATGTAACATGCCACTGTTGAAAAACGATCACTTTAGAAGCCCTGTTTATTTTAACTAACAGGCCCTGACAAGCTACGTATCTTTAGTCGCGGCCCAGAAATAGCCGAGCTACCCACACTAATAATGATGTAGACTTGTTTACATTGAACAGACACCATACCTTCAATGGCTATTTCTTCAATTTTCTGTCCCACATAATACCACCTCTGTGCGGCTTCCTCTGCTTGCACCCTCTTCTCTAACTCACTACTTTTTCCATCCTCACACACTGTTCTGCGTGTGTTCATAAAGCTGTCCACTTGCTAATGATCTTTTGGGGTTCTAGTATGTATTGTGTAAATTATCGCAACATACACCTCATGCTTTCGTAAATTAAATGATTGATCCACCATATATTTATTCTTTCTGTAGCATAATATTTCAGTTCTGCACTATTGATTACCAGGAGAAGAGGAATGTTCACTACTTCTTTGACCCCACATTTGGGGATTGGCTGCAGCTGCCTTTATCATGGGAACTTCGCTCGGAACACGTTCGCAAACTTATGGCTCCTATTGAGGTAAGAATTGTTGGTAAGGATTGAGTTTATTCAAATCCTGCCTCAAGTAAGTTTACTCAACTAACATTTTGGATCTGTTTTAGTGTCTTTTTAATACTGCTAAATCACTAACATGTTTCTATTTAATAGTGTATTACAATTTGTTAACTATATACTTGTTATTTTCATATATAATGCTCCACTGGGTTAGCTAGACCAGACGTTCCAGCAAAGGTACACAGTGCTTGCTTAAACTACCCCACATGGTATGCATCTGTTGGTTTCTATCTACATCGACCCTTGCCACTACCCCACAAATATTTGTATTTTATATCATGAGCTAGCATAATCACTTATGGAATCTCAAGTGATTTTTTAAAACAAACTGCACTGCTAATATGCATGAGTTGGGCTATCTGATCTGTGATAATAAATGAATATATTTAATAAATGTACAATAGCAAAATCAAATCAAGCTACATTTGCAATATATGACTTCCTGGATATGACCTGAACAAATTGTAGGAAAGCATTTGATTGGTTTTGTGGCACCTTTGGCAAAGTTAAGTTGGACGTTTCTTCTGAAGGTATAATAAGAAAGAGGATGGTGTGCAAGAGATGGTTAATACATTGTGTTCTTTATCCTTGTTCCCTGAACGGGTTGAAGTCAGGCTTAGTATTGTTGAACCAATCGACTAGTTTCTTCTCTCTATATCTTCCTGTCAGCAGCCTCCTCTCCATCTTTCATCCTCACACGCTTGTCTCATGTCCCTCCTCACACAGTCCTCCCATCTCAGTTGTGGCCTTCTCCTGTGTCTTTGGTGTTGTTCTGCCTCTGCTCTCATTGCAAGTTTGTCTGCATTCACCCTTGCCAAGAGGCCTGCCCATCTCATCTGGCTTCTCACCATACATTACGTCACTAATACATTATGTCACCGATACATTATGTCCACTAGAATGTGACCCTGTGTGTAGGAGACATTGACAGACTGGCAAGACAGACATGATATTCTGGCGGCTCTCAGGGCCAGCAACTACGATCCTCACATCTGCATCGAAAACTACCTGGCTCTGGCTGATAGAGGTAATGCTTAGCTTCTTCTTTCACATGCTCCTCTATGTAACTAGGCCTTGGTCTTATTTATTTTGCAAAGTCCAGAAAAATGTGTAATTTTCTGTATTGCTTCAACCCATCCTCCACTGCCACCAGTACATGGTGTGGAACTTACGATTTGGAGTGATCCAAAATGGTTACCAAAACCACAACTAATAGTTGCCAGATTCCACTGATGTGACCTGGTTACCAAGTCATCACTCACCATGCTGTCCATTTCTGATATCCACAATGGCATCAACGTGCATTAATGTCTGTTCCACTCGATAGGTGGTGTCACTGTGTAGATTTATCTTCCCTGTGATGCGTGGTGACTGTTCATTTTTTGACATTGCGAACTTATGCACCCATCCCTAACGATTGGAGTTTTTTTTACGTGTATTCCACAAGGCATAATATAAAATCTGCATGAAAATATCATGACAAAATACCTAGCACAATTGCAAAAGTCACATTTGATTACCTTGATATGATCTTCCTTCACAGCAGCTGTGTTGATACCGAAACATACTGACAGCAGCCAGTTAGTGTGTGAAATGGACCGTGCCATTAAGGACCTTCACAGGACCATTGATAACTTGGTGCGTGTGCAACACATACTTGATGACTATTGTTCTGTCAATGTAAACATAAACCAAGTTTGGCAGGTTTCCTTTGATTAATGATTAATGAATTTCATAATTAAACATATAGCAACTATACATGTATGTGTATGTTAAACTGATTAATTCCGGTATTATAGTGAACTAATCTTGCCACCGTCATACAATGTTCATTTCTTCAGCATAATTAAAATGTCTTTAGCCCAGACAAGCAGTGAGCTTTACTAAGTGTTTCGCAGTATTTCAGAAATGGGAGTTGGAGGTGATGTTTACTTCCTATGAGTCTGATAAGTGTTTTGTTACAGGGACACGAGTTGGAGGTGAACAGTCGTCACCTTAAGATAGAGCAACAAGAGAGAAGATCTGCAGAGGAACAGGTCAGAAACACTCTCCAATAGTCCTCAGTGGCTTTAATTGTCCGTCATACATTTTATTCAGGACAACAAGCCATGTCTCTACCGCAACCAGACCTGGGGCAGAAGTACTCGGTACTCGTGTACTCGAGTACATTTTTGAAGTACTCATACTCGTAAAACTTATGGGTCATGTACTCGTACTCATACTCATTTTACCCAGATTTTATGAGTACATTACAAGTACATCTGAGTACTTTCTCAAAATGTACTGGGGAAAATAAATTTATTTGTAATTATAAAATGAAACTTTCCTGAAATATTTAAATATTCAACTATTTTTAAATACTTTGTTATTTCTGATAGAATACCACCTTACCATCCATACACATAGTACAACCTCATTCTCTGATAACCATGACTATGATACCCAAACATGGCAACAGGCAGCATCTTGTTCCAGTCAGAAACACCCAGTTAAGAGCACAATAATCATAGGCTATCAGTTCAGGCCATAAACCTGTTTGTTCAATTAAGTCACCAGGATGTCCATAAAGAGTCAATTAGCAGTTAACCCACCATTTAGGCAGGAAATGCCTTTGGTGTAGACTGGAGACCATGCCACTGGGCACTGACTCACAGTGCTAACTGCTAAGAACAAGAACTGACAGCAGTCTTCCTCTGTAGATGTATAAGGTGGCTCAAGTCAGACTGCCTCCTACACTAGTATAATCCGGTGCCTGCAGCCTGGCTAAAAAGTCCAAAAGGGATTTTGAGCCGGTTGTGCTAACCCTCTCTAAAACCAGTAGTCTACGTTCAGAAAATATAAATTGCAAACTTCTAAGTATTCCGCCCTGAACGGTGCAGGCTAATTAAGACTCAACCTTGAACAACTCGTTTTCATTTGGTGCAATGGCAAATAGATGATAAGATCATATTATGCCACTGAAATGAATGCCAACAAAATAAAGAGGTTTTTTACAGTTTTGCTCATAAAAAAATATTGATCAACTGTTACTGCCATTGCATATTCACTTGTGCTGAGTTATATAAATTAGATTAATTAATAAAATACATTATTTAATATTGACATTTTTTTAAATGTACTCATACTTATACTCATACTCGTGAGAATGTACTCGTACTTATACTCAGCTTTTAGCAATGTACTCGTACTCGTACTCATCCATTGTCAGAGTACTCGTACTCATGAAAATGTACTCGGCCCCAGGTCTGACCGCAACTGTTGGAAGTAGGACCTTTCCCACTGTAAGGCTTGTGCAAAGAATTAGTGGCTACTGAAAAATACACTGCAGTGGACAACGTTAATCGTGATGGTCCAAAAGTTTGCCTAATTAAGTTATCTCACATACTTCTGCCACTGAGGGCAGATTACCACAAAAATAGCCACTGTAAACATACTGGGTGGTATTGGACCCCGCATCGTATTACATATGTATCCTACACATCAATCTGTCTGAAATGCCTGCTTATAAAGGAAAGTTTTTAAAGGCAATTTATGTGAAAACTACTTTATTGGTTTGACCAAATGGTTTCACAAATGAGACATTCGTCTTGTTTGCGTTCTCTTTATTGTACGCAATTGCAACAGGTCAGAAAACTTGAAGACAAGGTGAGCTCTCTAGAAGTGGAGGTGAAGATATCTAAAGCCCAACATGAGGCTCAGCTGCAGCAAAATATACCACTAACAAAGGTCAGCTACCATTTCTCTCTCTTGAAAGCATACATGATTTTGAGTTCCTTTTAAAATTGTGGCTTATGAATAATTGAAGCAGAAAATAATGGATTTTTTAAGGGCATTTTGAATTGTAAAGACAATTGATTTGTTCATATGGTATTTTGGTCTGTAAAATATTTGTTATCAATATTTTATTGTTAAATATAATTTAATAAGTGTAAGGGTCCAGAGAGGTTGTTGAAACGTGTTTATGATGTATGATAATCACAGAATAGTAGATTTTATAATGATAATACAGAATGTTCTGTGTTATGTATTATCATTTACACCCTTCAGAGAAAAGGAATGCTGCATTGTACAATGTATGGGATAATGCAATGTTTGTATGAATATTGTTTATTAAAAGACGCTGTTGTGATCAGTCATATTTAATTAAAGTCTTTCTATAGGCCGCAAAAACATCAGTTGATCCAGCACTTGTAAAGAGTCTCAATGCATCAATGCATCACCTGCACAAGGAATACCTCCAGCTGAAGATGGAGACCAGCAAGAGATTCTCAGAACTACAGGAGTTCTTCAAACGGGTACAGTAGGCACTGAGTTGGTGGTACAGGATCACAGATGGCAGGAAGGAACAGCAGTTGAACTGCCAGTCAAGACTACCATGGTCCAAGTCCACATACTGTTTCATCAAAATTTGGGCAATTTTGTTCATCCCCAAAAATGGGAAAGATACGACACATGTTGACACAAACATTTGTTTGGTAGGGCCTGGGTTTCACATTTGGAATTTAAACCAAATGGGTGATTATATGTATGTAAGATACGCAATGCAGTTCGACTTGTGTGATATCTGTCACACTAGCCATGACAAATCAAACACAATGTATGGGGATTTTCATTGGCATACTTATTGGCTTGCCAAAATATACAATAAAGTGGATTTAATTATTACTATTAGTGCATAATTTTAATGTGCCATATATCTGGGTTAAAACCATATAGTTCAATGTAAATATGGCTGATGTCTTAAGATGTTCTGTGTTCTGTCTTGTAATTCAAAGTCGGTGTGGCTGATGTCTTCAAGAGATGTGCTGAGTTTCTGGACAGCCAGTTAACACTGAATATCGAGTTTCTTGTGAAGATTCAGTGACATTGAATGAAAGACTTCATTTTTAGTGTGCAAGGATGCATTTTTTTAATGGGAACACCCTACATATTACGAAACAATGATCATCAGTGAATATCATGAGCATGGAAACTATGAGATTGGTTGCCATGGGAATGAGTATATCCAAGATGGCCGAACATACTTAGTTGTTTTGTCATTTTTATTCTAGAAGGATGTATTTTTTTAATAGGAACACTTGGTACATTATGAAATTTGAGCCATCAAGGAATATTGTGAGTATGGAATTTCTGAGATCGCTTGCCATGGGATCCACTAAAATCTAAGATGGCCGACCACGGTTAGTTGTTTTGTCATTTTTAAACTAGAAGGGTGAACTTTTTTTAATAGGAACACAGCGGATGTCTCCAATGGATGTTCTGTGTTCTGTCTTGTAGTTCATTGTCAGTGTGGCTGATGTCTCCAAAGGATGTTCTGTCTTGTACCTCAATGTCAGTGTGGCTGACATTTCCAAAGGATGTTCTGTGTTCTCTCTTGTAGTTCAGTGTCAGTGTGGCTGACGTCTCCAAAGGATGTTCTGTCTTGTAGTTAAGTGTCAGTGTAGCGGATGTCAATGTGGCTGTCATCTCCAAATGATGTTCCGTGTACTGTCTTGCAGCTCAGTGTCTGTGTGGTTGACATATCCAAGGGATGTTCCGTGTTCTGTCTTGCAGCTCAATGTCTGTGTGGCTGACATCTCCAAAGGATGTGCTGTACAAGGGAAGGAAACGGAAAGTCTCAGGCTGTTGTACCGCAAGGAAGCTATGCAGAGAAAACTCCTCTACAACAAAGTATGAAATACAGTTGAACCTCGCTTTATGGTCATCTCGGTAATACAGCCACCTCTCAGTGAAGGTCACCTTCGTAATACAGCCACCTCACAATGAAGGTCATCTTGGTAATACAGCCACCTCATAATGAAGATCTCGGTAATATAGCCACCTCATAATGAAGGTCACCTCGGTAATACAGCCACCTCACAATGAAGGTCACCTCAGTAATATAGCCACCTCACAATGAAGGTCACCTCGGTAATACAACCACCTCATAATGAAGGTCACCTCGATAATATAGCCACCTCACAATGAAGGTCACCTCGGTAATACAACCACCTTACAATGAAGGTCACCTTGGTAATACAGCCACCTCATAATGAAGGTCACCTCGGTAATACAACCACCTCACAATGAAGGTCACCTTGGTAATACAGCCTCCTCATAATGACGGTCACCTCGGTAATACAACCACCTCACAATGAAGGTCACCTTGGTAATACAACCACCTCATAATGAAGGTCACCTCGGTAATATAACCACCTCACAATGAAGATCACCTTGGTAATATAGCCACCTCACAATGAAGATCACCTTGGTTATATAGCCACCTCACAATGAAGATCACCTTGGTAATATAGCCACCTCATAATGAAGGTCACCTCGGTAATACAACCACCTCACAATGAAGGTCACCTCGGTAATACAGCCACCTTAAAATGAAATGAAGGTCACATCGGTAATACAGCCATCTCACAATGAAGGTCACCTTGGTAATACAGCCACCATAAAATGAAGGTCACCTCGGTATTACAGCCACCTCAAAATGAAGGTCACCTCGGTAATACAGCCACCTCACAATGAAAGTCACCCAAATCTTGGAAATTCATGCCTGCGGCAACCACACCCTTCTGCAGAGGATGAAACAGATGCTTGGTTTTGCATAATCCACCTGTAATTGTAATTATTTATTTAAACATTTTTAAAGGAGTTATAATTGAAGTGAAAGTGAAAATTATAATTGTTGATTTTGTGTAATTGGACCACTGCCAAATGACATCCTCACTCCAGCTCCTTCTTCCTCGTTCTTTTCAAACAAGGTGGCTGAGCTGTTTCCCCGAATTGGTTTTAGCTGCAAGAACTGCGAGGAAACATCCGCGTTTTTGCGCGATGTCGTTTGGAAGACCTCACCAAGTGTTGTCTGCAATTTCCATCTGACCAAGAAGTCCTTGTTCCAGGCAGAAAACCTTTGAAGTTTGACAAAATATTCTCACCCACATCATCCCAGGAAGAGGTTGGTTGGTTTGTTGGTTGGTGGGTGGGTGGTGGGTGGGTGGTGGGTTGGTTAGTTCATTGGTTAGTAACATGAGACTAATCAGAGCTTTGGTATCCGTGAACAGGTAGGGAAATTTGTATTTAATTCTTTCATGCTATGTCTGTATTAGACGCGATACGGTAGCCACTAGTTGTGAGTGTTCTCACTATGCTGCCCTCTGGTGTCAGGTGTTTGAGGACACGTGGCCAGTGATCACGTCGTGTGTGGACGGCTACAATGTGTGTATCCTGGCCTACGGACAGACGTCGTCTGGGAAGACATACACCATGCAGGGCCCTCCTACCAACCCGGGAGTTAATGTCAGGTGGGATCTCCGTAATCAGCAACCCCTTGGGGTAACAGTAAAAGTCAAGTGATTTTATTGCGAAAAGCTGTTTGCCCCAATATAAGAGCATATTATTCTGTGTGTGCATCTGTGCATAAATGAACAGAAAAAAATACTTTATCAAAAATCATTATTTATAAAATATGACTTATATAATTGTAGTGTAATAACCCAAATGCATTGTACGTGTGCCAGCAGAGATTTGTTATGTTCGTTTATGGTTCTTCATTTGAATTATACTTTTCCTTTAGCATCAACTCATATATGAAAAAATTTACATGCCTGAAAAATCTACTATCTCATACCTGAAGTCTATGGTCACAAATTGGGACCATAGATTGTCATTAAAATGTTGCTATATCAGTGTATTTTTACACAGACCAGATCTACACTATAGTAAAAATACAGATACACCTATTATTTTTACGTATTCGAATACATACAGTACATAATGAGTGTATGTTTTCGGACACCTTATATTTTTATGTGTTTCGAATACATACTGACACCTATTATTTTTACGTGTTCGAATACGTACAGTACATAATGAGTGTATGTTTTCGGACATCTATTATTTGTACGTGTTCGAATACATATAGTACATAATGAATGTATGTTTTCAGACATCTATTATTTGTACGTGTTCGAATACATACAGTACATAATGAATGTATGTTTTCGGACATCTGTTATTTTTATGTGTTTGAATACATACAGTACATAATGAGTGTATGTTTTCGGACAGCTGAGAATTTAATTATTTTAGGTGTTCGAATACGTAGAATCACACATTACATAGAGTCAATACATAGAGTCATTACGGTATATTACAAGATAGAAACCGTAATTAAGCAAACAGCTTGCCATGCTTTTATGTTCATGATGTTTTACAGGTCCTTGAAAGAACTGCTGAAAATCTGCAAAGAGCGCGACAATATTGACTACGTTATACAGGTAAATAACATTATCATGTGACAGGACTTTTTATTTTATTATCATTAGTTTGAAAGTATTATGCCAGTGCATGTTAGCATCCAGAATTAAATGTTGAACACTGTTTGGAGCACAGTTATTATTGACCAGTCAGTCTATCCCGCCATTTGGTAGATCAGAGGCCAATGGTCCAAAGAAGCACATGAACATAGAAACATTGCTCTAGCCACTGTGCCACTGCATCACACTTCGTTGCAGAGATATTTCAGGTGACAATTCTGTGTAATATACTCCATGTGTGCCATTCTTCTACATGTATGCTCGGTCACAGGTTTCCATGGTGGAGATTTACAACGAGACGATTCAGGACCTGTTAACAAGCAGCACCCAAGTCCTGGAAATCCGTGCCCATGGCAACAACATCCTGCTGCCAGGGATGAAACAGATGCATATACAGAGTCTTGAAGACATCACGAATGTCTTTCAAGTGGGCTCAGAAAACAGGAAGACTGCGTCGACAAAGATGAACTCAGAGAGGTATGCATTTGTATAAGGTACATTTTTTGTGATGTCATTACAGTAGTCCCTCTCTTCAGCAGACCCAAACGGCAAATATTACCAGTGTCTGGAAAAGATGAACTGGTTGCCAGCGTATGAAATGGTGGAACGCATTATCAAGTGACACACAATTTGTGCATTAATGAATCTTTCGAAATTGGATGAAATATGAAGTGAGACAATTAACGATTGTACCCGTTACCGTTTTTAATATTTAATTAACGTTCACGCTGCATGTAGCAACTGATTTAAATATTCGGTTGATCATTTCCAGGTTATTATTTTAGCCGTTAGGGGGCAACCAAAATCATCAACTTGCGAATTACTTACGAAGTATTTTAGCTAAAGAATATCTAAATCGTTCGAGAATACTAATTTATAAAATGTTGTAACGGAGATGTTTTGTTCGACATTTTTGGTTGAATGCTGCCATACGCACAGCAAAATCTACTGCAACACTGGGCCGATACCATTGGCATTGCATAGGCTAGTGGCAGTGAGTGAGTGACCAGTGCGCGGTTGAGAAAAATCTCAGATCAATAGAGGGAGTCGGGCGGACGGTGCCAGGCGGGCGATATGACTTCATGACAAACTGTTTGTTTTTTAATACATCACAGTAATAATAAACATGTGCTTAATTCTTATCAGTCAATGCGTTGACATGTTGCCACATCTTTACCATGTGTCGGTTGTACTGGTCTGAACTCCAGCACTAAGATGCCTGTCCCTCTGATGAGCGGACACCCGCCATGTCTGGACACTTATGCTTGGATACAGATGTGTCCGCTGAAGAGAGGGACTACTATATATGAATGGAAATTAGAGAGGTCTTATATAACTGAAAACAAAAGAGTTTGTTACTGGTTAGAAGGAGAAGAAGAAAACTGATATAAAGATGAAGAGATCAGATAGTGGCTGGCAGGAGAGATCTTGAAATAGCAGTGGTGAACAGCCGAGAGTGTGAGAGAATAGCAAAGGATTGGGATAGATGGAGATGACTGGTCGAGAGGATAGAACAGACCAAGTAATATGCCCCCAACTCATTTAATGATGACTATATTGTTGTGACTTAAATTTGTATTAGGCTGCTTTGAAATCATATTTAGTTACAGATGCTGGATCATCATTAACCATTTCAGTACTACAGCCCCCAGATGCTGTGATCACTGAATACTGCATTCCCAGTGACTTCATATAAACATCGATTGCCTCACTTCAAGTCAAGATTTCAGCAACTACATTTTACTAATAGAACATCATACATATTCTGAAAGTAAAGTAACCGTTAGTTAATTAAGACACATTTCAATTTTGTAGTCGTGATAACCAGAATCTGATAATTACGTCATTCATCATTAGCGTAATGATCATCAACTATATTGTTGCTGTTAGTTTCAGGCTTGCTGCCGTAGGTAACGTCTGTAAAATATATGTATTCCGATCGTTAAAAAAAATTATTCTGATCGTCACCGGCAACATCCAACAAAATGCATCACTAAAACTATAAAACAATCAATCTAAGTAAGCTATTACATGGTAAATCACCATCGCTATCATAACTAACATCATCTGCCATTACGGCTCTCAAAGATTTTTGCAGACAGTTATACAAAAACCACAAAAATCTCGAAATAAATTTGCTGAACAATAATCCACAAATACTGCTGTTGAAATGCTAAGGTATCGGCCTTAAAGATGGTTTATAACATGTGCTTACATATAGCGGATAGTTGTAAGTAAAACCGATTTGAATATAGCAGATATTGTCAATGCCGAAGAACCAGCCTGTTCTACTGCAGTGTCACAGACCGCGTGGCCGGTAATCTGGCCTGTCATACTGAAATGGTTAAACTCCTTTTTGTAACAAACATTTACCTATCTGCCAAAGAGACCAATGTTTGAGAGCAATAATTCTTCCGTTCGTTTCCCAATCTCGTCTGCAGAAGAGACCCACATTTGGGACAAATGTTTCTTCCTTCCACTTACCAATATCATCTATGGAAGTCGAGCAGACCAGTGTTTTATGACCAATGTTTCGTTCTTCCAGTTCGCGGTCTCATCTCATCTGCATGATCACTGTCGAAGGTCACAACCGCACAAGTGGAACGACCTCAACGGGAACATTGACCTTGTGTGACCTTGCAGGCTCAGAGAGGGTTGGGAAGACGGAGGCTACGGGAAAGAGGCTGGTGGAAGCAGCAGCCATCAACAAGTCACTCTCTGCTCTTGGACAGGTTTGTGGGGAGTGACAATGACAAAACATCTTACAGTGCAATATGTATATTTATACATCTTACAGTGTAGGCATTTAGGGAAATCAATAGCAAATATGAGTCACTGTTATCATTGACAGAGTTCACAAAATGTTAAATCGCTCATGATATAGCTATTGCTAAGTACAGTGTATGTGAAGATTTTGTAGGACCATCCACTACAATTCATGTTCCTATTGTGCATAATTCTCATTAGATTTAAGGAAAAAAATTGTTAGAAAGAATTCAGAATAAAATGTGCAGGTTCAGTATGTCACTATTGTCTTTTTCAGGTGTTCATAGCATTGAGAACAGGGCAACTACACATCCCTTATAGGAACTCCAAACTCACTCACATACTGCAGCCCAGTCTAGGGGGTGATGCCAAGGTACGTCTACTACCCCCACCCCAGTCAGTTGGTTCTGTTCTAAGGCATTTTATGAATATTTGAGTTTGTAGAATCATATAATAAATAGTTAGTTTACGTGTCATTTGATATCAAATAAAAATTGTTTAGATTTTATTTCTAATTTCTCTATAAGATTTTTAATCAGTTTGACATTGATTTCTGGGATATTCTTGTGTTTCACTGATTGCTTTATTCTATTTTACTTTCTGTGAAGTGTTGCTGCTGACTGTATCCAGAATATGCATCTTGTCTTGCAGGCGTGCATGTTTGTCACCATCTGTCCTGATGCCGCAAACCTCGCAGAGACTATTAGCTCTCTTGAATTTGGATCCAATGCTAGACAGGTACAACTTGGCCAGGCAAAACAGAATGTCCAGAAGAGGGCACCACGAGGACTCGGCGGTGTTAATGAAGATGTCGACTCCTAGTGGACCTCCAAGTGGCATAGTATCACTTTGTAATGACAGTGATCTTTAACAAGATAGCCAACCAGAGGTGTTTTAACCCCAGATAGTAAGTGGACAAGGAAGCCTTTGGTTTATCAAGTGTCCAACAATTTGTCATCTGCATGTGTGCAGCTCACCCTTATCTGATAGCTTTCAATTAGATTTTAAAACAATGTCATATTCACTCTTCTAGCGGTAGCGTAGTTATTAGATAAATGGTTCGATTAATTTATTGTCCACTGTGAGAATGAGTTCTTTCCCATATTTGTCCTACAGTGTTCCTTAGCTAAGGCTGCATGCTTGGTGCAGTATTGGGTATAACTGCGTATGACAATGTTTAACAAATCTGTTAAAACTGGATTTTAAGGACAATAATGTACAGCATAGTTAATGAGAATGCAGTCCTTATTGTTTTCTTCCCGGTAGAGTCTACACCTCATACTTTCAACAATTAAAGATATGGTATGTCCTTTCCTTGTTTATTAACGTATATTTATGCAGCTTTATATTGTTCTTAAAACTAGAATAAATAATATTATTATGTTAAATATATACTGCCGGCCAAACTGTATTTAATCATCCCGTAATTGAATTCGCAAACTGAAAGTTACACCCACAAAATGTTCAAATTATAAACAGTTAGCTGAGTTACCCGGTGTTACCCAGGGGGAAAGGCAGTCATATACATCTTCAAATCATTTGCACTGAAATCTAAAAAAAATTGTTGACATAATTATGAACACTGGAAATAGACCAAACCTCAAATGCCCAACATTTGAGTTCCAGACACCCCAAACCCATCCCAAATGTTTCTAGCCTACTGGTACTCGCATTAATAAATTGCAAATGGACACTGGCCTAGCTTTTAGGACAACCTTTTGTCAGAAATCGCAGGCGCTCACCCGTGTAACTGACGTATAACCAGCAACAGGCAGCTGGGTTACTTAGGATTTTGTAACGTTAATAACATAAAAACTGATACATTTGTCTGCATGCACCCAGTGACACAGTTGTACATGGAATAATTACCTGTACAATGATATAGAAAAACATTAAATTCCGTGGCTGGAACTCCACGGAATTGTTGCAGTGTATCATGTATTTTTGGATGTTCATATTGTGTATATACCCCTGCATGTATGTTTGTTTGTGGGACATGTTTAAATATATCTAAATCTAGTTTAGTCTTTATAATTCACTAATCTGTTGCAAATTCCACGTCAGTGATCACAGTGAAGCTGTCTTTACAGACAGGTAACTGTTCATCCTGTAGATATGGCCATGCAAGCTTTTTTAGGATGAGGCAAATGTTTTGTTGGTTGGTGAAGTTTGGTATTGGAGATGTATCAGGCCAGTACGGTTTCATTATCTTCCTTAGGCAGGGGAAGCTGGAAAGTCTATTGGTGTCTTACTGTGTCATGCACCAGCACTCTTAATTGAGCCAAAGAGGAGCACAGAGAGCACATTACTCTGGAAGGTTTTGTGTGTTGTCTTTCAGGAGCATACTAAGGGCCTTCATAGCAGTTCTTGATTTACAAATGTTGATCTGGCTTTTCTCAATCGTATTTTTGGTGTCTTCTTCTGCACCTCCTTGTAGGCAGACGATGCAGCCATGGTAACTATTTATAAGAACAATGTTCATGCATGCGCTGAGGTTGGTCTGACAAAGAGCACAGTGACGCAATAGAGTGACACATTAATTAGAGTAGAGTGTCTGCAAGCGCCGCGCGTGTGCGATCCGGAGAGGGAGTCGAGATCAGGGTGCTTGTGTACCCTATTGTCCTCAAGAGACTTGATCTCTGAACTTGTTGACATACTCGCGACTCAACAATTATTTATCACAATAGGTCGCTATGTCAAGTCAATGCGTTCATCTTTTTTGCATTGTTGTCTGTGTGTATGTCTGGCCGTAGCATATAATGGGCTGGCTATAAGGAATCAGCATTGCTGATGTTACATATATACATAAAGTGACGTAATTGTTGTTACATATTTACGGATGATGACGTCAGTTATCTTTCTCTGTAGTTGACGGACTCACCGTAAGGATATTCATTCATATACGTTACTGACAGACCATGTAATCATAACAATTCAGTTAAACTGGGACGATGAAATTCTGTATGCGTCTGTAGACACGGTCCTATGATAGATCCCTAGGGAACTCCACTGATGACGGGGGCCCACTCTGACTTAGATCCATTGAGTACCACCTGCTGAGTTCTATCAGTCAAGAAAGTTTCCAACCATTGAACCGCGTTGCCTCGGATGCCATAGGCGTCTAGCTTCCTTACCAGTCTGCAGTGGGGAACTGTGTCAAACGCTTTCTTGTAGTCCAGGTATATGACGTCCAGACCGTATCCCTCGTCCAGTTGCTCAAAAGTCTCTAGAAGGTTGGGCAAACAGAACTTGCCTTCCAGAAATCCATGCTGGTTCTGGTTAATGATGTTGTGCACATTGAGAAACTTGATCATGCTCTCTCTGATGATTGCTTCCATACTCTTGCATGGTACGGATGTTAGGCTGGTCGGACGGTAGTTTCCAGCCTTCTCTTTAGACCCCTTCTTGAAAATTGTTGTGACTAGGGCTTGTTTCCAGTCTGTAGGAATGTGACCAGTGTCTAATGATTGGCGAAATATCCAGCACTTCGGCATAGCACGGGTTTTGCTACACTCTCAGTATCCACGGGTGCAGTCCATCTGGGCCTGGAGCCTTGTTGGGATGGATACTTTGTAATTTCTTGCGTTGAGTCTCTTCTGTAAATGCAATGTCGCCTACACATTCGTTGGTTCTTTGATGACATTCTGGGATGGTGGACTTATCCTCATTCACAAACACTGACTTGAAAAAGTCACCCAGTACATTTGCTTTCTCCTGGTCGTTTTCTGTTAGTCTGTCGTTTTCTGTCTCCTGGGTTACTGTTACCTTTACTTTCTGTTTTGATCTCAGGTAACCGTAGAATTCCTTTGGTTCCTTCTTGAAATTGTTGATTAGTTTCTCCTCATAGTCCTTCCGTGCTTGTCTAATCTTGGCGTTTGTTTCGTTTCTCTGTTTGGCATATATGCAGTATAGTCTGTCCAGCCCCGAATTTTGTAGCGTTTATATAAGTCATACTTTTTCTTCAATGTTCTCAGCATTTGTTTACTTCACCATGAAGGTTTGTTAGCCATCTTGCGTTTTGGTTTCCCGAGAAGGACATATCCCACTGCCTTTGAAATATCCTTCTTGAGTTCAGTCCAATTAGTGTTCACACTGTTTTCCTGGAACTTACTCTCCCAGTCAATCTCGTTCAGGGATTCGTTGATCGCATCGTAGTTGGCTTTGTGGTAGTTTCTCGATCGGCTCAGTCTGCATGTTGTTCGCCGTTGCTTCTGCATAGCATATCTAGGTCCACAGTAAGGACTCATGGTAGCTACATCCCAGTGGTGGTAGATGAGTGACATCGTCAACCGTGTATTGTTCATTCGAAAACACCAGATCAAGTGTAGAAGGTTGTTGGTCCGGTCTCTGTCTGGTCGGTTTGACAATGTGTTGAGTCAGGTAGGCGACATGTGTTGCATCAAAAAAACTTGGCTGCTCTGGAGTGTTCACTCCCATTCACAGTGTGTTCTTCCCGTTTAATCTCTGGAAAGTTTAAGTCTCCCATCACCGGTCTGTGGACTAGTGGAGTCAACATTGACGACGTTGCAGAGATATATAATCAGAATATAATGTAATTATTCCTAGTTACGTATTTGCGGATGATGATGTCATTTATCCGTTCCTATAAAGTAACCGTGTGGACATTCATACGTTTGACTGACCATGTAATGATAACATGTTCTACCATCGCTGTCGGCTTGCGTGAATGATCTAGCAGTGCATGCAGATGTATGACTGACTATACATGACATGTACGCAGTAATGAATAAATAGGCCGTATTTAATTGGTAGTCGAACAGTCGGCACGACGGTGACCTCAGGTGGCAGATTGAGGAACTGGGTTATTTCTTCGTTGCTGACCTGACCTTCTTCGCCTTCGTCGGCGCAGTTCTGCAAAAGAACAACGACAAGTTAGGGGTGGTTTTGTAAGTTCTGCAAAAGAACAACGATAAGTTAGGGGTGGTCTCGTAAGTTCTGCAAAAGAACAACAAGTTAGGGGTGCTCTTGTAAGTTCTGCAAAGTCCACAACAAGTTATATCGTGTAGCAATTTATTTTCCCAGCGCCATATCGAGATGACGGCAAGATTGTCCTACACACAAAACAAGAGGAGAGCAACTTGGTCAACATAAACATCGGTAAAGGAAAATATTGTTGGCTTTCTGGAAGATCTGCGGCGCACAGCGATCTTCGTACGAGGAACCGGAGTCCTTGTCTGAGCGTTCGAAGAAGAAGAAGAAGTGGTAACAACCAAACCCCGTACGCCCTTGTTCTTCCTCTTCTATCCCGTAAGCAATATAGCGGTCGTTGTGGCACCACTGGTGATTTCCCGCCATTCTCTGCCGCCCGGTGGTGCCGAGGTTAAACCAGTCCACTCCTGGATGTTGCCTTCCCACCTCCTCCTCTGCCTGCCTTTCTTTCTTCCTCCTGGTACAATGTCTTGCAGGATTGTCTTTGCAAGGCCGATTGATTTTTGTAATATGACCATACCACTTCAGTTTCCATTTCTTGACTTCTGACCTACGTAATGCTTAACGTATTTTAGGACTGCGAAATTATGCTTCTTCTCTATGGGTCCGAAACCTGGCAACGCACCGTCCAACAGTCTAAGAAACTGGATGCTTTCGCTATGAAGTGCCTTCTACCGCATGGAGAACATCGAGTGGTTTCATTACGTTCGAAATAATACGATCCTCGAACGTACCGGTCAACACCCTGCATATGTCCTCATCGCTCAGCGACGTTTCCTGGGGTTCAGCCACCTTTAATGCATGGCGCCAGACTACACCCAGCATCCCAGGTGTACAAATCCTAACGCCGGCTGGAAAAGACCCTGTGGTCGCCATCGCCGAAGATGGATTGACTGCATCAAGCAGGATGTGGACGGCCTGTGACTTACGCTTGAGGCCGAGCGAGTGGTCGTTGACCGCCTCACGTGGAGGGCAGTGTTAAATGATGTGACCTCTAAGCTGCTGAACCGGCAAGAGCGCTAAGTCAAGTCAAGAACTTACGCGACCATCACTTAGCAGAGCACCTGCTAAATTTGGAATGGGGAGTAGTTCGAATCAAACAAGTTGTAGGCCTACAGTACAAATCTGGCAAACAAATATACGATCTATGTCCGCAATGACGCATTACTGAACAAATATATTTCCTCATCATCGCACTAAGCTTTCTTTATGTCTAAATACGTGTAAGCGCAATTCAAGTCAGAACGATTCGAAAGCCGGAAATATCCGACGGGATAGACCCAGAAATGGTGTATAGGCCTACATGTACCTGTGCCATTCGACGTAATTCTGATCGATTGTCTAACGGTTGACGGTATCAAGGCCGTATAGGACGTTCCTTACGGTTGTGTGCGTTTTGAGCAGATATTTTGCGTTACGTTGATTCAAATAGCTTGGAAATAATATATCACCAGCTCAAAACTCGTCTTTCCTTGCTGTGTATACATGTATATACAGCAAACATGCGCGGATAATCATACACTGATTTGTTTGCGATTTCACGGATTCCCGCTACGTGTTAAAGCCGGGATACACTGGCACTTTTCGACCGACCAATCCAGACCAGACTCACCCCGACGGCAGTGAACATGCTACACCAACTGATACGGACTGCATTACAGTTGGAGCAGGCGTGACGTCGTAATCATGTAAACTTGAAATCATTCGAATACGTCAGACGGACACCGACTAGTCCCGACGTAGTCGAAAATTTTCATGTTTGCATGATTATGACGTCACGTCAGCTTCGAATATAGCGCAGTCGGTATCGGTCGGTCTATTGTATACACTGTAGTCGGGGTGAATCTGGTCTGGTTTGGTCTGGTCGGGTTGGGCATAAAGTGCCAGTTTGTCCCGCCCTTTACGCGTGTGCGGTACTTGGGCTTGGTCGGGACTTACGAAGACTGGGTCTTGAGGACTGGAAGCACGGCTGGCTTCAACTCGCTGGTCGCCTTGTTCTGACTGACGACGATGTCGCCTAGGTCCGTACGGTCGATCATCTTCAGCGCCCGCACCAACTCCATCACTTTGTCCTTGTCCCTGCGTGGCAAACACGATACGCTCGTCGACGGATTTCTTCTAAACAATTTTCCCACAAACGTAATTTTTGTTTTAAACCACTTCATCCCCTTGGCAGACCTGTTCATTCGATTGCTGCAATATTCCTGCACTAAGGTAATTCGTTACCTGCGTAAGTCCATCACGGTGTGTGCGTGTGCGTGCGTGCGTGTGTGTGTTGTATGGGTGTGGTGTGTGTGTGTGATGCGCGCGCGTGTGTGTGTGCATGCGTGGGTGTATAATGTTAACCAACAACAGGTACACATTAAACATACATTTTGCTGTATATAGGGCCTACATGTAGCCTGGCACGTGGGATATTTCTACAGGTAGAAATATGCACTTCCCACACGAAAACAATTAGTATGTGCAAACAAGCTCACAATTCTAATGCCATCAAAATCGAATCAAATCAATTTATTTTGCAACAACATAACAGTATACATACACAAAACAACAATTTAATAAATAAAGTTGTGTTGCATGGTGGTCACATGGCATGTTATATCCCGTCTTCCTGTGACCCCATAAACATATATTTCGAAATATATTTACACATACGTGTGCGATGATTATCATGAGTGTATGATATCTTCTGTATGACAAAGGAATGGGGATGCGATGGAGGAGGAAACGAATTATTGTAGGAAATTACTGTTAGAAAACAATGATAAGAAATTTGTGCGGATCCAAACATAGCAATGCACGTGGCTAAGATACTTGTCTAGATATTGATTGGATAATAACAATTAGAATTTTTGTCTGGATTTGACGTTTTGTATCTTATAATCAAGATTATTCCAGTTTAAAAAAAAATGGTGTTTAGGTAATTTAGATGAAAAATGTGTTTTGGGCTTCTGTGTATATAAGAGGTTACGTTGTCTAGTAAGTCTGGTGTTAGTGGCTAGATTCTTATTTGGTATATAATGTTTGAAATATTTAGGCAGTGTATTGTGGTGATAGTCAAACATAAATAGTGAGACATGCAACCTGTGAATATCAGTGATATTTTCAGATTTAAAAATAGGATCGGTGTGACTTCTATATCTTTTTTGATTAATTATTCGTGTAGCACGTTTTTGTAAAATGTTTATCGTTCTTATGGTATTTCCATTGCCCCATGCTTGTACACCGTAAGTTAAGTGGCTTTGAATTAAGGTATAATAGACAGTTTTTAAAGCATTGTGTGGCAAAAATTGCTCTAGATATTTTAGAACTGGTTATGTTGATGTTTTTCCATGTTAAATGTTTATCAATATGTATTCCTAAGAACTTCACCGATTCTTCTTTGTCACCCTTTCCAACGTGATTAATAATTTCACTGTTAATTTTAATACAGTTATTTACCTGGTATTTGCTATTCGGTGGACTAAATATGCAAACGTTTTTTTTATATTTAATGAAAGTTTATTGGGACAAAGCCAATCGTACAAATGTATTAATTCTTGGTTTATGTTGTCAATTAAAGTATCAATATGAGGACCTGATTGGTATACAGTTGTGTCATCTGCAAAAGATAATAAATTCAGAGACGTAGAGTTAGTTATATCGATATAAATAAAAAATAAGATTGGTCCAAGTATGGATCCTTGGGGCACTCCACTTATTATGGTTTTTGAGATGATTGACATTTGAGTATCTCAGTGGATTGTTTTCGATTTGATAAATAACTTGCAAACCCTTTATTGCTTATTCCCCGAATTCCATAAAAAGTTAAATTTGTACAGTAAACTATCATGGGTTATTGTGTAGAATGCCTTTGAAAGGTCCAGAAACACAGCCAATGTAGACTAGGGTCTTTAGTTATTTTATCGTTTGTATCTGCAGTATCCTTGAGCAGATGCAGTATTGGTTGAATAGTACAATGTTTTGCACGAAACCAATATTGGTGTTTATACAAAAGTATTTTTCTAAGAACATTATTAATCTACAATTGTTTTCATTATTTTAGAAATCACGGGTAGAATACTTATAGGTCTATAATTGTTGAACAGTTTATTGTTACCTGATTTGAAGATGGGAATGACTTTTGCAGGTTTTAAATTTCCAGGAACAATTCCCGTGACAAAGGATTGGTTTAGTATATGCTCAAGCGGAGTGGCTACTTCATGTATGGTCGCTTGTAGTAGTTAGTGGATAGACCGTCGAAACCTTCAGTGCTTTTAGTTTTAAGTTTTCGTACAGATATTTCTGTTGTCTGCGTTGGTTGCATGAAACACACTACGGGATAGTTTCCTCTTAGGTGTGTTTCAAATTGCTTAAAAGGAAGAGCTATTGAGTTGCTTATTTATTTATTCCAACAAAAAAGTATTAAATTCTTCTGTAATTTGTTTTAAAGTTGTATTCTCTGGTCCGTTTATGATGAAGGTTTCAGGTAGTTTGGGGACTTCTTTTTGTTTATGAATTGCTTGTCGTGGTATAGCCCATGTTTCTTTGATATTGTGCTTAGGTTATGTACTATTACTTACAAACAACGTATATAAGTAATGTAGAATGTTTATTCAAACATCTATGTACGATGTACATCGTGACCGTGTGCCATGTGCTCCGCCCGACCTCTGGTCGCATTCACCAACACTTCGCTAGATTACCACATCTTCCTTTCCATATAAACAAGTTATTCTTGGTTACACATTTTCAAAGTTGACAATTATAACTTGATGAAATTCATATTGACCTTAATGAGCTACTGCCTAACGTATACATACTGGTCCTAAACACCACCAGTCATAACTTTACATTTCCTGGATGTACCTTGATGGGGGTTTCCTAGCACGTTTTGAGGCCCTTGGAAACGACTGCTCGTTTATTATGGGCTCGGGTCGTCCCTGACCTTCGTTGCAACTCTTGACTTGCACCCTACTTTCAACCAAGACACCTGTTGCTGTGTTTATGTCAGCTTGAACTGGGCGGTTCGTGTATTTCAGCCGTAAGTCACTTCGATTTCTTCTCAGCATGACCTCTGAATCTGTCTCAACCTGGTAAGACCATGGTGCAACTTCCCGTATCACCGTTCCATCATGGGACCACAGTCCATCGTTATAATTGCGGAGTCTCACTCTGTCACCTGTCTTGAAATCGTTGTGTCTGTGCTTCTTTTGGACCACCTCCTCCGAGTTGTGTGGTGTCAATAAGTCTGTTTATTGACAAGTTTGACCGAAGTTTTCGGTTCATCAACAATTCCGCTGGAGACTTGCCAATCTGTAGAGGTGTCGTCTGATATGTCAGTAAGTTCTTCATGAAATCCTCTCCGCTATCCTGTGATTTCTTCATGAGATTTCTGACACTTTTCACAGAACTTTCAGCTAGCCCATTTGACTTTGGGTAGTGCGGGCTTGAGGTATTGTGCACAAATTCCCAGTTTTTTTGCAAATTCTGCGCTTGCATACTGTGGCCCATTGTCATTAAACAGAACATCAGGAATCCTATGTCGTGCAAATATGTCTTTCAGACAAGCTATGATCGGTCGGCTGTTCACTGTAGTCAAACATTGAACCTCAAAGTACTCTGAAAACTTGTCCGTCACTACAATGTAGTTCTTGCCGTCCCATGTGAACAAATCGCTTCCCAGCTTTTGCCACGCTCTATTTGGCGATTCATGTGGAAGTAGAGGTTCTGTCTGGTGCTGAGGTTTGTATTTCGGGCAAGTTCTGCACTGATTCACCAAATCTGTGATGTCTGCATTCATGCGTGGCCAATACACAACTTCACGAGCACGTTTCTTACATTTTTCCATTCCCAGATGTCCTTGGTGTATCTTCTCAAGCATGAGCTTCCTCATGCTTGTGGGAATCACAATCTTACTTCCCTTAAAAATGACACCGTCGATCACTGACAATTCTTCTCTACAATTCCAGAACTCACGGACTTCCATATCACACGAATCCTTAGTTGGATGCCATCCTTTCTGGATCATATTGATAACATCTGATTTGGTCCATTCTGTCACTAGAGACTGGCATGTTTGATGCCATCATGTTGACGTAAACTTGTACATCTTCTTCTGTAGAAGACTGGACCCCATTGGGATATGTCGCTCTGGACAATGCATCAGCTCTGTGCATGAATTTTCCTGGTGTGTACGACACCTTCAGTGTGTATTTCTAGAGTCTGATCAAAGTCTGTATTCTCAGTGGGCAATCATTCAGGGACTTGTGAAATAAATTCACAAGTGGTTTATGATCGGTTTCAACAATCACTGCTTGTCCATATATGAACTGATGGAATCGTCCACACGCAAACATGATGCTGAGAAGTTCCTTCTCAATTTGCGCGTATCTTGTAGACGAACTTTACAAAGGTAATTGACCATTCCTAGAAATCTCTGCACTTCTACCTTGCTACTAATGCTACTGATAAACTGGTCAATTGTTTCCCCATGTTTCTGTTGGTAGGGGAAGAATTTGTCTTTCAAATGTCAGGTTCTTCTTGTGTGTACAACATTCTTTAAATTTTGTCAACACATGCTTCAACACCATGGACTAATTGGCTATCACTTGATCTTGGGCATCTTTTATGTCCCATGTGAAAGTATTGTACAGTTCTAGTGCCTCTTCCCCAATAACATAGTATGCCGCATACAGTTTGGACGTCTTCACTCTCTCCGCTTTCCCTGCTGCACCAGTCGCCTCTAAATATATTTCAAACTTCTGTCTGAACTTAGCCCAGTTGTCAGACACATTCCCTGTGACCTACAACCCAGGTGGTGGGGGTAAGTTGTCCATAGTTCATTGCACACAGTCAACAACACGCATTACAAGTGAATCTGGTCCACATTTCAGTCACTTGTTATCGCTCAGTCACTTATTGGGCGATTTAACCATCTCAGTTTTGGGCGATATAACCATATTAGTTCTATAAATTTCTAGCCTCCAGTTCCTAATATATTGTGTTTCTTCTGTCATCATGTAATATTACTTACACACAATGTGTATAAGTAATGTAGAATGTTTATTCAAACATCTATGTACATCGTGACCGCGCGCCATGTGCTCCGCCCGACCTCTGGTCGCATTCACCAACACTACGTGTTCTTATTTAGGATCAAGAAGGTGGCGCTACTGCTTCGCTAGATTACTACGTTCTTGTAGCATTTCTGTATAATAAGCACTATTTGCTTCTCGTTTAATTTTATTAAAGACTCTACAATATTATTTATATTTATGGATGATTTCTGGATTAGGTCTGTTAAATTTCTTTCGAAGTAACTGTTTTATTTAGATATGAAGTCAACATGCCTGAAGTAATCCACGGTTCTCGTTTAATGTATTTTTTCTTAACTTTCACATATTTAATTGGACACGATATTTCGAAAAGTGATTTATATATTATCATAAAATTATCATAAGCTTCATTCGCATCGGCAGTGGATAGTACAGTTGAGTAATCAGCCATATCTAATAGATTTCTAAATGATGCAGTGTTTTTTGGGTCAACTATCGTATCTGCTTATATACTGACTCTTGTGGACGAGGTGTACCATAAATTATATGAAATATTCCAAAATGATCGGCTAAATCAGTGATAATAATCCCCGATTCATAACTAGGATGAGTATTAGTTTAATATAATTGGTCTAAGTGTTGCCGAATATGATGTTATTCGTGTTGGTTTGGTTATATGCGAAATAAATCCTTGGGATATTACATTATCTATGAAGTCATTGTTTTTTTTATGGGTGACAAATTTATCAAATTAATGTTATAGTCGCCCATTAAGTAAGCAGTTTTATTTTCATTTGATACTTTATCCTGTATTTCTATTATTTTATTTATAAACATATCGATATCTGCACGAGGAACAGAGTTAGGACGATAAATTACACCTACTATAAAAGGTTTATTATAATTACCTTGAACTTCAAAAATATAGATTCAAAAACATGGGGAATAAATATAGAGAGATCTTCACGTTTAGAGTAGATCAAGCTTTCGTTAATATATATTCCAACTCCACCATGCCCATCATCATTTTGTAATCTTGTATTAAAAAAATAAACTGGTAGCCTCTTATTTTGTATTGCTGGGAAACACGAATTCTAAATATTCTGTTAAGCCAATTAAATCAAGTTTGAGGCCATTTGAAGATAAGCTAAAAGGTACTTCTTGAACAGAATCCCAGTGTGCCTTTAAACTGCAACAATTCATACATAACATCGATAGAGATATATTGTCACAGTGGAAAACTTTTGAGAATTAAGTTGGGGTAAAATATTTACAATCATTGGTATTTAAAGAAAAGGGGAATCATGATACATTTTATCTCCGTAATGGTTAATTTCATTGTATAATTTTCTAAAGTCCAAGTTTACATTTGTTTGGATCCGGTCAATACTAATATATTATCATCCATTTACAAATCTAGTTAAGTATATCATATTAAACCAATCTCCCGTGTCCGTCGTATTTACGCTACTACCAGAAGCAACATAAAAATCAAATGAAAAAAACCTAATGCAAACGAATAATCAGCTTAGTACATTCTGTGTAGGGTGTCATCGTAACATTCACCGTAACTGTATGTGTAATAGTAAAACAAAAGAACATATGTATGTAATAAAACAAGGAACATATTAGGGAACAAAAATACTAAGGATAGCTAACTGGCTGGCCTTCCACTAGGCATGGCATAATTATGAAAATAATAGTACAAAAATACAACAACCGATATATAATAACAAATAATGAACAGACGTATATATCATTTTAGCAAACCATTTGCACAGGACAAATATCTACAAATGGTTATTTCCTTTCTGCATTGCAAGATGCAATTAATAAATGGAAAAACATTAGGGAACAACATTGGGCTATGTATTAACATTTCCCAAGGTAGATCTGGGAACTTATCATTTTGCATTGCACGTACATGAATACAAAACATTCTTTATAATTGAGAATGCCGTTTTTTTCTACAGAATATTCACTACGTCATCTGCAATTAATCTGCATCATCCAGCAATGTTGAAACGCACCATTTGAAAGGATATACGATTAATTTAAGCAATCCTATTTTTAGATTTAGCAAACCGACCGAACACCAACACAATCGTCGACAACATCTAGCAATGTTCTTTACGGATTCACCATCTGGGGAATCGACCGTCTCCAAGAATGCAATACTAATTCAGCTATCACATGCTGATCCAGGCGGCACGTGTCCCCGCAGACATTTCGAATTATTGTGCCGCTCTACGTCTGCACTAGAGTGGTTTGCCCCCCCCCACCTTTTGATTGTGCCCCCTAGATGTTCTGAAAAAAAATTATGAACGTCGCCGCGAAATATCTTACAGCATCCCTCTCCCGAGTTCCGACCAGACAGCGCGACGGCGGAGTGGCGACAGCGGAGTGGTGGTGAAGATGCGGCGGAAAATCGTCAACAGTACCCCGTCCCTCCCTTTCTTGCGATGTCAAGATCTGACAGTGGGGCCATGATGAAGCTCCGGCTCAACCCATGCAATAAGAATTTGGTTCGGCCGCCAGTGTTTTGTGCAAGCCTCATGGGTGCGGTTGGAGGTTTCACCCCCCCCCCACACTACCCTCTCCGGATCCGCTCTTGGCTAACACAACAGTAAAACTAACCCGAAAAGTCACCCTTAAATTTAGACTTCATGTTTGAGATTGTTCAGGCGTATCAGTGCGACCGTCTCACTCACTTGGCGTTGCCTTTAAGAGAGCGCCAGTGCTTGAGCAGTCTGAAGGCCACCTCCTGCTCCATGCCCTCGGGGCTCAGCAGGTCCGAGTGCTCGAGAGGCTCTTTGCGGGCGATCTGACGCTGGAGCTGCTCGCGGAGCTGGTCGAGGGTCGGCGGCCGCTTGTGGGCCTGCTGCTGTTCTCGGACCTCGGTGTCCGTTGTGACGAGGGCTGACGACAACAAATGCATTATTAACACCGCAGACCAGACATGAACTGTAGACCCACTTTGGGTTCATACCGAAGAGTCACGGTTTTAAAATTGCTATCAGTTTACCTAGGTAGATCGTGGTTTGAGTCCGTGCTTAATTTGCGATAGTAACATTTAGCTGGGTAGGCCGCGGTTTGAGATAGTGCTTAATCTGTGATTATAACATTTATTGCTACTAGCTTATACCCGACTATAGTTCAACAGACCAGGGCAAAATCTTAAACTCGTTCCCGGAACCATTTAATTTCTGCTATATTCAGATAATAATGTCGCACAACAAATCAAACACAATCTCGAAGTGCGCCCCTGGTGAATGACTGACCACTCAATTTGTTAACAGAAACAAGTAATTAAATCTAAATAACTAACTGTGTGTTCATTCTCCAGTTGGTACAACAGAGGCCATTGTTCCGTGAAAGCGAATGAACACAGAAAGAGGCGACTACGTGGACCTCAGCGACCCGAGGAGATCCACTTTACTTACGTATGCCATTCGCTCGGTGACACAAGACTCTCCAGCGCACACGACTTTGGACGACCGTCTCAATCTCCTTTCATGTGTAGAGCCATGACGAGATACACTTACAATACTCCAAAGCCAGCGTATCAAAGACAGGCTGTCTGTTTCTCTACGTGGTAATTGGTAACAGGAATTCTGCGGTGACGGATCTGCGAAAATGGGGAATTGTTGCACACCAGTGGTACTGTGGTCAACTTAACCCACCTCGGTAATACTGGAAATAAAGCTTGTTTTCAAACTGGATGTTGTGTTTACCATTCGAACATCCTCCGGGGTCGTAACTTTCAAATTGCGAACATTGTAACGGGCTTACTAAATATAATTAGGCGGGCAATATTCCTTCAACATATTTATTATAATCTAAACACATCATATTACTTAATTAATGAAAAACTAGGAACAGACTGACTCCCTTTGATATGTGGATATTATCACCGTCTAGCTAGACGCACCTGCCGTAGGCACGTTGAGGTACATGGCGAGAAGGAATCGCTTCTGTACGATGTGAACAGCGAGCAGGTTGAGACTGGCGTCGACGATCACATTTGGTTCCTTCTTGACGGGAGGCGGCGGCGGCGGTGGTGGTTCCTCTGTCAACGACATGGCTTTATGGACAGACTGGACACTTACAAAACACCATCTTCTTTGATGGCAAGCTCGGTGAAGCTACACGGAGTATGGTAAATGTGGGGTGTATGTATTGGTATGTATAGCAATAACGTGTATATTACTTTTGGAAAGGTCAGTTCCTCAACTTAGCCTCCTAGATAATAAGGTCCTCTTTAAAAGTTGCAATCGGTATACCATGGGTCTTCATGACTTTAACAATGTTTTGACGTGTTTGTTTTACATAACAAACAATGTATGTATCGTAAGATCCATGTGAAAGAGATCGGGGCAAACCGTATAGGTATATATATGTAGTCTAGGCCTATATGATGTGAACATCTTACTCATGACTTGTATTTCGTAAGGTGTAATAGGATTACCACTGTTTATTTCTACCACGTGCTATGACTTAATTAAGGTGCCGGCAGTCTTTTGGACAGTTTAACACGTCTGTTTGACGAATCCGTGAGAGGAAAAACAACTGATAATAGTATACAATTTGGCTCTGTTGTTCAGCCTCATGTTTATTGAGAATGGATCGTATGATTAAATAGACTGGCTAGACAGACAGTAGGGGTATAGGTCTAGTAGCAGCAGTCGGCCCTACTAAATAGTAGTAACACAGAGTCTACACCCTCAAAATAACACATATTATAAAACAATACTGTTCTCTGTCTGACTGTTTGTTTGTCTGTGGACCCGTCTCGCCGTTAGCCTTGCATGTTTGGGAATGAAATTGTGTATATTATTTAGGGAGCTCATTTGGGTAGTTTACAGTAGATTTTATTTGTTTTCAAAATGTGTCCGGGGTGGGAATATTAGGGGTCACAATTTTAAAATGACTATTATCTACGTTAGTTTTGCATGTAAGGTGCTGACATTTTGTGTGCGATCTAGCGGGCCGATTAGGGTGGTTCGTAGATTTATATTTTTTTTCGAAATTTGTCCAGGGCGATGGAGATCTCGTAGGTCACATACATATAACAGCCTTTTTTCCGGGCAACGCCAGGTAATTCGGCTAGTAATTGATAGATACGTCTAAATAGGCATTAGGCATAAACAACTTGAAAGATATATGTCGCACAACTAGATCTATATGCCGACGACGTCACGATGTAATCATTTTTCTCGAGCAGGCGCATATCCAAACACCTTACCTTCTGCTTCGGAATGAATCTGTGAGTCGGATATCGCACGATCAGCAGCAGATAGTTTCCCCGTGCCCGGCGATAAGTTACCCGACTGGTTAACAAACGACTCATCGCGAGATATATTTCCGCTGGCAGGGCCTTTCGTTGGGGTTGCCTTCCCACTGCTGCCGACCTGGTTGCTCGGGGTGCGTGGTTCCGATTCCTCTTTATCGTCCCCGGTGTCAGTAGTCATGGCTGGCTGTCGGGTTCAACGCCGCCCAGGTCTTCCCCGCTCCCCAACACAGAACGCTTGTTGACGTCATCCGTTAGGTCATATGACGTCAAGTGACGCTGCGGTATCAGACGCCAACAATGAAGCATTTGTAGCATTTCTGCTATTTATATATGTCATGGACAGGCCATGATATATTTCTAGTGACGTCACCTGATGTGTGCAAGTTTTTCCATTAAATGTCCAAACCTGCCGATAGGCGTCCCGGCAGTTGGCCACACTGAATTACAAAGTAACACTACGATAAGTCAATGTAATCCCTCTTTTTATATTGTCTATAGTCCTTTTCTTCTAAAGTATTTGTGTATGTGTAGTCGGATTTATAGTTGAACTCTTTGAAATGCTTTTGGGGTTAGATTCAGTTCTTTAAATTAAAGGGAATAATTATGTTGCAATCTAGGCGTAGTGATACTAGATGGCTGATCGGTTACTAATTTGAACGGGTAGTTTCGCGGGGAAGTCGGGAGGAGAGGAGAGCCATGCGAGGTTGAGAGCAGACGTATTTTGTTAGTATCATATTCCGCGCCGTTCTGACGACATATATATTCGAATCTTCCCTGTGAGTACCGGTACTTCACTAAATGTGTTTACAATGGTGCAGTAACAATTATCGTTGCATTATATGACTAGTGATTTGCATAACCATACATTATTAACTTAGTTTTGGCCTCGTGGTGGCAAATTCATCTAGTCCATCCTCTGCTATGTAAGTCCCCAGCTAACATCCTGAAGGCCAGTTTTATCTTGGAGGCTATGTAAATGTGCTGGTGCAGGCCATTCAGTGTGAAATTACAATTAGTGTAACTAATTAGCGTAACGAATAGTTTTAGCTTGTGGTGTTGCAGCCGATGGGTAATGAGGTCATGCCATGTGCCTGATGTGGTTAAGTTAAAGGCCCTGATTATGTGGGCAGATATTGTCTTTCGAGCTAGATGCTAGTGGTTATGAATGTACAGTGAGGTTAGACTAATTATCTAGTTGCAACAGTGCAGTTGCTGCGGTATAACTCATAGCCAGCAGATTAAGACATTTGTTTGTTTTAATATGTACTGTTTATATTCTGCTAGTACTAAAGTATTGCCCCAAGCTGATGGGTGAACATTACTGAACGTTTCATTACCATCGACTATTGCATTAATACTATTGCCAACAATACTAATTCATAGACTTCTATATCGTGCTATCTTTATGAGTGATGTTAAAGCTTGCGTTTATTCTGTAGACAGCTTCTTCATTTCCTTGGGACGTCGGTGTTTATCTCGACGACTTGACTGTGGACAGGTATATATTGTAATTGATTTTTTTTTATATTGAGTATACCTGGGGTGTGTGGACATGTCCTTGTCTTGGTGCTATGGTCATACGTATATTATAACGAGGATATTGGTCCTTGTATTTCAATTGTCTGACGAAGGAGAGTATTCATGTATATGCCGCTTTTAACCATTATATAAATGTCGTGGCATGGGGTGATATGAAATTGTAATAACCTGTTGTGGCTATTATTGTAGAATAATAATATGGTATTACAATGGGTTCATGGCAGTAAGGTTTATGTTTTGGTTGTGTAATTGTAATTGCCTGTTATGGCTATTTTTATAGAATAACGAAAGTGAAGAATGTAATTTGGTTCGGGAGATATCCTGAATATATTGTCATCTGGAGTGTTGTCTTGCTGTGATGATTATTGTGTGTTTTGTTGTACATATGCTTACTGTGGTAAAGGTCAGGCCAGTGCACTACTTGTCGTAGACAGAATAGATTGCGTTGCGTAATTATTTGTAGACTAGCTCAGATGTGCCCAGTGTAGCGTAGTTATAATTAGCCTTTAATTAACTCGCGTCGTCGTGGACGATTACATTATTATAGGGGTGTTGTCATGGTGCATGTAGGTAGGGCTCATTATCGAGTTCTTATTGCTTTAATTGGTTGAATCCGGTCATGTGTTATGCTGTTAGGACTGGGCATATAAACCATTGACAGGTAGCAAACAGTAAATTTTGCAGAGATCAGGGCACGTATAGATTAAGTCGGGCAAGGCAGCGCGGACCCGGCGGGTGCGTGGCGAAGATTCGAGGCAGGCGAAACGTGACGAGGACGGGCGTCGCCAGCTGACTGTCGAGACGAGATGCGACATCGTGAAGCGGGGCAGTCGATCAGCAAGCGTGACTGCCGTGAGTCGGGTCAACGTGACCGGGCGAATGCATGACGGCAATCAGAGCGGCGGACAGCAGGAAGAACGCTTCCGGCAAACGGTCGGCCGAGCCGGGTCAAAGAGCAGGCGAGTCAACGGGACGGCGTGCAGGCAACAAGACAGACACTTCCGGCAAACGGTCATCGTGTTCTGGTGTAACTTCATGGCGAGCTAACCAAGTCGGGATAGCGGAGCGTGAGCAGTGAACTTTCGTTCGACTACGCAGAGAGATCGTTTATAGGGTAGTGACAATTTCAAGGCTATATATTGCTGTTAGTAACCGGTTAGACTATTGTAACCTGTCTATGAATTGTATGTGATTAAGAGATTATGTTACTGTATTCTGGGAATAGTATAGATTCCGTTCTATGTATGTAATTGAAGAGCTAGTTTCCCTTATACTAGTGATGGTGTAGATTATACAGTGTTATTTAACCGAGTCATACTGAACCTGCAACGGGTTAGTAGTATGTTGCGTTGAAATCAAGTTATGCTTCATAGGATCGTGCAAGGTGCAAATGACGTCACTTCCGTTTCACAAAGGTCACACGTCAAGGGCAAAGGTCAAGGTCAAGTGGCGCCCCTTGGCGAATATGTCATTAACTAATAACTATCTTTCTCCTTAAAATGCCCATTCATGATCAAATTTCAAAATGGCGTTACACGTAGGTCAAACTTCTGGGTCAAACGTCTAGGTTAAAGTTCAAGGTGAAGGTCCAAGGTAGAAATAATGCAAAAAATGTAGAAGTGAACTGATTCCTGGACAATATGAAACAGGTAGAAGTGAAATCATTCTTTAACAACGTTAAGTGATGTACGACCTTTACCACGAGTCTATATGTACAAACTATAGTATTTCTATACCGAAGACCACCAGGGTTAGAACATACCATACACGGAACTGGGACATCTTTAATAACACTATTTCCGATTACCGTACACCTTCACGACTTTCCTATCATAGTATAGCGCTTTAGTATAACAAAACCCACTATTGTAGAAATATACAAGTAATTCGGTGAAAATGGCGGCAATTCGGTGAAAATGGCGGAAAATCTTGTTTAGTATAACGTTTATTTTTACTATGCAAGTCTGAACTTGTCTGCGACGTATAATATTATTGTCACTACACCTCGTCGCGTTTTGTCGATGTGACGTAAGTGCTATTAATAGTACCGCGTGTCTCGAAACTGTTTCAAATACTGTAGTACGGCGTGTCTCGAAACTGGCTCAACTACTATAGTACTGTGTGTCTCGAAACTGGTTCAACTAGTATAAATGTACTTTGGTGCACATCCTGTAATCTTTCCATACTGAAGACAGAACAGCATTTGAACCTGCCACACACGACACTGGGATATCTTTATCAAGAAAAGGTAGGTCTCCCTATCTTTTAACACGTATCAATGCTATAGTCTTTATATGGGACAGTTGCGCTTACCTCAGTTGGTCGTCAGTCCGTACATGTACTTTCTACTCTGAGGTCCGTGTTTATTCGGCACGTCCATGTGACCTTTCGGCATGCTCACGTGACCTTCATATTCCTATAAAAGAGCGGCACTCTGCCAGCCAGATTGTCCTTCTTACCATGACAGCGTTGTAACTAACATCATGCTAAAAAACTATCACACTACTGCGACCTTCAGCGACAGCAGGGTCGACCGTTCATCTGACAGCCGACCACATCGACCTTTCACGACATCTGGCAGCCGACCACAGTCACCGTCTGTCGGCCGAACACCATCACTGTTGTACCACGACAGTACTAGGCTAACGTCATCCTCAAAACTACTACATTCATGCGGCCTTCAGCGACGGCGATGTAGACGAACCGTATTTCCGACATTGCGCGGCCTCTGTCAGCCGACCATTCGCGCCGTCTGTCAGCCAGCCATCGTCGCCGTTTGTTAGCCAATCACTCGCGCCGTCTACCCACAGCGAATCGGAAATGGAGAAACGTGTGTACGAGTTGGTGAGTCAGTGGCATAGAGACGGATATATGATGGTCATGTCTACACGGTTTGGTGGATCAGCTTCTTTCCTGTCGAACTTTTACTCGTGCCGAGTCGAAGCGTACGGTCGGGTATTTAAGTCTGTTGAACACGCTTATCAGTATGGACAGGCAATGTTTAATGAAGACGCCGAATCCGTACAAAATATCAAAGGGGCAAGGTCAGCGTATATAGCGAAACGGAGAAGTAGAGCCATAAGGAAGACGGGAAGAGCATTCGAGTGGAACGCTATCTGGGTCGACTGTATGCGTAACTTATTCATTACAAAGTTCACGACCTCGAAATAGTTGAAAGAGGACTTGCTGGCTACCGGAAATGTTGGAGTGGGTGCCGTCGAAAGAAGGATTTTGGGGGGTCTGCTACGGTGGTAAAAATTTCGAAATACGCTCGAAAAGGTATTGATGGACGTGCGTAATAAAATTTGAATATAAAATATTATACGTACGAACACCCGAACTGAGCGAAAGGCTTCCCTGTCATTGAAATGAAGAAGACGTTAGCACGTCACACTGCACCTAGCCTCCTTAAGCTTTTAACACTACACCGTCCCGCTTGCGAGATTTGTACAGTTTTCTTTAACAATACCACAACAGTACTATGGCTGACGTCACGTTGAAAACACCCAACTGTTAGCTTGGTGACGTGTTAGACAGTATTATTTGATAGGTACACGACCACGTATATAATCATATATAAGTCTGGTGCTTCAGCTATCCAGGTAGTCATCCGTACCACAACAGTGATATAGCAACGTCGTGCTTAAAACACCCTACTACTGGTCTCTTGCAGCCCTCTAACCCATAAACAGAGTACACGTGTACTACGTTATATGGTGCCCCCCCAGATAGAGAAAACAATTTGCATAATGTCAATACCACGACAGTAATATGGCTAACGTCATGCTAAAAATACCCAACTGCTACACTCCTGCGGCCTTTAACGAAAGTGAGAAGATCATCCATCTGTCAATTGACCAGTCCTACCATTAACCCTCTACTCACCGGAACCGAACCTTAACCAGAGGTCGTTGTGAAACCGAAACGCATTGAATTTTCTGGGGTAACTCTCCCTTGTCCACTCTTAGCAGATACTGACTACCCATGTCGAGCCAGTATAGTGCATTACCGAACCTTAGAATGTTAGCGTATGAACGCGTGAACGTCGTAAATTCTACGAAAATATTACAAATCTACCGCGCTGAAACACTATAATTGAGATACAGGAGGGAATATTCTTGCGATTCTATCAACACACTGTAACATATAATTATAGGTATTGCTAGCCGATATTCACCTCGCTGATTTTTTAGGGTATGAACGCGTCAATTCTTGCCAGCTTAGTACATTACCGAGGTAATTTCGTAAATGTTTTGCTTACCAACACTGTAGACTTTTACAACTTTCTTACTTATTCACAGGCAGATCAGGTTGTGTTGGGTCCGGTTCTATTTATCGAATTGCGGTCTTCGGCACCGTGGTCGCGCCGGCACGGGGCGTCCGGTGAGTTTATTGCATTGACCTACCAAGACGCGCTACCTAGGGAATTTACGTGTCACTTTGGGTGTACAGCGCCATCAATCAGAAAACATGTACACGAAGTGGCCATCTTTCCTGCGACACACTTCCGTATTTACAAACACTGCATGTAACCATGCCATTCACGCGTTTTAGTGAATTTCCTACACGAAATGTCGCGCCATCTAGTAGAATCCGCTCTATTAGGAACCGGCCATCTATCAAACGATTAAAAACACTATTATCGAAAAATGACTGGCCAAAACAGCTAAGGAAAATCACGTGACATACCTTCATTCCAAGAGAGAGCGACCTGTTCGTCGTTAATATAAAAACTGTCCGCGGCCGTGAGAGATAGGTGGCATCCGACGCCCCCAACCGGACACCGATAGAGTAACGGCATCTACCGTCTATTCCGATCTCTATTCGTCGGCACACTTCCAGGATCCGAAGCAGAGTCCGAAGACCACACGCGGTTGCCATTCTGCGGTGTATTATCATAAAATAAACGCGGGTACACGACGAGAGTAACTACGACGACTCTCTTCAGTCCGCCGAATACCCAACTTCACAGGCGCATCAGGTTGTGTCGGGTAGCGTTCTATCGAGTTGTGGTCGCCGTGGTCGCGCCGGCACGTAGCGTCCGGCGAGTTTCATATTATAGATTGAACTACCAAGAAGCACCACCTAGTGAATTCACATATGAGTTTGGGGCGACCAGTTAGACCATGACAATCGCGTGACTTCCGGTACGAAGTCACATCCGGCATAGCGCACCCTACTGGATAATTATAGTATTACGTTACACGGTGGCGCCATCTAGAGAGGAAAAAATAACTAATTAAGGTTAGATACAGACAAAGTTGAGGTTAGTCGAGCGAAAATGTAATTAACCCACCGAGGTGTGTTGTTTAAATTTTCTGAAAAACTAATGTTTTTTTGTTTATATTTTCGCTTGATTTACCCCAACTTTGTTCTGTATCTAACCCAAATGTGTTATTATTATACGATAGATGGAGCCACCATGTAACGAAGTACTCTAGAGGGCGCTATGCCAAATGTGACGTCATACCGGAAGTCATGTGACTATCATGATTGCCTCTACGGTTCCACCATTCCAGGAAGTGTGTCGACGAATAGAGATTCGGCGAAGATGGTAGATGGCGTTATTCTAACTAGTTACATTCGTATCCGTTGGGTGGAGCCGGATGTCTACTATTTCTTATGGCCGCACACATAGTGTTTATATTAATGGAAGTCGTGCATCCTGAAGTGAACCATTTGAAAGATAGCCGCTTCCTAATAGTAAGCGCTACGTCGTCAAAGTAACGTGATGTACGTTCGGTCTGATTGGTTATGTAAATGACGTGACGCTAGAAACTAGTTTAAGTACCTTGATTCAAACGATTATGATAATTCTCTTTTCTAATCTCGAGAAATAAACATCGTGTCTGGATACCTCATACGAGTCTCATGGCCGCACCATTGGAGCTGAACCCGAACAGGTCGCTGCCTCTCGGAATGAAGGTATGTCACGTGATTTTCCTTAGTTATTTTGGATATAGTAATTTTTTCGATAATAGTCTTTCTGAAAGTGACTTATGCGAACTGGTCGCCCCAAAAGACACGTAAAGTCACTAGCTGGCGCTTCTTCGTAAGTCAATAGGTTAAAATATGTTTTTGAAACTTGTCAGACGCGACCACGGCGCCGAATACCGCAACTCGATAGGCGCGACATTTTGTGTAGGAAATTCCCTAAACCGCGTGAATGGTGTGATCGCATGTAGTGTTGGTAAATACGGAAGTTTAAATACCGGAAGTGTGCCGTGTGTCGCCGGAAAGATGGCCACTTCGTATACATATGTTTTCAGCTAGGTAGCACTGTACACAAAATCTGACACGTATAATCACTAGGTGGCGCTTCTTGGTAGGTCAAACTATGATATGAAACTCGCCGGACGCTACGTACCGGCGCGATCACGGCGCTGAAGACCGCAACTCGATTGATCGAACGGTACCCGACAGGGCCTTGTCCACCTGTGAAGTTGGGTATTCGGCAGACTGAAGAGAGTCGTAGTTACTATCGTCGTTTACACGCGTTTATTTGTCGATAATACACCGCAGAATGGCAACCGCTAGAGATATTGACGTGTAGTCTTCGGCCTCTGCTTTGGTTCCCGGAAGTGTGGACGAATAGAGATGTGAATAGACGGTACATGGCGTTACTCTAACTAGCTACATCGGTGTCCGTTGGGTGGCGTCGGACGTCGCCTATATCTCAGTGCCGCGCACAGTTTTTATATTAATAACGAAAAGGTCGCTGTCTCTTGGAATGAAGGTATGTCACGTGATTTTCCTTAGCTGTTTTGGCCAGTCATTTTTCGATAATACTCTTTTTAATCTTTTGATAGATGGCCGGTTTCTAATAGAGCGGATTCTACTAGATGGCGCGACACTTCGTGTAGGAAATTCCCCAAACCGCGTGAATGGCATAGTCACATGCAGCGTTTGTAAATACGGAAGTGTGTCGCCGGAGAGATGGCCACTTCGTGTACATATGTTTTCTGAAAGATGGCGTTGTACACCAAAGTGACAGGTAAAGTCCCTAGGTGGCACTTCTTGGAAGGTTAATAGGTCAAACTATGTTATGAAATTCACCGGACGCCTCGTGCCGGCGCGACCACGGCGCCGAAGACCGCATCTTAATAGACAGAACGGTACCCAATACAACCTGATCCGCCTGTGAATACGATACATACGCGTTCAAGTGAGAAAGTTGTACAAGTCTATAATGTTGGTCGGCAAACATTTGTTATGAAATTACTTCGGTAATGTATTAAGCTGGCAAGAATTCATGACATTAACGCGTTCATACGCCAAAAAATCAGCGAGGTGAATATAGACTAGCAATACCTATACATGTAACAATGTGTTGACAGAATCGCAAGAATATCCCTACTCCTCAATTTATAACATTTTCATAGAATTAATTCGCGTTAATGTAAGATAGTTGTACAAGTCTACCGTGATGGTAAGCTAAATTTTACTAAATTACCTCGGTATGAAAATGTTTAGTTAATGACTCTACCAAAGGCTGTTGATGCTAAGGTTATTCGCCTGTCAATCTTTCTCTATGTAGAAGGTACTGTAACATAAATCGTGTATTATGTTGGTGTACCGGGTTCGGCCGGGGACGTGTGGGATTAGGGGGGTGAAGAGGAGTGACGAAGTTGTTGTTATATTGTGAGCGAATCGGCGGGAAAGTGTTCTAGACTGTGGTTCCGAGAATACCTCATTTGATTGTTGTTCATTCTAGTATGACCTTCGCGTAGTTGGTGCATGTTGTAGCGTCCGCTGTAGTTTGAATTTGAAGCAGCTGGGTACTGCTGTTGCGAAATAAAGAAGTTGCATTCGCTTCGGCAGTGTTTCCTTTACCGCACCGGACGACACCTAACCACCCAAATCGACGAACCCATACCGCTCGGGGTCCGGCAACATTTGGTGTCAGGAAACGGGATTTTGGTGTGGAACTGAAAATGCCGAGACGTGCCACTTCCCGTAAGTCGCGGCAGGAAGAGCCAGCAACCCCGCCAGAACCGGCAGTAATAAACATGCAGGCGTTCGCTGACATGTTACAGCAGCAGCAACAACAGCAGCAGCATGAGAGACAAGAAGAATTACAGCAGCAGCTACAGCAGCAACAACTGGAGGCTGTCCAAGCGTTAGATGCGACAGTCGCGGCCAAAATCGACCAGTTTGAGCAGAAGCTGGAAGAGAAGACCACACAACTTGCCGAGCAGACCTCGCAACTGGATAGTCGGCTCCGACATTTGGAGGATGGCGTGAGTGGAGTGACTCCACTCAGTCATAACGCGTCACCGTTCGTGGCTACAGACGTCACCTCCGCATCGATGTCTCGGCCTTGGGTGGACACACTCGTCAGCGTCCACCGAAGTTTGACGGAAATACGACGTGGGAGAGCTACCACGCCCAGTTCGAGATGGTCGCAGAGCTCAATGGATGGCAGGACTCGGAGAAAGCTGCCTTTTTAGCCACCAGCTTGGAAGGACCAGCAGCCAATGTGCTAGGTGGCATGGACAGCACGAAGCGCCGCAGCTACTGTGTCCTCGTAACCGCACTCGAGATGAGGTTTGGAGCGACCGGGCAGCGGGAGTTGAGTCGGGTGCAGCTCCGTAGTCGCCGGAGGCGCAAAGGCAAGTCTTTGCCTGAACTGGCAGAAGACATAAAGCGTCTGTCTCGTATTGTTTATCGGGATGTACCATCGAGCCTGCAAGACGAGCACGCCAAAGAACAGTTTGTCGATGCTTTAACTGACGATGATTTACGCATCCGCTTGATGCAGGCAAGACCAGCCAGCCTGCATGAAGCTCTGCGCCTCGCTATGGAGCTGGAGTCGTACAACATGGCAGTGCGACAAACCCCAAGCGTACGAGCCGTGGCAGTGGCAGAAGATTCTGCATCAAACAAGAAGTCGGAGTACGGACAATTAACAGAGACGCTACTAGCAGTGGCGGAGGGAGTCCAGAAGTTACTTCTGGATAAGCGGGCAGCGCCACCCAGGGACGATCTGCCAGACCCACGCAGATGCTGGAATTGCGGCAACGTAGGCCATTTTAGGCGAACCTGTCGACAGTCGCCGAGACAGACAGAGTGGGCATCGCCGTCATCGCGACATCTGGGAAACGAACAGCAGCCGGCCTCACGGGGCGGAGACCGGCAGTAGGAGGATTAAGTAATGCCCTTACGGATGTCATCGAGGTGCGCACATTTGGCGGCCATGATGGGGGACTGTACGTAGAAGGAACGATTGAAGGACAACCATGTAGGATGCTTATAGACACTGGTGCTAGTGTGTCTGTCGTAAAGAAGAGCATCCTGCAGTCGGTCAACATAGTTGAACAGCTACTGGGAAATACGCAACTGCAGACTGCTACAGGAGAGGTGACACCCATTTATGGCCGTGGAGAAGTGACGGTGGAGATTGGCGACTTCACGAATTGCCAGCAAGTGTTCGTGGCTGACATCGTAGACGATTGTATTCTGGGCCTTGACTTCATGAATGCTTTCAACTGTCGAGTAGACATCCCAAACCGTATTCTAGAACTGCAAAACATGCAAGTGCCCCTTCTACGGAGTGCAACCTGCCATGCGCCCCTCTGTCATCGGATAACCTTAAACTGCGATGTCGAACTCAAGTCGAGGACCCAGGTGATTGCGCCGGCTGTGATAGCGGAACACGCGTGCGATGGTCTGGGTGTAGTTGAACCAGTTCAGGACGCTTCTGGCGGCTTTGTGTTAGGAAGGACACTGGTTGACTGCTCGAATGATATCGTTCCAGTCCGACTTGCAAACACCACCAAGAACCCTATACATCTAAAGAAGGGTACAGTGGTCGGGAGCTGTCACGCAGTCTGCTATGTCAAGAAGGGAGAGACCGACACACCCAGCGGATGGGGGAACCTCCTACCTCCTCATCTGGAGGAGTTGTACAACAACAGCGACAAGGATCTGGACTTGGAGCAGCGACGCACGTTCATGGAACTGCTGATCGAATTCCAAGATGTGTTCTCCTCCTCGCCGAACGACATCGGCCGCATTAACGTCACGAAGCACACGATACACACGGGGGATGCTCGACCGATACGCCAGCCTCCACGCCGATTACCGCTGGCGAAACAACAAGACGCGCAGGTTGAGGTTGACCACATGCTGAAGCAAGGGATAATTGAGCCTTCAGCTAGCGCGTGGTCTTCACCCATCGTCATGGTTAAGAAGAAAGACGGTTCAACTCGTTTTTGTGTTGACTACCGCCTGCTGAATGATTTGACTCGGAAAGACTCTTACCCATTGCCACGCATTGACTCTACTCTTGAGGCTCTCTCCGGTTCTTCATGGTTCTGCACACTGGACCTGAAAAGTGGCTACTGGCAGGTGGAGGTGGACGAAGAGGACAAGGAGAAGACTGCGTTCTCCACTGGTACCGGACTCTGGCAGTTTCGGGTCATGCCGTTTGGCCTCTGTAACGCACCAGCGACCTTCGAGAGGCTCATGGAACTGGTGCTTCGTGGTTTGCCCTGGACGACTTGCCTGGTGTACTTGGACGACATCATGGTGCATGGCAGATCATTTGATGACAACGTGCGCTGCCTACGAGAGGTGCTGGGTCGATTTCGTTGTGCTGGACTTAAACTCAGCCCGAAGAAATGTAACCTGTTTCGTCGGGAGGTCGCATATCTCGGGCATGTCATCAGCGCCGACGGCGTGGCTACGGACCCGACAAAGACCGCTGCCATAGATGAATGGCCTGTCCCAACTACAACAAAGGATGTTCGCCGCTTCATTGGCCTTTGTACTTACTACAGGAGATTTGTACCAGATTTTGCTGAAATCGCAAAGCCACTGCATCGACTAACAGAGAAAGGAAAGGCATTTGATTGGACAGCTGAGTGTACTGCCGCCTTTCAACGTTTGAAGAAAGTACTGACTACGGCCCCAGTGTTGGCGTTTCCTGAGAGTGATGGTGACTTCATAGTGGATACTGACGCCAGTGGTGTAGGGATCGGCTGCATCTTGTCCCAGGTACAGGAGGGAAAAGAGCGGGTCATCGCATATTACAGTAGGACCCTGCGAAAAACCGAGCGAAACTACTGTGTCACTAGGAAAGAACTACTTGCAGTCGTCACAGCTGTGGGACAATTTCACCACTACTTATACGGCCGCAAGTTTCTTGTGAGAAGTGACCACGCCTCCCTGCAATGGCTATTGCGGTTTAAAAACCCAGAGGGACAGACGGCCCGGTGGTTGCAGAAACTCCAAGAATATGACTTTAATGTGATCCATCGCGCGGGAAAGAGTCATACCAATGCTGACGCCTTGTCCAGAGCGCCACGACCGTGTTTGGTATCAGAATGTCGCCACTGTCTTCGCAACGAGCAACGGGAAGAGGACACTACTGCAAAAGTACGTGTGGTGACGCACACAGAAATTGAGTCGAAGTCATTGAGAGAGCAACAGCTCGCAGACACCACTATCGCACCAGTCTTAAAATGGAAAGAACTGGGACAGCGGCCATGTTGGGCGGAGGTGTCCGCGATGAGTGAGGACGTGAAGATCTACTGGGCCCAATGGGACAGTCTTCAGATGCGCGAGGGAGCCCTTTACCGGCGCTGGGAATCGCCTAGAGGCGACATAGCTTTGTGGCAGTTTATTTTGCCCAAAACCGAACGAGCAGCGATACTGCGACAACTTCACGACGAACCGGCGGGAGGACATCTAGGTGGAAATAAGACGCTGGGAAAGGTGCGCCAACGTTTCTACTGGGCAAAATGTCGTATCGACGTAGACGCATGGTGTAGACGATGTGACATATGCGCAGCGAAAAAGGGCACTGGCAAGAAGACACGATCACCTCTGCAACAGTATGACGTGGGCTGTCCCATGGAGAGAATAGCGCTGGACTTCATGGGCCCTTTCCCAGAGACCGATGCTGGGAATCGACATCTATTGGTGGTAATGGACTACTTTACAAAGTGGCCAGAAGCATATGCGTTGCCTAACCAAGAGGCTACTACTGTTGCGTCCGTGCTCGCCAATGAGTTCGTATCTCGATACGGCGTCCCAGCGGAGATCCACTCCGATCAAGGGCGAAATTTCGAGTCCGCAGTATTTACAGAGATGTGCCAGTTATTGGGCATCCACAAGACGAGGACAACAGCTCTACACCCCCAATCCGACGGCATGGTGGAGCGGTACAACCGGACACTTGGTCAGCAGCTCGCGATGTTCATCGGAGAGCATCAAGGTACCTGGGATCAGAAGCTTCCTTTGCTTTTGATGTCGTATCGGTCGGCCGTTCACGACACCACTGGGTACACGCCGAGTATGTTGGTGTATGGACGCGAAATTACAATGCCCGTCGACTTGATGTATGGGCGCCCTGACGAAGAGCCTATTGAGTACTGCAAGTACGTGACTGACCTACGTGACCGTTTAGAATCTGTTCATGAATTCGCTCGCTCACAGACCCAGCTGACACATGGCAGAGCGAAGCGCCACTACGATCTTCGTGCTGACCACAATCGGTTTGATGTTGGCGATCCTGTGTGGATGAACAACCCCCAGCGGAAGAAGGGCATGTGTCCCAAGCTAGCCAAACAGTGGGACGGGCCGTATTACATAGCTGACCGGATCAACGATGTCCTGTATCGGGTGCGACATGGACCACGTAGAACACCGAAGCTGGTGCACAAGGACCGACTGCGACGGTATCGAGGCGCGCCTGTGGACACCCGATGGGCTGCAATCGCCAGAGACAACCTACGACGACATTCTGGTCCGGGGCAAGAACAGTCGCCGTCGACCAGCAGACGACAGCCGTCAAGTGAAGCTGCGAGAGAACAGTTGTCGCCGACGGGCAATGGGTCAAGGGCCCTTCCGCGGAAGACTCGGAGAAAGAGGAATAGACCTGCACGATATCGTGACTGATTTTTCCCTAGTACATGTTTGGACTATAATTATGGTGACAGAGTTCCGTCATGTAGAGTAGTACATGCTTGAACTATGACTATGTAGTGACAGAGTTCCGTCACGTACATATTGTAGTGTAGTATCTGCTTGAACTGGCATTTAGTTAGACGGATAATGTCTGATTGTAGATGATATTGAGTGTAGATTATTGTTTGATAACTTTAGTAAGTGTCATGGGTGAGTTGCAATAGAAATCAGTAACCAGGGACAGTTACGGCTGAGGAGGGGGCAGTGTAACAGAAATCGTGTATTATGTTGGTGTACCGGGTTCGGCCGGGGACGTGTGGGATTCGGGGGGGGGGTGAAGAGGAGTGACGTAGTTGTTGTTATATTGTGAGCGAATCGGCGGGAAAGTGTTCTAGACTGTGGTTCCGAGAATACCTCATTTGATTGTTGTTCATTCTAGTATGACCTTCGCGTAGTTGGTGCATGTTGTAGCGTCCGCTGTAGTTTGAATTTGAAGCAGCTGGGTACTGCTGTTGCGAAATAAAGAAGTTGCATTCGCCTCGGCAGTGTTTCCTTTACCGCACCGGACGACACCTAACCACCCAAATCGACGAACCCATACCGCTCGGGGTCCGGCAACAGTACTGTGCTGCCTAGTAAGCAGAAGTCTCTCACAATCTCATCTGTCCTATGTCCGACTCACCTCGTCTGTCCAAAGACCATGTCACTCTCTTTTGTCCTAGATATACCCTTCCTTCAAAATGAAATTTAAAGAAAAAAAAATTTCTCACGCTCTGGTATAGTGACATGGTAAATAGGATGAAAAATGGATTTCTAATACCACACTAGCAAATGCTCGTTTTTTATTTATCTCTGTCGTGACCTGTTTAATATTATTGTCACCTTTCTTACCACCCTAAGTTTTGTTATAATAGAGCTAAACTATGATATGAAGGTCGAATACATGTAGGGTAATCGGAAGTAGGGCTAAGTAAGGCTAACCTTACCAGAAATGTCTACCACACTAACTGTTGTCATAGTAAAGTGTTATTCTATGGCGGGTAGGTTGTAGCTCATGTATGGTAAATAGAAGTACGGTTAAAGTTTACGGAAATTACCAAAGGGACTAGGGTGCACGGTACTTACTCTACGAGAAAAAATTATATAAGATAAGGTTTGCATATTTGATTCGTATGTACAGACATCTACCAAAACACTCAACCCTTCATTCATCACAGCAGTTGAATTAATGGCCTCCACAGCCTCGTCAAAGTGCATGTTATTAGAATGTCATTGAGCAAGAGGCATTCGTGGATAAATTTACTAGGATAGTCTACAAGCGGGACAGTGTAGTGTTAAAAGTTTAGGGACGCTACGTGCTGTGTGCCGTGCTAACATCTTCTTCATTTCAATGACAGGAAAGTCTTTCGCACAGGTATGGTGGTCGTACCTATAATATTTTATATTCATATTTTCTTACGCACGTCTAGCAATAACTTTTAGAGCTTTTTTCGGACTTTTTTTAACCACTGTAGCCGACCCTCCAAAATCCTTCTTTCGACGGCACCCACTCCAACAGTTCAACGTTTCCGGTAGCCAGCAAGCCCTCTCTCAACTATTTCGAGGTCGTGAACTTTGTCATCAATAAGTTACGCATACAGTCGACCTGGATACCGTTCCACTCGGATGCTCTTCTCGTCTTCCTCGTGGCTCTACTTCTCCGTTTCGGTATGTTCGCTGACCTTGCCTCTTTGTTCGGATTCGGCGTCTTCATTAAACATTGCCTTTCTATACTGATAAGCGTGTTCAACGGACTTAAACACCCGACCGTACGCTTCCACTCGGCACGGGTAAAAGTTCGACAGGAAAGAAGCTGATCCACCAAACCGTACATACATGTCCATCATATCTCCGTTTCTATGCCACTGACCCACCAACTCGTATAGACGTTTCTCCATCTGCGGTACGTTGTGGGTAGACGGTGCGAGTGATTGACTGACAGACGGCGACAATGGTGTCGGCAACACGGTTCGTCTACATCGCTGTCACTGAAGGCCGCGGGAGTGTAGTAGTTGGGTGTTTTGAGGATGACGTTAGCCGTTGTACTGTCGTGGTGCAACGATGACTGTGGTCGGCTTACAGAGGGTGACTGTGGTCGGCTGCCAGGTACCGTGAACGATCGATGCTACGTCGCTGTCGCTGAAGGTCGCAGGAGTGTGGTAGTTGGATGTTTTCAGCATGGTGTTAGTTATCACGCTGTCGTGGTAAGAAGGACTATCTCGCTGGCAGCTGGCAAGTTCAAATGCTGTTCGGTCTTCAGTGTAGAAAGACTACATTTTGTGCATCAAAGTACATGTATACTAGTTGAACTAGTTTCGAGACACGCAGCACCATAGTAGCTTAACCAGTTTCGAGAAACGCAGTATTATAGTAGTTGAACCAGTTTTGAGACACGCAGTACTATTAATAGCACTTACGTCACATCGACAAAACGCGACAAGGTGTAGTTACAATAATATTATACGTCGCAGACAAGTTCAGACTTGCATAGTAAAAATGTTTGCACACGGCAACAGGTTACACAACAGGATTTCCCGCCATGGCACTTTTCGCCCGACTTGACCAGACCAGACCATGTCAGACTGTATCCGTGGTAGGTACATGGGTATGGTATTTTTGGTGTGTGGAATGTATGCGAGTGTGGCGCGTCTGTGGTATGTTCTGTATGTGTGCGTGCATTTGTGTATGACATTTTTTTCAAGCATGTGTTTGTTTCATTAAATTTCCATCCTTAGCCAAAGAGATGCAAACTGTATGTTCGCATAACTATTTCTCAACACTGTACATGGCAATGTCTACTGAAATATATAACTTTCAACTGGCAACGAAAACAATTTTCAATCAATAAAAAGTACTTTATTAGGAGTTATAATAGATATGTACAGATTTGTCCATAAAAATATACTCGAGGGCAGTCAAGATACAAAATAGCCAATACGATGCTAGCTCATCTTAGCCTATTGTGTTCTAGTTTACCAAATAGTTGGCTAATGCTATACACTGTGTCTATCATACTTGAATTACAAATATGTATCAAAGAAATGTAGTAAACATGAATATATCAATAAACTGCAGTTCATTTGACACATCAGCTATTATAAGGTATTGGGGAAGATATGGCGAGCCGAGACAAACGCACATTTCACTTTGCATAGGTAAATGTGTCCCCTCTTGAGAGAATCTCCTAAAAACGTTTTCTAAAAATAAATACTATACAAGAAACAAATCTAATAAAATATGCAGACATCATTACTGTTGCTCTGTCTCTTAAACAGGGTCACAAAGTCGTTGCAAGCTGTAGACAGTATTTAGCCACTTGTAAATTCTGCAATGTATTGCACACCAGGGAGGGGCACACTACTGGGGGTATTGCATACTACAATACTTTATTTTGTGTACTTATGTATTGCAATACTTTCTAAACTATTGCAAATACAATACTTTTGTACCTATTTCAAAAGTATTGCAATAATGATGTTTAATTTATGTTTATAACAGTTTTTTTGTTCTAGTCTTTGTTTCCACTAAGATTCCATTATACCATAAAGGTATGTATTTAATATGAAACAAGTCATCCATCCATCAAAAATTGCAGAGTATACAAAATTACACAGTGGTAAAAGAATTATAAAAGTATTCCTAGTACTTTTCCCAGTATTTCCAAGAATTGTACAAGTATTTCCAATACTTTTACGAACATGCAGTATGTTTAAAAAGAACTGTGACTATTTGCAATATGCTTCAAAATACTACAAGTATTTGCAATACTTTCTCAAGTATCATATACACTTTTAAAAGTACTGCATCCGTCCATGCGAAGTACCATGCCATGAACAATAAAATTGTGGTTCTAACAGTTGAACCTACATTTATAAAATATTAATTCTGAAGCATTGTGTGCAACATAACTGCTCTTCAGAAATGAGCAGTGAAAAGTAAATAAGTAATGTCATGGACGGAACCTGATTGACACTTATGTAGTGAACAGGCAAGTCAACTAATTGGTCTCACTCTGTTGTGACCAGAACACTTGTGTTCCTGGAGTCTTGATAGATCATGACGTGGCATAGGCCGACAGTGTTTAATCTGCATGGCTGTCACATGACACGAATGGCCATCACATGACCTGCTTGGAGACACATCTCTAGGTTGGCCTCCAGGCAACCGGTTCTGGAATTCTACTACCTCCTTAGTTGGCCAGGCATGTGGATACACGGTTTCAGTTCTTCCCAAAAGGAGTGGGGAACATTCCCATTACAGTCCCATTTACAACAGCTCTTGGTGCTGGATCTAGTTATCGAGACCTGCACCATTACTGTGGTGTCTGTATTGTTACTGCACTGTGTGTGATTCTAGCACCTCAACAGCAAGGTTTCTTGCTGTTATTTTAAGCAGCCCCTTACAGACTTCTCACTGCGACAGTTGTCATTTTTACTTAGGTGTGACAGAGTTCTCCTTGGCCTGTAAGTTTTCCTCAGGAACCACAAGAGGTTGTCTTTGTTACTGAGGCATGACAACACTCTCCTTGTCCTGTAGGTTGTCTTCACATTCTCCTTGTCCTATAAGTTGCCATGGGAACCATAAGAGGTTGATTTTGTTACCGAGGCATGACAACATTCTCCTTGTCCTGTAGGTTGTCTTCACATTCTCCTTGTCCTATAAGTTGCCATGGGAACCACAAGAGGTCTTTGTTACTGAGGCGTGACAACATTTTCCTTGTCCTGTAGGTTGTCTTCACATTCTCCTTGTCCTATAAGTTGCTATGGGAACCACAAGAGGTTGTCTTAGTTACTGAGATGTGACAACATTCTCCTTGTCCTGCAGGTTGTCCTCGGGGACCGTCTCAGAAAGCACGCAATCCTGGAAGCCGCGCAGCTCGTTCAGCTGGTGACGCTGGTTGTCATCAAGTTGGTCAAGCCTCTCTTTCAACTGCTCCAAGTCCTTCTGTTGCACACTCTGTGAACACACAACAAGTTCATGAACAAGTTCACGGACAAGCATGTAAGACATGCTGTCATGCATGTCTACATGTCATGTAGAGAGTGGGTGCCAGTCATACCCGTGACCACTCCAGGCACACACATCATGCATGGATTTAAAAATAGCAACTGTGCATAGACTGAGTAATAGTTACGGTGGTCATTTTGACTATTTTCTTTTGGAACTTTTCTGGACGTTGTCTCAATAGTGTAGAATTCTGAATGGGCTTCTGACTGCTAATACAACATGCAACATTTTGTTCTATAAACAATCACCTCTTCTCTTCTTAATAAGCTTTCAATGGTTTTTGCATGATACAATTGTGGCACTACTGAAGCTGGATATTGGCAATAAATTGTCTGAATCTGAATATAAAATAATAAAGAGTATTACCTCACACACTAAGGATACATAGAAATGTGTTTGTAATAATTTATACTGATGATAAATTGTACCTATACCATATCATAGTTTACCACATAAATTTACCATTGGTAGTACAATCATAACTGTTACAAAATTTAAAATTAATTAACACTGAAATAATTGTTGCAAGGTCAACAACAACGTCCCACAACATTGCAGTGGCAAATTTCAAATACACGTACACTATGACTCTAAGCAGTTGCAAAGTTCAGAGACAGTGCAATATTATATATAATTCTAGATTTCTCGGACATCATAATTGTATGTAGTCATACCATGATGGGACACACTTGAACAGTTGTAAATTTATGGCACACTGAACTATATGTAGTTTTATTTTATTTTTTAGATTTATGCCACAACGGTACATTTTTATAAATGGTAAACTTACAGAACACTGTAACATCTGTAGATTTTTAAAACACAACTGTAATTATACGAGGTGCGATCCAAAAGTTCTCAGACTGTACCAGTAACAAAATGTAGGCTCATCTTAGCTTCTAATCACTTCTGTCCCCTTTGATATAGTCTCCTTGGGAATTGATACAGTGGGCACAGTGATGTTCCCACTGCTGGAAGCACCTCAGGAACTGCATTGTGGGTACCGTATTCATTCTATTAAGCGTACAGTATGTTTAGCAAATATTTGAGACATGAAATATGTCAAATTTTATGTTCCAATAACCATACAGGGCTATGCACCCATTTTCTTTGGCTCATGTGGTTCCTGAGTACAGCCATCTCAGCAGACATGACTGACAAGCGATTTATTCATCTCACATATGAGCAACAGGATACCACAATACTGTAAAAATCTGATAATTTAGGTGGACCTTTCAATAAATTCGGTATGCTCTTCAGCACCTCATGCGATTCCACGTGAATCTCTGCAATGTCGTCAAAACGTCGCCCCTTCAGCCGAATCTTCATCTTGGGGAACAGGAAGAAGTCACAGGGGCTAGGTCGGGGGAGTAGGGAGGGTGGGGGACCACTGCCATGTTGTTTTTGGCCAAAAACTGCTGCAGAGACAGAGCGGTGTGGGCCGGCGAGTTGTTGCAGTGCGCACCACTTGTCTGAACGTTTCCTCCTCACATCCTCCCTCAAATGCCTCAGGACCTCGATGTATAAGTGTTGTAAAAGTTCACTGTCGAACCTACAGAAACGAACTCCTCGTGAAAATTTTCCTTCATGTCAAAGAAACAGATCAGCATGCACTTCACGTTGCTCTTGACCTGCCTCGCTTTCTTCGGTCGCGGTGAAGATGGATCTTCCACTGGGATGACTTCTGCTTGGTTTCTGGGTCTGTATTATAAATCCAGCTTTCATCACCAGTGATTGATTACCTTGGAAAGGAAGTTTCGATCATTTCAGACCTGTTCCTGCACACAGTGAGCCTGTGTTGGTTATGGTCCTGAGTAAGGATGTGGGGCACGAATTTGGCAGTGATTTGCCTCATGTCGAGTTCCTCCGTGAGAATGCGTTGGCATGAACCAAACGATAGGCCAACGATGCTACAAATGTCGTTAATTGTTCACCGACGGTCCTCATGGATGGCCTGATGCACTTTTTCAACATTTTCGTCGGTTCTGCTGGTTGAGGGACAGCCAGAATGTTTGGAATCCTCAACCAATGTTTGCCCACGTTTGAACCTCGAGAACCACTCGAAAGTCTGGCTTCTGCCCATGGCTCGTCACCAAATGCTTGTTTAAGCATTTTGTGTGTCTCCGACACAGTTTTGCCGAGTTTGAAGCAAAACTTGATGCACACACGCTACTCCTTCAAGTCTGTCATTTCTCTTCTCGCAAAATTCACAGAGAACTACTAACAGTAATGCACAAAAACGCTCACGAAACAAAATACGTGCATGTATCACCGTGTCACTCGGCCAAGTCCGTACTACGGCCTGTTAGCGACACACGTGACCAGTCTGGGAACTTTTGGATCGCACTTCAAGAACACATTTTGGTGCCATGAAATCATTCTTGAGTGTTTATAATATCCCCAAATTGTGACAACATGAAGCATCACGCACTCACCAGACTATCAACGACGATGCTGCCGTTGGGGATTGAAGGAGACTTGTAGGGCACTGCGATAGAGGTGAAGTCTATCTCTGCACCCGGCACCATGCTACTGCACTTGTACCCGGACAGAATGATTGAACTGAACTCCTGGTGGCGCCGCCACAGGTCACGTAGCTGCTTCTTCAGCTTGTCTGCATTCGGCACAACGGACCTCCTGAGAGACAGATGGGGGAACAGGTCAGATAATATTTCTGTTTGTGGTTACCAGAGTGATCTTGTTAAATGCAGCTGATACTAGAAGCTCTTATGACACGGAAAATGCATTATTTCCAACCCTGTATAAATCCAAGCACAAGTAAAATGTAAATCTTTGCCACCTGACCTATCCCTAGCGGTCATAATCCCGGATGTATGTATTTTCTCATACTGGACTGAAGAATTGTGGGTGACATTGCAACAATAACAAAAAACCAACACTCAAATGTCTACATACCTTAAAACACCAAAAGAAATCTGTCCTGCCTAACTTGTGTACAAAGTCTGGTCATCTTTATCAATTTGTTTAATTATAAATAAACTATAACATCTTCACCAACCAAATATATAAATAACAATAATTTAAAACATAATTTGACCTTTATCTATCTCTTTAATTTGACTGGTATGATTCGCATATCATGTGTACATGCATACTAAATGGCAAGGTCAATATAAAATTACTGATTATCAACTGACATTGGAAGCCAACAATACTGGGTGTACAACTTATTTCAGTGAAACAAGACTACAATAGTAATATCTATAAAGCTGCATTTACAAGTGGCGATGTATCTGCAATAGCATCCGAGATGAAACACGATGGACATCTGTGGAGTGGATCATCCCAGGATCATCATCTACAGAGAGGATTATCCCAGGATCAACATCTACAAAGCAGATTGTTCCAGCATCTACATCTACAGAGTGGATATCCCAGGGTCGACATCTACAGCGGGAATCATATGAGGATTACTGTCTACAGAGCCATCCACAGATCAGATCGATCCAAACCATCGCCAGCCCACCCTAGGAAACCGAGCATGCTGCTCCCTAGGTGGCACTGTGACTCACTTGAGCATCTGGTTCTCTGTCTCGAGCTGCTCCAGTTTCGCCTGCAGCATCTTATTGCGAGACTTCAGCTTCTTCAGCACCATCGCAATCTTCTTCTTCTTCTACAAACAGCAAGTCATGTCATATTGCTCACTGTAATATCTCTACCAGTTGGTGGTGATATATCTGTGAACAGTAAACTACCATCCAGCTATTGCCAGTGAAACCATTGTAGCTATTAAATTAAAACAATTGTACTGGAACAAGGCATCAGATAACGTGAGCCTTTTAGTATTAATATAAAATATTCCACATAGGTCATGAAATTGCATTTCAATGAAGACATTTGGGCAGTCGAGTGTTATCTAAAATAGATATAGATTATACTATGCGATGTTTTTATTATAAAACTTGAATATATTGAAAATAGTTTTGACCATTAAATAAATAATTAAAATATAAAAAACACAGTTCGATACCATATATGGTAAGCAACAAGTTTGAAATGGTTACTACAATTTTTAGTACACAAGATGGCAGCTTTCAAAATAAAACTTCCAAACATGAAGTTACGACACAACCACTCGACCTTGACACCAACTTGACCTTAAAAGCCGCATATATCCTTACGACAACTGCCACAGACGCCAACCACTGTGCTTCCATGCCACGCGTGGCGCCACATACTCACATGTTTCTCGGCCGAGATGAGGTTGGTGAGGCGAGTTGTGGCCTTCATGAGGGCGTCGTCGAGTTCGCTGATGCGTGTCTGGAGCTGGAGCCGCTCCTCCGCCCAGCTCGTCTTGTTCTCCATCATCATCTCCGCGGCCGTCGACTTACTTGCTGCAACCTCCTTCTCCGCTCGCTCGAGGTCCGCGGTCAGTCGCTCCACCTGGTGGCACAATGTCACAATAATGAGATGCAACATAGTTGGGGTGGGTCTCATGAAGCAGCTAAAAACGTTCTTAACACCAAGATGATTGTCCAAGTAAATGAAGCGTTTTCTTTTAAATAAACACAGGAGTTTACGCAAACATGAGAGTTTACACAAACATAGGAGTTTATGTAAACATAGGAGTTTATGCAAACATGAGAGTTTACACAAACATAGGAGTTTATGTAAACATAGGAGTTTATGCAAACATGGGAGTTTATGCAAACACGCTAAGTAATTAGTTAACATGTTGTTTGGTTTATCATAATGTGGTTTTTAACAAAAAAGTCATACAAAGTGCTCACATAATGTGCACAAATGAACCAAGTATTTTACCCCGAAATCAGGTTCGTCACACAATAAAGACATTGCGGCATAATTTTTAACAGCCTGATCTAACCATGAATCATTGTGGCTACGCTAACACAGCAACTCTCCTTTGTACGGTGAGCCTCACATTAAGTCATTGTTGCTATGACAACACAACAACTCTCACCTGTATAGTCAGCCTCTCATTGAGGTCATTCAACTCCTGCTCGCTGTTAACATAGTTCGTGTATTGCGTCTCAATGCGATGCAGCCTCACTCTCAGCTCAGAGTTCTCAGCATGTTCGCGCTCCAACTGGTCGGCGAGTGACTGTTGGTGCTGCACTTTTGTCCTGGTCACAGAAAACACATGCATGTGTGAATCTGTAAATGTTTGTTATGCTACACCTCTTAGATGATTTGTATCTCAAGCACCAAACTTCCAGAGGTTTGTCAACAACCCCAGGAAGGATCCGTAGTATTTTAATTTTTACAAAATTCCCCATGGGAACATAACTTGCAACAATCATAGAAAATATGAGCAGTATTACAAAAACTGTTCAGTCGGTTAGTTTTCGTTCAACATGCAGCACAAATACTGTCAACACTCCCACCTGTCACGTAATGTCAAACTAAGGATGCATGGTTTCTGACATAACCTGAAGAAAACCATCTAGGACTGCACAAACTACGAAGTTGTCCCTTCCATAGATTGGGTATTTAAATTAATTTGCTAACTTTGGAGCATCGTAACTATGTGTATATCCTCCCAGGTGCCGGAGTCCACTCGCCTCTTTGTGGACTGTTTCTCCGTGGGAGGGTGAAAGCTGATAGTAACTGTGACTTACCTGGCTACGAGTGCCTCTTTCTCGGCTGCCTCCTTGGCATCAGCCAACTCCTTCATCCTCGTCTCCATCCTCTCTCGCTCCTTGTGCAGCTGCTGCTCATCATCAATCCTCCTCCGAGACACCTCCTGCAGTCTGCTCTCCAACTCGAGGCTGCCGACACAGGGCACAGATAGTGATTTTCATCAAGACAAGTGCTCATAAGGAAAATCCATCATTAAACAGAATACGTTATTAAATTTACAGAGTGCTGTGAAACCTGTGGTAAGGTGGGTTTACATGTGTGCTATTGTTTGATAATTTACAGAGTGCTGTGAAACCTGTGGTAAGGTGGGTTTACATGTGTGCTATTGTTTGATAATTTACAGTGCTGTGAAACCTGTGGTAATGTGGGTTTACATGTGTGCTATTGTTTGATAATTTACAGAGTGCTGTGAAACCTGTGGTAAGGTGGGTTTACATGTGTGCTATTGTTTGATAATTTACAGAGTGCTGTGAAACCTGTGGTAATGTGGGTTTACATGTGTGCTATTGTTTGATAATTTACAGAGTGCTGTGAAACCTGTGGTAAGGTGGGTTTACATGTGTGCTATTGTTTGATAATTTACAGAGTGCTGTGAAACCTGTGGTAAGGTGGGTTTACATGTGTGCTATTTTTTGATAATTTACAGAGTGCTGTGAAACCTGTGGTAAGGTGGGTTTACATGTGTGCTATTGTTTGATAATTTACAGAGTGCTGTGAAACCTGTGGTAATGTGGGTTTACATGTGTGCTATTGGTTGATAATTTACAGAGTGCTGTGAAACCTGTGGTAATGTGGGTTTACATGTGTGCTATTGTTTGATAATTTACAGAGTGCTGTGAAACCTGTGGTAATGTGGGTTTACATGTGTGCTATTGTTTGATAATTTACAGAGTGCTGTGAAACCTGTGGTAAGGTGGGTTTACATGTGTGCTATTGTTTGATAATTTACAGAGTGCTGTGAAACCTGTGGTAATGTGGGTTTACATGTGTGCTATTGGTTGATAATTTACAGAGTGCTGTGAAACCTGTGGTAATGTGGGTTTACATGTGTGCTATTGTTTGATAATTTACAGAGTGCTGTGAAACCTGTGGTAATGTGGGTTTACATGTGTGCCATTGTTTGATAATTTACAGAGTACTGTGAAACCTGTGGTAAGGTGGGTTTACATGTGTGCTGTTGTTTGATAATTTACAGAGTGCTGTGAAACTTGTGATAAGGTGGGTTTACATGTGTGCTATTGTTTGATAATTTACAGAGTACTGTGAAACCTGTGGTAATGTGGGTTTACATGTGTGCCATTGTTTGATAATTTACAGAGTGCTGTGAAACCTGTGGTAAGGTGGGTTTACATGTGTGCTATTGTTTGATAATTTACAGAGTACTGTGAAACCTGTGGTAAGGTGGGTTTACATGTGTGCTGTTGTTTGATAATTTACAGAGTGCTGTGAAACTTGTGATAAGGTGGGTTTACATGTGTGCTATTGTTTGATAATTTACAGAGTACTGTGAAACCTGTGGTAATGTGGGTTTACATGTGTGCCATTGTTTGATAATTTACAGAGTGCTGTGAAACCTGTGGTAAGGTGGGTTTACATGTGTGCTATTGTTTGATAATTTACAGAGTACTGTGAAACCTGTGGTAAGGTGGGTTTACATGTGTGCTGTTGTTTGATAATTTACAGAGTGCTGTGAAACTTGTGATAAGGTGGGTTTACATGTGTGCTATTGTTTGATAATTTACAGTGCTGTGAAACCTGTGGTAATGTGGGTTTACATGTGTGCTGTTGTTTGATAATTTGCAGGAGTAGTAAACTACTGTCGTTACTAGTTGTGCTGTCCAGTAAAATTTTGCTGAAGTTCTACCCCTGTCCTGAACTCAAAATAACTCCAAGAAACATTTCCACTGCAGTAATTTAATAAGATTTAGTTATGTAGAAATTACTTAATTAAATTATTTAAAAAATAACATCGATGTTGGATATAAAGCAAGAACAAACAAACAGTATCGTGAATGTGACATAGTGAAGCAGTATGTACTTTTCGTTCTCGAGGGTGTGTTGTTTCTGCCACTCCTCCGCTCGCACGGCCTGCACACTCTTCACCAACTCTCTCTCCTTCTCGTCCAACTTCTGTGTATAGTTCTCACAGGTCAGCTTCAGTGTCTCCACCTGGCATGTCAACTCTGAAACAACGCAATTAATGATGACTCCGTACACATGACAAGAAATTACGCAATTGATCACCTCTGGGTACTGCTTCCTGGGGAGACTCATATGATTTGTGATGACTGGATGGGTGTTTGACAAATTATGGATATGACTGATTACATCTGTTACTGGCAGCACACTGCTCTGCTTTCTTTAGCGGTAGAAAGTCAGATAATGTTTCATACATATCAAACATGGCGTATACAGCCCTCTAAATTGCGACTAAATTGGTCGCATATGCAACTGTTTTTTCTGTTTGGCGACTGACACATTATGTACGGTCGCCCATTGGCGACTGCGACGAGTCTGAACAACAGATCATGCGTTGTCATTTGCCGTTTTATAAACCACGTGTTGTTGTTTCTCGGAAACACTGTAAACTATACTGACTTTATTGGCGGTATTTTAAAACAAACATGATTACTCTGCAACGGTATTAATTTATTTTGGTGGATTTGACACAGGATTTTTAAAACGCGCAAGGCAAATTGCTACGAAGTCACATGGCACCCCGATGTAAACGGGGGCGCAAGTGGAAGGCGCTAACGTAAACCGTTTCGCGATTGTTATAATGCATAAAGTTAATATCTAGCCACATATTCATGTTTTAAATTTATTTATATTTCAAACGGACATCTATGGTTAATTTGGATTAAATTGGTACTGAAAACACAGTTGCATACATACGCTGCTACACACAAATTACTTAGCTCCTACTTTTTTAATTTGGTTCCTAGACAAAAATGTTAATTTAGAGGGCTGCATATATCATATCTATTGAAAAACACCACTGCACAAATGTGTTTTAATGAACTGAATTGTTTGATTATAGAACTTATTGCTTAATTGTAATCTTTTGGTCTGAATATCATGTTTACATTGCATGTGATGGAACGTAATTTTACAGTTGTTAATGAGATGCCCATAAATGCCTGACTCTAATAAGTTTGTCCACAGCTAATGACAATTATTGACTGCTACTTGTGAATGTGCTACTGTATAGCAAGGCTGATAACAGACAAGAGTCAAATAATTTATTTTAATGTGACTTATTAAAACACATGTGAGCACTCCAGCTGTTAGAATATATTGTTTATACCACTGAAGATGATTTTACAATATAAGTGATCAGACTGCATCACATTTATCTTCATCAGTTAACTAGGGTGAAAATTTGAGACAGTACCTGATACCTCCAGGTAACAGAAAAACCTTCTAACTGTGCAAAGTTTACACCGCATTTTAATACAATTCAAATCACTGCCACTGAATATGTTCTCGCTTGAAATCACATTTCACCAAATCTAAAATACCACCACCAGACTTCATGTCTCTACACTGTACATCGACCATGCATGTGACTGCTAGGGCTGTAGTTGGCTCACCTTCCACTTGGTTGCGCTGGCGGTCGCGTTCTCGTTCTAACTCGCCACGTTCCTTAAGCATGTCCATCTTGAGTGTGGCCAGTTCGACTTTGCTGCGATGAATGGCCTCATCTGCCCGACTCTTGAGTTGCACGGCGTCCTTCTCAAGCTCGTGCACGCGCGTTGTCAGGCGCGTCTGCTCGTCAGCAGTAGATGACAACTCCCTCTGGAGGCTTTCCACCTGAAGCTTCAATGACTCTCGCTCCGTCTGTGTAGAGACGTGTGATGTTTTGTTAGGGAAGGTGCAGTTAATAATTTATAAGTTTCCTTCATAGCATTTTGTATTTTTATTTCTTCTCTTGTCCTATTGACAGATTCAAGACGTCCTGTTTACCAAATGTTTGTTACTACATTTATTAACCACAGCAGAACTAATCAATGAGCATCATCTAAAACTGCAGTCATAATTTTGTTTTCTGACCATTTTGTTTTTAAGATATTTCATGAAAAATCAAACCTATCTATTATCAACTACAACATTTAGTAGCCTGTTTGTGCCAATTTGTTAATTCGTTTTTATAAAGTCATTGCTTAAGGCAACAGGATCCTCGTGAAATGTCATATTTTAATTAATTGTCATATCTTAAAAACTACTTGTTCAACTGTGACCAAATTTGCAGTGTCTTAAGTGTATATGAAAAGAATGTCAGATATTAAATACTAATCAAATTGTATAATGGTAACCATGGTAACCAGATAATTTTTTTTTACAGTTTGAGGGGAATGGTTTTGTGTATAGTCCCATGGAAAATTGAATGGATATATTTCTATTTTTTTTATTCTAGCAAACAGTACACTAATTTGTGCAATGAAGTAGTTTGAAGTAGGCTGAAAAAAGAGTCATATTTTTTGATATTTTTAATATTATCATACATTAAAAAAATTATAGGTAATTATTAAAAATTTCATTTTTACAAAACGTTTCACTCTTTATTTCATTTCGCAACTTATTATATTATTTGTTAGAATACATAACAAAAATGAAAAAATATGAATTCAATTTTCCATGGGACTATCCACAAACCACCCCATCAGAATTTCAAAGAATTAACTGGTTACCATGGTAACATTGTGCAAATTGATTAGTACAGTAGTCCCTCTCTTCAGCAGACACATCTGTATCCAAGGATAAGTGTCCCGACATGACAGGTTTCCGCTCATTGGAGGGACAGGCATCTTAGTGCCGTAGTTGACCAGTATAACCGACACATGGTAAAGATGTGGCAATATGTCAACGCATTAACTAATAGGAATTAAGCACTATATATATATATATATGTTTATTATCACTGTGATGTATTAAAAAAAACCAGTTGGTTATGAAGTCACATTGTCCGCCCGGCACCATTTGCCCGACTCCCTCTGGCGATCTGAGATTTTCCTCAACCGTGCACTGGTCACTCATTCACTGCCACTAGCCTACACAACGGTATCGGCCAGGCGTTGCAGTAGAAATTACTGCCCGTATGGCAGCATTCAACCAAAAACAAAAAACAAAACATCTCCGTTACATTTTATAAATTGGTATTATCGAACGACTTAGATATTCTTGAGCTAAAATGCTTCGTAACTAAATCGCAAATTGACGATTTTGGCTGTCCCCTACCGACTAAAATAATAACCTGGAAATAATCAACCGAATATTTAAATCAGTTGCTACATGCAGCGTGAATGTTAATTAAATATTAAAAACGGTAACGGGTACAATCGTTAATTGTCTCGCTTAATTTTTCATCCAACTTCGAAAGATTCATTAATGCACAAATTGTGCGTCACTTGATAATGCGTTCCACCGTTTCATACGCTGGCGACCAGTTCATCTTTTCCAGGCACAGGTAAAATTTGCCCTTTTGCAAAGCGCAGCATAATTTGATGATACTTCTTTATTATTTCACTTCAGTTTAGGCTTAATGTTGGGCTACACTGAAAACAACTGAGTCCTATTTGTGAATCTTAATCGCAATTTACAAGATGAAAAGGCGACAGCAAGCCGAATCCCTGACTTGGGCTGGAGGCGCGAACGGAAAAGCCATCACAGCATAGCCTTAGGCAAACGTGATTGATAACAGCATAAAATTAACAATACCTTCCTCCACATTCACTCTGCCTAAAGTTTACAGAGTGTAATCAAAGGAACTCTAAGTAGTTTGGACAAACACAACATATAACCAAAATATCCTGTCCACTGTCTGCATCCACAAGGTCTCCCCTCATCAGAGGGACAGTAACATGGCAAAACAGTACATACATTGACAAACTGTCCCAACTTAGTGGGTGTCCCTTCGTCAGAGGGTCCGCTAAAGAGAGGGATTACTGTACTTAATGTTTGGAATTCTTTTCAAATCGACTTTGAAGTGCAGGCACTGTTTTGTTCAAGGCTATTCACTTTCACAAATTAGCTGATCCACGGGAACAACACATCAACGTACAATCCAAACGTCTGCTGCTGAACCCCTCCATGTGAAACTAATTTTGCGTAGTGTCACATGAATTTTTTGAAATCGTCCCTAATTACGAATTACTGTCCACAAGATATTCCCAGCACACTGAACAAATCTGGCTGTCCTCACCTCGCATGCCTTGAGACTGGCTGTAGTCTCCGACAGCTGCTTCAGTTGAAGTCGCGTCACGTGGTCCGACGTCAGCCCCTGGTGTTCATTCTGGGCTCGCACTTCCTCCAGCTCTGACAGTAGTCCCTTCATCTTGAGGTGCACCTGTGCATTTTCGCGTGCCAGCACACGCATGCGTTGTGCCTCGCTGCTGCCACCTGCCTGCTGCTTGCTGATCAACAGCTCTCGCTCTCGTCGCAGGCTTGTCACCTGACAACACAAACGTGCAGTCATTATTATGGGGTCGTTTCGTGTTTTCAAAATGATGAGGAGGCCGACTCATAAGATCTCGAAACAATGAGGGAGCTATTCTCAAAATGATGAGTGGGTCATCTCATAAGTTCTCAAAATTATGATGGGGTTGTCTCTTAAGTTCTCAAAATGATCACGGAGGTCACCTCACAAGTTCTCAAAAAAATGAAAGGATCATCACATAAGTTGTGAGGCGGTGTGGAACCTTGGGCAAGTTCGTTTACTCTACATTGCTTCAGTTCACTCAGAGCTGTATGAATGAGTACCTGGCTATAGACGGTGGTGGATATTTATGTACGAATAATCTTTGTGTGTTAATTGCAGCGTGGCTGAATGCTTCCCAGAGAAGTCGAGATGGTGTTTGATTGAACAGGTCTGTAAAGCGTTTTGAACATTTGGATTGTGCGCTATACAAGAACTTACCTTTTAATTTTATAAGTTCTCAAAAAATGAAAGGATCATCTCATAAGTTTTCAAAACAACGAGGGAGTTGTCTCATAAGTTCTCAAAACAATGGGGTCATTTCAGAAACTTGTCAAAGTCACTTTGAAAAATGCCATACAAGCCGTACTTCAACACCTACAAAAATTGCTTAGGTCTTAAACACAGGACTTTAACTGAGCACATGTTTAAATCTTTATAATAAAAATACTAATTAGAGCATTGATAAAGCGCCATGACTCCAGATAACCCTGTTCGAAGACGCTGAAACAAAGACTAAAAAAAGTTGAGATTGTATAAACAATAAATATAGCACTAAAAATATAAGATCATATAAACGTGGCACCAAATGTCCAATCAAATTTTCATTAAGAAACTTATAAAAATATTTAAAAACAGCTCGAAAAATTTAAGATTATAAAAACATAGAGATTAAATAATCATTAAAAAGTACAATCGAGCGACAACATTAATTGGTATGACAGGGTGTAATTGGAATCTTAGCATCACAGACAGTGGATTTTCGTCTTTTATCGAATGGCTGCCTCAGTGCCAAGCCTTACCTCTTTCTCATGCAACATCTTCATCTCTTCAATGATACGATGATGTTCCTCGCGCTCATGCTCAAACTCTGCCTTGAGGAAGGTGTACTCGTACTTGAATTGATTGTGCTGACTGCGAGCTGCCTCTCCCTCCTGGCTCAACTGCTGACACTTAGCGCGGTATGGCTCTTCTAGCTCCTCCAACAGCTGCACCCTCAACATGTCCATCTTCACCTTTGTCATCACCTGTCCACACACAACACACCTACATCATCACCTGGCCACACACAACACATCTACGTCATCACCTGGCCACACATTACATACCTACGTCATCACCTGGCCACACACAATACACCCATGTCATCACATGGCCACACACAATACACCTACGTCATAACCTGGCCACACACAACACATCTGTCAGCACCTGGTCAGTACACAATATACCGATGTCATCACCTGGCCATACACAACACACCTGTCATCACCTGTCCACACACAACACACCTACATCATCACCTGGCCACACACAACACATCTACGTCATCACCTGGCCACACATTACATACCTACGTCATCACCTGGCCACACACAATACACCCATGTCATCACATGGCCACACACAATACACCTACGTCATAACCTGGCCACACACAACACATCTGTCAGCACCTGGTCAGTACACAATATACCGATGTCATCACCTGGCCATACACGACACACCTGTCATCACCTGGCCACACAAAACACACCTTCATCATCACCTGACAACATACAACCCACCTACTTCATACCTGGCCAAAATTGAAATTCCCTGTTGATTAAATAATCTTACCAGTTTTTGTATTCATACTGGACACTAGACAGACATAAATCTATTGCTTGTAATGTTATACATGGTTTCTGTAATTGTTCTGAGTTACAAATATTTATATTAAAATTATAATAACACATTTTGTATGGATATATTTTTAATCAGTTTTGATGTAGATTACACAAAATTCAGTATCGTTATGTCTCGTAAAACAGTCACTTGGTTAAGCAATCAATCACTGAACTACACATTAAAAGCGTTCTACAACTGATCATCCCAACGACCACAAGTCATTCAACCCACGCTAATTGGCCTTCTCTGGCCATCTCCTGACTTTGGTTTAATGAAATATTGATTTTGATCTCCTCCACTACCTGTTCGCGCAATCTCTCACACTCGAGCTGCTTGGCATGGAGGTCTGCACGAGATTGTTCCAGCATGGCCTTGTACTTCTCATGAGCACTTGTCTTCTCCTCTGTCATTGTCTTCAGCTGTCTCTCTAACTCCATGTATTGATCCTGCAGTCTGTCATACAAAAACATCATATCAATCACACAAACATACGATTAATCACTCACTATAAAAGAAGAGTTGCCTCTGCAAAGTATCTGTACAATTTTAACATTATGTACTATGCTTACACAACCAGGTGTATTCTTAACAAAATAAATGGGATCACAGAAGGTAACATTCTGACTGGGCACATAAGACTGACAGTCATTCGTTGAACAATTCGTTGATGTCAAAATGTTTGAAAGTTCATTGTCTGCCCACAAAAAGCAAATTCACAAGGTTTGATCACAGCAAATTTGCAATTACAAATGGTTTATGGTCACCCTCGTAATATGGTCACATCACGATTACGGCCACCTTGGGACAGTCCCAAATTATTTCTATAGTAAAGCATAGGACATTAGTCCCCCTAATACAATCATCGTGATATTGAATCAGCCAGTAGAAATGTCCAGATTGCCCACAGATTCCCCCCACAAATCCCCCCTGCAGCTGCAATCAGCCACTGCCTAGAACCCAAGATGAGGAAGCAGATAACATTGCTGAGCTCTCACAACCAGCAGCTGGGCATCTGCCAGTCAAAGCCAACAATGCTTCGCATCTAGATATTTACCAACAAATGTGGTGGCCCGACAGCAACCGCTAGTTGGTTTGTTTTTAATGCTGATAATTATGGCATCGTCCATTACCTGTCTGATTGTCACCGAAGAGTTCTGTTTGGAGTAGCTACTGTAGTAGAGGTGGCTTGACGTGATATTGTAAAACTAAGTGATCATATTAGAAACTTTCATTTTTCATATCCAAGAATCATGTTAAATTACCTGGTAGAGGCTTTCGTTGATGTGTCACGCCGACTTCATCAGTACCTATGACGCTGAATGACGTCATCGTACACGTGAGGCAGTTCGTAATTGCCCTCGTCTCTGTTGATGGGTGTTTTGGTTTTTCTGATCCAGATGGCTTCTTTGATATGCCGAATTCTTCTGTTGGTTTCTTTGTCTACAATTTTCACTCCCTCCCAGTCTATGATATGGTTTTTAGTTGTCGTATGGTCTGTAAGGGCGGATTTATTTATTACGAACTGCCTCGCGTGTACGATGACGTCATTCAGCGTCATAGGTACTGATGAAGTCGGCGTGACACGTCAACGAAAGCCTCTACCAGGTAATTTAACATGATTCTTGGATATGAAAAATGAAAGTTTCTAATTTGAAAACGAACTATCCTGAAGAATGTTCAGTAAAAATAAGTGATCATATTATTTCACTTTTGCTATTGGATAATAAAATAATAATATGCTCCCTAGAATATACTGACAGAGTATTTGTCAGCGTCCACATTCAGGACAAATTTATATTTCCTGTTAGCTCACTGGTCTCGTACCTCTGATGTTCTGTCTTCAACTTCTGGTAAATGTTCTTGTGCTGCTCGGAACGGACTCTCTCATCTGCTAACATCTTGTCAAGCTGTGTCGGCTGCGTCATCGCAGACAGTGGGTCGCAGCCTGCCCCAACTGGCAGCGACAGCGAGAACATGTTCGCCATCTTCAATGGTATCTCTCGACTCAACACAGGCGCTGATCTGTAGGACACAAATCATTAAACATAATCATATCAACAAAAATAATATGCAACAAACATTTAATTATACAAACAATATTAGTATTTACAAAAATCAAAATTAATATTATAATTGTTTAACAATTTAATTTTTGTATATCTGCAACTAAGTCTTTGCAATGAGATGTTCAAATCACATTATATTTTTCATGTAAAAGTCATTAGTATAATCAGTATAAAATATATATGTAATCAAACAACCCTACAAGTATGTATGGCATCACCTCAGCTGCAGTGGAATACTGACACTGTCACTATGTTGCTGAATTTCTCCTGATTACTGTAAACTAAAGCATCAGCTGGTCTGACAATACAATCAATCTGAGTTGCTTGTACAAACAGAGCCAGTAATTATGTGGCTGAATACACAGTGCTTCAGTGACAGAGTTATTCACGAATGCCAGTCAGCCTTGCTTGTTGAGCTTCAGACCAGAAATAGAACTGAGTCTGAGATTGAGTGATGGCGTTATTACCAGCGATAACGGTATATGTACCTGAGGCTTAGCTGAACGGGCTTGCGCAGGTGTAGCCAGTCAGGCGACAGTCGAAAATCAACTGTTTATGACAGTAATTCAATCGGTCTTTGTTCGTCTTAATTAGTCGGTCGACAAGAATTTCACCAATTAAGAAATGTAATAACCCATCAGCAGCAAGCGTGCAGGCTGCTTTCACGGACGCACCCGTGGCATTCACACAATCATGACAATGTGATAGCAATTCACGGCATCTTTCAAGGAAGCGCCGGGGGCATTCACGCTATCCTGACCTTACGGTGGCGTCGTTACATGCGCATAAAGAGAAAATCGATGTGATAATTAGAAAACACAGTTCGGCAGTCGCAAATCAAGCGATAAACCACCAACGATAATCAAACAGTGGAGGAATAACTAGCTAGTGACTAGTAGTAGCGTCAGTAGCAACGTAGCAACGCCAACGGCAACAGTCAGCTGCGGATGCCGAGCAAGCACGGACAAGCCCGGCGAGTTGCCGCCATAATACATTCGTTGCCGGCTATTGGTGTCTATTAAATCTTCGGTTTATCAGTTTATTTGATTACACACGTGCATACGATAGTAGATACATACTGTGCGTTGGCATTGTGGAACACCTCCTTCGTATCGGGAATAGTTTGTCGTGTTTCATTTTGAATGGATTCGCGGCGGAACCAAAACAAACGTTTTCCGGTGTTGGAGCGTAATTTTATCCCCAATAACTTTCGGTGTTGACACGCTTACCAAAAACAGATACTGCATAAAACAAGCTTCTCGTGCACTATTTTACATAAAAATAATTATTATTTATCATATATATGTTCATGTGTGGAGCAAGAATACAAATTAATAAGATCATTGAATTCATCGATTTAGATTAAATATCATAATCACAGGCAGCAATTTTACGTAAGGGACTAAGGACACATAAAAAAAATTATTGAGCATAGCTGTACGTATGATTTTTTTCAGATTTTGAGGCAAAATTTTAAAAACATGGTCACATTATATATAAAATGTTAAATAAAGGACAGAAGCAAGATACAGTGGAACCTCGCTTTACGATCACTTCGCTAATACAGCCACCTCACAATTAAGACTACCTTGGGACAATCCCAAATTATTTCTGTAACATTAAGAATAGGAAATTAGTCCCGCTGGTATGGTCACCTCGCTGGTCAGGTCACTTTTGCCAGGTTCTGAGGGTGACCTTAATAGGGAGGTTCCACTGTACTTATGTTGTGTACAGTAATCTTCATAAATATATCTATAGCATGATAAGATTTCAACAAGTCAGTGCAGATTCGTAAAACTCAAGAGAACAAGACGTTGAACAGTTGCTGCCACCTGTTCTTTTCCCAAAAACTATATTTATATGTAATTATGAACAAAATCGTTGGAAAAAGCTCCTTTCCCTGTGTATGCATTTCTCCTGTTTTGCATGTCTGTGAAATCTGATTGCATGTTCACAGTTCAAGTTGATACGTAAAAAGCACATAAATAATTAGGCATTTTGCATTAGTTTGTTTTCTGTTTTCAGTAAGGTTACATAAATTTACTGTGAATAGTTATGGTTCCAAAATTCTTGGAACCAGAAATACAAATCGTCCTATAAGCCATAGAACAAGGCAAACTGGTGAACAAAATATTTTATATATGACAACCTTCAATGGATCTCAATGCATCAAGCAATAGCTTAAATTCAATTGTTCACATTTTACTGCATGCAGACCCAGGGTGATTCCGATATCAAAGGTTGATTCAGATTCCAATTCTGGAATCGGTCAATATGAAAGTACTGGAATCGGTTTGGGTGGAATCAGAATCGATTGATATGAAAGGAGCAGAATCGGAATTGATTTGAGTGGAATCAGAATTGCATACTGGAATTAATTTTCTGATTCCACAGCCACTGTTCTATTTTGGTGTTTTCAAAAATAGTGAAAATACATATAAAGTTATATACTGAGAAAAACCAGGACATCTTTACTACCCCGGGGGTACTACATACTGTGACCCCCCAAGTTATTTGTAACTCCCAATTGTACTTGTCAAAATAACAAGTACATTATGCACATTAAAAGTTCCTGGCATTATAATTAATCACCTGTTTACTGGGTCTGGTTTTACGGTAGACAAAGGCAGGTTGATGTTGCATTTTGAGTTGAACTACCATTTTAACCTTTTTTAAGAAAGATTATATAGATCATTAACACTATTTACATTTTTAATCAAAAAAAGTTAGTTGGAATTGGAATCGCCATATTGTGGGTAGAATTGGAATAAAAAATAGTTGGAATCAGAATCGCCAGTGTGGGTGGAATTGGAATCAAACAATTTAGGTGCAATCAGAATTGCCAGTGTGCATGGAATCGCAATCAAAAAAGTTAGTTGAAATCAGTGACGTGGAATCAACCCCAGGTCTGACCTCATGAGTCCACCATCATAAAAAAAGGGTAAATAATAGTGATCAATGGCAGGGCAGATATTTGTTACAAACCAAGTGAAGATGGATAGTGATTTCTGCCATATTAATTTGTCTGCATCACTTCACATATTGATGGGAATTTGAAACAGGTCCTCCACACTGTTTCTGGTTCAATGAGCTAATACATTTTTTGTCAGATGTAAACATTCCTGAACACCGTCTTCCTCTGGGTGCAAGTGTAAGATGTGTTATTATTACTAGTACGTTGGTTTTAATTTACACAAACTTTTTACATAATCTTTTCTAATTTAAGTAAATCTGTCTATTCATCTGTTGTTTATAGAAAATTCTTCATTCTCACAAAGATCTGCATGTTCCCTGGAACAGGACAAAGGATAAATACTGACATGGAATTGTAGTAAAACATAAAAACAGATCCAGTTGTAACAATTTTAATAGTACCCATTCCATCATCATGAAGAAAAGGACGTCTAGCTTGGTGACATGGGTAAATGCTGACTATCTTGTTCTACCACATCATTCGGAATGTAGACAAAAACACAGCAGAAAGACACAAATTATGCATTTCCCACTTCAACCCCAAATTATTTCAATTCTTTTAAATGATTCTCGTACCAGTTTACTGCTGGTAACATAAAACCGAGTGATCTTCACCCATCATAGATCTATCCAAACAACCTAGGTATTGAAAATTGTAATGCTGTGTCAAATTTATTACACAGAAACACACACAATATGGCTGCCTGACAGAGAAAAGGATAATATTACTGGCTTCTGTTGATGACTGACAATACACACACTTAAGTATTACACAATACATTACACACAGCATATTAAAACTGACGAATTGTCCCTCCCATACACTCAATGCAACCAAGTTTATTTGCAATGTTTTCTTACAAAATGAATGGTGTGCCTCAAACTAAGTGAAACACGTCAGACCGAGCACATGTAGAGAAATAATAGTTAGGCAGCAGCTGTACACCTACTCCAGTTTTCATGTAGTCTATACAAGAGAAGTTCACTTACATACGAATTCACAAACTACCTACTACCTAATGCCTGCGTGTATTCAGACACACACAAATATTTAAATTATTGGCCGTGCACAAAAGAACTACTTTGTATACTTTTATGGTGTCCAAAAACAGTGTCCGAATACATTCAGTAATTACGTATGTATTGGGAACAGTCTTGAAATAAAATACATCACCTTTCATGAAAATAACCGTACAAACACTGGTGGTGACATTACACAGAAATGACAATAGGACAGAGCACTTCTTTGACTAACATAGCAAAATTGTCGGTTCTTTATGGAATATGCAAACAAACAGTGTCAAACATCGATGTAAAAAGTACACTATGACAGAGTCTACTGTCACTGTTCAAAAACATTGCGGCAGACAAGACAAATCCATCGTCAATCTTCTGTGGCTAGACCAATCTAAGAATTCAGAGGATTAAGTTCTTTGATAGTCAAAACGTGCTTGTTTCCAGCATGTCTACAGTTGTCTTGACTCTTGCTTGACGCAGTGGTGACGCAACACCAGTTTTGACGGTTGCTATTAGACACGCGAACCAGTCAAATGCTGCGATTCTGACATAAGACAACCGAGATGTTCGTCTCGTGAAATGCTGCCCTGTGATGAAGATGGCGCCACTAGTCCTTCATCTCTCCTTCTTCGTCCTCCTCTTCCACCCCTCTGATGTAAAGCACGTTGTTACACCTGTAACATGAGGTCTCGTTATAATGAATACAGCTGAACTGCGCTTTGCAATCACCTTGCTATTAAAGCCACCTCGCAGTTATGGTCAGCCACTCACCACAGGACCGTCCACAATAAGATCCATCACAACAGCATATCGGAAATTAATTCTACTAATACAGAAACCTCGTGAATCATGTTACTTTGGCCCAGTCCCTGGGGTGACATCAGTAGTGAGTTTCCATTTTACCTTCATAGATATTACACGTTTAAAAGCCCATATAACATACAAATGTGCCAAAAAACTAAATAAAAAATACAAGTTATACTACTATATTAGTGTTAAAAAGTAGGATCATCGTATACTGTAAGGTCTCTTCTCCCATCTAACTACATGTTGTGTGCATTAAAAATGTTTCAACAGTTGCTAAAAAAAAATTTAAAGGACTGGGAAGATATAGCCACAAAATATATCAATATACGGTAGAACAGATTATGCATTGATCCGTATGTCTATTCGTCCATGTATACACAATATACACATGCAAATGTTAGATTATCCCCAGAAGTGATACTGTCCACAGGGTAATTCACCGAACTGTTCTTCACCTTATCAATGTTGCCGGAAATGTCCCTGAACTGTTAATATATTATTCACTGGTAATTCTATTCTCACCTGATCAACACCTCTCCAAGGTTTCCACATAATGCCCCATCTATGAATTCCTCTGTGTTAGCGAGCTGCAAACAGAAAACATTAAACAAGTCAGTAATGTAAACAAGACAATACATTACATACACGCTATATACAATAACCAGTCTTGGGGTTTCTGGTGTATAACTGACAAAATACCACGGGGGTAGAGGAGCCTGATTCAGGACTGCAGCATTGCGAGTTGCAGTTTAGATATATTTTCCTAAAATGCGTTGTGATTAACGATTAATTAATGGAAACTTGAGACATATATTGGTTACATATAATATAAACATTAATGGCTTCTTGAAGAGCAGAAGGATGCTAACCAGGACCTTTCCAAAGTCTAATATTATTAATAGTATTTATTGTGTTTGTTTAAAAAAGAGATAATCTTTTAATTTAGGGAGACATATTTGTACAGATGATAATATTTTGTGCTAACAATATTTTTATATAAACAAAAGTTTAAACATTACATGTTAACTGAACACAGCAATTTTTTTACTTTGAAACAAAAACATTAGTCATTAAAGTGCTGACAGTAAAATCTATGAATATTATATATACATATTTATTTGTGTAAAAATGCATGGAAATTGCATTTTTTTGCATAAAAATGCATGGAAACGGCATATGTTTCAATTACTAACGATTTCAGGGCAAGTAAAAATTCTGGCCATAAATCTGTATGTTTTATTAAAAGCCACCAAAATGTCCATAAAGAGCCAATTAGCAGTTAACCCACCAGTTAGACAGGAAATGCTGTTGATGTAGTCTGGAGACCATACTACTTGGAACTGGCTGACAGTGCTAACTGCTAAGACCAAGAAGTGCGAGTCTTCCTCTGTAGAAGTAAGGTGGCTCAAGTCAGACTGCCTCCTACATTAGTATAATCCGATGTCAATAGCTTGGCTAAAAAGTCCAAAGGGGATTTTGCGCCTGTTATATGGACATGTGCTAACTGCTAACCCTCTCAACAACCAGTAGTCTATGATCACAAAATATAAATTGCAAACTTCTAAGCAATCAGCAAACTGCTGATGCAGCCATGCACAGATTGTAACAGTGACCCACTGCAGTTCTGGAAGGGTTAACGCAACAATTTTCCAACTCTGGCTCAGTTGGTCCCTCAGCATTCCAGCTTCATCAGCCCCAGTTGAAAGGGTATTTAGCATAGCCGGGAAAGTATATCACCCTAAACGGTGCGGCCTGAAAGACTCAACCTCATAAAAAAATTTATCACCTGCGATTGCATATTCAGTTGTGCTAAGTTATATAAATTAGATTAATTAATAATTTTAAAATGTTATTATTTAATTTTTTTAATGTACTCGTATTTTTACTCATACTCATGAGAATGTACTTGTACTCAGCTTTTAACAAAGTACTTATACTCATCCATTGTCAATTTACTCGTCCATTGTCAATGTACTTGTACTCATGAAAATGTACTCGGCCACAGGTCTGATACATATATATAATTATATATATATAGGTGTAGCGTTCTAAGACATTACCTGTAGATTCATGTAGCCGTCGACAGATACCAAGTAGCCTTTATATTCCATTCCCCACTTTAACTTCACCATCACAGGTTTTCCAGTGAGTCCATTCAGGAACGGTTTTGGGTTCATAGGCAGGGTCTACAAAAAACCACAGTTCAACGACACCCAAAAAAGACGAACCAAGATCAGTTCAACGAGAACAATGCAGAGTTTGTTAGCCTCCTCAGACAGAAGCAGGAAGCTTTCAGAAGCTGGCTCAGTGACAAGCAGTCATCCTCCAAGCACGATCGTCTGAACCACCTCCGTAGCAAAGGGCTTGCGACGGACTTCCATGAATATTATAAAACAAAGTTGATCTCTGTTTGTTTATCTGTATGTCCCACATATCTCCATCAGTTTTGCCTGTATTGGGCTGAAAGTTGGAAGGCCCTTTTGGGTATTTGGTAGATTTAGACTTTCCCCTGCAGGACCGCTGTCGGGATCTTGGGAGCTCAATATTTCAAAAGGCTGTATGTTGAGTTGCAATGTCGAATTTAATGTTTTTTATGTATCTTCTATATAATAAAATTCTAATTCAATATAATAATGCCATCTACATACATGTTGCTGGATGTACAGAGACATTTTAAATAGTTCTGTGATATCAAAGTTTGAAAATTGTGTACTTGAATCTTGCAGGTTTAACATAATTACACAATTTGTGTTTGATGGCATTGTAAAGATAATAATGCAATCTACAAATATGCCAACAGATGTATGCATTAATTGTGAATAGTGTTCATATTATTAGTTTGTATGTGAATGTTGAACTGCAACTTGCTGGTAAATCTAAACAATGCTATAAAAAATGTGACCTAAATAGAAATAATTACAAAAATTATGTAATTATAACAACAAAAACGAGGTGGGCCTGGATTGTACACAAGTCACAATAAAAGACTGCCAGTAAATATAGCGCACTTATGAATGTTGCAAAATCCACATGTTGTCGCATAATAATTTGAAACACTAAAAGTGCCCAAAAGTGCACTGTTCAAACCTGTCGGAACTGAATGACTACCGACCTTTGGCACTAACACTAGTTATAATGAAAACTTTTGAAAGACTCGTTCTTGACCACCTCACACATGAATTCTCTGGCGTCTCCGACCCAATGCAATTTACGTATCAGAAAAACCGAAGTGTAGAGGATGCACTTCTCACTGTGCACCACTCATTTCTGGAACACCTGGAGACTCCTGGGACGTATGCAAGAATCCTTCTGGATTTCATTCGGCATTCAACACCATACGCCCATCAGTGCTACGTGACAAACTTAGCAACACACCACTTTTTTTGTTGATTGTCAGCAGTAAGTCGCCATTGGGAATCACCAATCCAGCATGCTGCCCCTGAACACCAGCGTGCCTCATGGAGCGTTTCTCATGCTGACACTTCTCCATCTACACGAACGACTGCACTGCAACGTCTGAAACATGCCTTTTCCTGAAATACACAGATGATACTGCCTGCGTAGGTTTCATCTCCAGTGAAGACGAAGCAGCCTACAGAAATAAAATCCTACAGGTTGTGACTTGGTGTAACAACAACCATTTGATACTGAACGCCAAGAAAACCAAAGAGACGGTGATTAATTTCAGGAGAAATGCTGCTTCCCCTACAACAGTGAAGATCAATGAAGAAGCTGAAATTGTTTGGTCATTCCGATACTTGGGTGTGACCATGCAAGATGATCTCACCTGGTCCGAACACGTCAACAGCTGTGCTAAGCGATGCAACCAGAGACTGTACCAACTTACGATGCTGTGAAGTTTCCAGATCGACAGAACTATACTGGAACTCTTCTACAGGTCAACAGTAGAAAGCATCCTGAAATTCTATGCCATGATGTGGTGCCCATGCACGAAAGCCAGTGACAGAAACATCCTTGGAAGAATTGTGAACAGAGCCCAGAAAATCGGCAACAACCTAACATCAGTGGACAATATCTGCGTTGGAATTGTCTTGACTAAAGCAAAATTAGTATGAAAGACAAAGATCACACATTGTCCAAGTGTTTCAAGTTCCTGTCATTGGGAAGGCGGCTGTGTGCTTACAAAGAAAGGATGAGCCAAATGAGGTGTTCCTTTGTGCCAACGGCCATAGCAGCCATTAACAACCATTAACTCTTGAGATATTGAATATGCAAATCAAGTATGGGCTCCCTACTTAATGAAACACATTACAGCTCTTGAAAATGTTCAGCGTAGAGCAACCAAATTAATTCCAGGTTTTAAAGATCTTGAATATAATGAACGTCTACAAAGAATAAAATTACCAACTCTGTCATATCGTCGCCTCAGAGGAGACATGATTGAATTATATAAGATTTTAACAGACAAATATGATACAGCTGTGACATCAAACTTTATAACTTTGAGGGATACTGAATCATGTACGCGAGGACATCACCTAAAAATATTAAAGGACGTTGTCAGTTAAACATAAAAAAAATTCATTTATACACCGATGCACGGACGTATGGAACAGCCTCCCACAGTCTGTGGTAGAGGCTCCATCAGTCCAGTCCTTTGAGGGGAAATTAGACAAATTATGGAAAAACCACCCAATTAAACTCGATTACACAGCCCCACCCCTATTATGGAACAACTCGTCAGAAGCATGCGCACCATATAGTTTGACGACAAACATCAGAGCTGGCATAAGAGGCATCACAGCCTAGAAGCCAGAAGAGGACCTGTAAGAACCTGTAAGATAATCTGACTGAGACAATATTAAATAAATTATGATTTATGTATATGATGTTCTGTATCGAATTGCCCATGAAGTATATACCAAATTCCTTGTAAAGGCATAATAAACTATCTTATCTTATATCCAGGCCCACCTCGATTTCGCCATTTAACCACACGTTTGCCTAATTTTTTATTTCAGTGCGTTAATTGTATCATTCAACATCATCCCAGGCATATTTACGTTTATCAACCGCACTGTTGCAGACTAGCGCAAACTGGATCACTATTTTGGTTTTAAAAATGTGCTAAGACGCAACACTTTTAAAAATATAAACATGCTTTTGATTATGTTTAATGACGGAACTAACACACTGAGGTATCAAATTTAACATCGAATTCACTTTTTCCCTTGACCCCACTAGGCCTAGTGTCACTTGCATAGAAACAATGAGATAAGATTGCTGTTTAACGGAGTACATCATTTATTTAATAAACCTTTATCAGATTGCCAACACTTATGTATTAATTTAGGCAATAGTTGAGAACAAAGCTAGAATTATCTTGTAATATCGCCCGCCTGCCCGCCGAAGTGTTAAATATTCAATTGTGTACATTTTTATTTATGAGATTCCATCCAACAGTACACATCTAATAATGAACTATTTGTTAATGGCAAGTAAATACTTGCCGCCATCGTCGTAGATGAGACTTTCTTAAAAAATTACAAAATTTACTACAAAGCACGTTATTCGTTGTGCCGCCGTAAGCGATAACACTTCCGGGTCAACGAATAAAACGTGAATTAATTTCAACAATACGGAACGACACTATATTTTATATGAGATTTTATTGTTGTTCGAGGGTGGGCAGTGTTTTACATTTTCTGCGATTCGATCGATGGGGGATAGTTTGGGAGATTGTTTGGATCAACCAAGAGGTGATGCAGTTGCAGCTCGGACGTTGCAACTCAGATGACGGGAAGGAATGTTGTTGCAGATTTGTCTTGAGCCACCCAATCCACCACCACTGACGCTTACCAAAAACTTTTTAAAAAGGCAAAATATTTCGATGGATTAGCCCCATCCGCTTAAAATATTGGGGGGGCTCAGCCACCCCATGTCCCACATATATTTACAAGATTCATGATATGCATACGATACATGCAAACATATTATATTAAAAGCAGTTTAACTCATTTACTTCAGATTATTTAACTACTGTCTTTCATCTTGGTAATGTCTTTGACTAAGCATTGACATCAGCAGACGACACAGAAACAAATGGATGTGGTTATTAAAATAAATTATAATCATGAAACCACCACAAGTTTTGCAAAGCACCAATTTAATGATTATGTTATATATTTTTTGCTGATGAATAGCAGTTTTCTACCCCCGGTATAATGGCAATTTTTTACTTAATAACTGTCAGTATATAACTGTCAATAATGTAAAATGTCTACTGCATTTTTAATGCAAATTATACGCACACCAAATAGATGTTTTCGTAATAACAAGGCCAATTTATAATTTTGCAATTGTCAACCTAAAATATGGCGCGTATATTGTTTCCGGTTGAATAGCTATTGATTTTGTAGGTTTTCTGTGTTTTAATATACTTTGTAACGCCGTTTATGATGGGTGTAATATGGTAAGAATTCATTGTGAACAAATATAATTTGTATAATCAGTGTGCAGTACATTTTATTGTTTGTGGATACTCTGGAAATGCGGCATCGACTTTATGTCGGTAACAAAGTATCCTATTATCGCCCAAATTACGGTCTACTAGCAATTTGCTGTCTACAACACAGTCGTAGTCTCGCTTAACCGACTCTCGCCTGGCTGCGTGACTTCGCCAGAACGATAGTCTGACTCTGAATGGCCTTTCTGAATGTTATGCCATGAGAGCTGCAATCTAGTGAATATGCATATGATTAAAAGGCATTAAACTACGAACAAAAATGAATGTCAGTTTAATGTTGAATAGTTGTTATAGTATAGTATTATCTGATAAAAGTGTATCCTTATTGAATTTGTTATTTCATAGTTGGCCTGAGAGCCAATCATCGTCTCTACCTGAATCTGGGGTAAAGCCCCCTATTGGTAACAATGGCTGGAGCTTAATAATCCAGGCCATTGTGATGCTGCCACCTCGCAGCGGCTGGATAATCGAGGCTAGCACAGTCGGTATGACTAAAAGGCGCAATGGAGTAACAAATTTCGCAACTTTTATCATCACTTGTGGTAACTCTCCGGTTCCATTCGTCAGGTGGCGCTACTTTGCCAAGACTAAATGCTCGTCCTGAAGATCGGATAAAATGCCTAAATTGTGTAACTCCTGGGTGATATACAGACCTGGGTGATATACAGAATTGTTATTAATGCACACACAAACCATATATATACCATCAACGGCCAAACTATCTACCAACACATTATATTACATGGTCACGCGGGAATGCGTGGGAGTGCGCCTTTTAGTCAAACCCTGCACAGTGACACTGTCACATTGTGGGGTAAGACCACATTAAGGATTCATCCGCCATTACTCTCAGAAAGAGTGCCCTTGAAAATACCGTTTTGGTGTGATGTGTGAATTTTTGGGCACTTTGACATGGGACATGTTGGTCCCGTGAATACTGAATGTACTACTGCATTAGATCTTTCACGGGGTAGCAATAAATATACACTAGTCACTCGCGTATTCACACAGTGGCTATTTTGCAGAATGCACCAATACTTCAAAATTCGTCACCAGATTGGGGCGAAATTAAGGGGTATCAGGTTTGGGTGGATTTTTCAGAAAAATGAGGTATGAGAATTTCATGAATTTTCCACAGCCTTTGTGTCAATGGAGGTTAAATATGCTGTGAAATTTTCAAGAAAATTGTTCAAGAAATTTTGCAGGAAATGAAGGAAACGTTATAATGGCCGCCTATGTAAAAGTCTAACGATTTACTCCATTGTGACAGGCCAATGTAAAGATAATACTAAATTGTATGTGCATGCTCATTTACATATTTCACTTTATATGTGATACACCTGAATTTGTGAAAATGTCAACACAAATGTATTTCCACTATTGTTTTATACATTAAAACAGGGCTTAAAGTGGTAGACGACCTCTGTAAACAAAACATCAGACAACAGTATAGTGATGAAGGCCTAATTTATGAGCAGTGTACAATAATAAGTATAAAACAATGCAAATACTGAAATAGTAAGACAAATTAAGCCAAGAATAATACAACGTATGTGTTGTTGGTAGCGTTGTGGCGTATCCCCTGCCGGAGGGAAAGAGTGGACAGCATACTGTGGACATTCTGCAGAAGAGGGTGGAGCAGCTGGGGGCAACCAAGACAGGAAGTTTCACTATCGACTGCGAGACATATCAAGCACAGTCAAGTGAGTGAAATCACTGATTTCTGTATTTTAATATGTTGTCTTCTTTGTGTAGACTTGAGTTTTGAAAGCTTTTTCCGGCCCTTGTAGAGCGTGTGCCATTAATGATTCCTTTCCACTGGAAACTTGTTTTTCCAGTTGTTTCCAAATCCATTCTGCTTATTGCCATTTCTGCATACATAGGCTATTCTAAATAAACAGTTCATGTCAACACTCATTTTGCAGAATGATTATGTTTGGACTGTTTTTACAACAATGAGTGCCCTACTTTAGTCAGCAAAATGTAACAAGGTATCATGTCAACAACAAAATTGTACAATTTTGTATCAACAATAACACAAAAAAACAAAATCAAGACTAGCATCTGCATCTCTGAATGCAAAGGATTGGTAAGTCTTGCAGTATATATACAGTTTTTTCAGGGACTATTGCCATCACTCTGCGTCCGCCGTTCGCCATCCTCCGTCCGCTGTCTGCCATTAGCTGCCGTATCTCAGAAACCGTTCAGCAACTTTTTCTCTAATTGCATAGACACATCTTAGGGCACTGCCACTATGCACGAGAAATCTGTATTTGACTGAATCATTTTAAGGGCTCCCTAGGGCCTCCAAGGACCCCAAAACTGGTGAAAATGTAACATTTTGCCTATTTTTTTCAAAAACTGTTTAGCAACTTTTTTTCTAATTTTGCATAGATGTATCTTAGGGTGCTGCCACTATATACAAGACATCTGTATTTGATTGAATAATTCTAAGGGCACCAAAGGGACCCCAAAGTGCACAAGTTTTACATTATCTAGTGATGTGGTTTTGAGAAGGGCCCTTGAGACCACCCCCAACAGTAGATGTTGTGTATTGTGCCACAAAGTCAACAACTGTGACTAATCTCTACAGCCTAGTCCATTGAGACCTTGACTAATCTTTCATTGGTCACAGCACCCAGGCAGAGTAGACACACTTGATCCCTGTTAGACTGAACAGTTGCCTAACACTTTTAAACTGTATCTTCAAAACTATTGATTTTCTATAATTGCAAGTTGTGTTTATTTTGATGTTCATTTAATTATTATAAAATGACGTGACTGTGGTGTCTTGTCTCCTGTTAGACTGAACAGTTGCCTAGCACTTTTAAACTGTATCTTCAAAACTATTGATTTTCTATAATTGCAAGTTGTGTTTATTTTGATGTTCATTTAATTATTATAAAATGGTGTAACTGTGGTGTCTGTTGGTTAAAGATGTATTGTCTGTAGAAACCTTTAGGTGACAAACATAGACAATTAATATTCTGTCACCTGTAGGTGACAAACATAGAAAATTAATATTCTGGACAACTATATAGTGAAATATCCTACACTTTATTGATATCAAATGCATTCTACTGTTCTGTTTACACTTGCCATGCCTTGTGTAGACATGGTACTATGTAAACCAATTGTATTAATATAGACTAATAATTACAGATTCACAATATAGTTGACACCTGAAACAAACAAATTTCAACCATTAGAAGAGTTGACATAGTTCCGCTATACACAAGAAATCTGTATTTGATTGAATCATTCTAGTGTCGTCAGCATATAGTAGAACATACATTTTCTACATCATCATCACTAAGGTTGTTTTAAATTTCACCAGTTGCCATGTCAAGTCCGTTATAATTGTGACTAACAGTGTTCAAAATTATTCAGGTAAATAGCAAATAACAAAGGACACAAGTTTTCTCCTTGCCATACCTCTACATCACGAGAAGAAGGCTGACACAGCCTGGCCCTGATTCATACATGATTTAGCATTTTTGTACATGTTGTATACAACTTTCAACACAATACCATTAATACCGCATGAAATTATCTTAGACCACAGGGAGGACCAGTCTACTAAATCAAATGCTTTCTTATAATCGATGAAGGCACAATAAAGCCTTTTGCGTCGAGACAAATACAATTCAACCAATACCCCTATTTGAACACTGCCTGTTCTTCACCTATTACATTCGCTTTGTTTAGGTATGTACTATGTGGTCAGTCTGGTGTTCTGAACAATCACTAAGGATTAATGAACACTTGTGCAGAATGTCACCCACTTGGCAGGTTTAATTGATCTATTCAGCAATGATGACACTGCTTAGGCCTCACTCTGGACACTGTCACTCACAGTGTTGTGTATTGTCTTAGTTGGTGCAATGAGCTAATCTACTTGACCATGAATCAGTGGTGGCTCTGGTTGTGTATTACACCCAGCTGTGGAGCTAAGATTCTCTGCCTGCTATTGTTTGATGGAAACTGTGACTACTCTGTAATTGGTCACTGGCAGTAGCTTGTGTCAACAGACAGCATTAAGCCACTAGACTCCTGTTAAACTGGACATTTGCCTGTAGGTTTTAAACTGTGTCAAACAGTGAGTCTACCTTTTGCTCTCAGATAATCTGTCCTCTTAGTTTTACACATGAAGACATAATCTGGCATAACTTGATAAGTCTTTGTAGCAGCACATTTGTACTTCCAGTGTATCATTGCAACATAACATACATATTACATACTGTGTGCCACATTTGAATGTTGTGCATGTAATATTTCCATGCAATCCATTTGCATATATAATGTAAAACTTCAACAGCCGTTTTCTTCATTTTCACTTTTTGATCCCTACCATGTTCAATGCTCCATAACTTTGCCAATTTTTGTAGCAGTCATATTTTTTGAAACCATGTAAAGCACCCTACCAAACCTTTACAAGGATGTAAGAAAACAATGTTACAATTTTTCCGACTTATCACTCATTTGGTCAGACGGGGTCACATATAGACGTATTAGTCCAAAAGACTTCAGGGCCACTTGGCCCATTTTTTCTAATTATTTACTAATCGTTAATTTGTAACCAATAAACAGAGTGCAACATCACTGATGATCACAATTGAAATTTATATTTTAAAACATCTTGTAAAACAAACATGTAACGCATTCATTTCAAACAGTCCTGTCTGGATTTCCCTCAGTATACTTTGCATTAAAACATATTTACCCTCTGTGGCAATGAAATATACAGTAAATCTCGTCCAAGTCGGATCTTCGCTTAACTCGGACAGAATTCTGAGGAACGGTTGATTTGTAATGTATTTCCCATACAAATCTTCGTCTAACTCGGAATATGTAAGTCAGATCTTTGCCTAACTCAGACTAACTGAACAAAAAAGTGAAATGGCTATTCCAATAAAATGATCCAGACAGCCACAACAACAGCCAATGGAATCTGGTATTACCAAAAACATGACAATCCATTATCGGTACATCCTAGCCACCAGGAGACTAGAGCCACCAGGAGACTAGAGCCACCAGGAGACTAGAGCCACCAGGAGACTAGAGGCACCAGGACACTAGAGCCACCAGGAGACTAAAGCCACCAGGAGACTAGAGCCACCAGGAGACTAGAGGCATCAGGAGTCGCACCATTTTCTCAAGAAATGACTATTTTGGATGCCGTTATTGCCCTGAAGTTAGCGTGGAACAAAGTGAAACGGAAAACAATTCTAAACTGCTACAAAAAGTGTTATTCATCGAAGGTGTTCAACGTCAAGACGTTAGCGACATATGGAACAAGCTCCGCTAGGTGTATGGAGATGTTGTTTGTATGACGGATGATTTATTGAGCGATGATGAAGGCGTCTTCGATGTCCGACAATAAGATATCAAAACTTAGTGACACTCGACGCTCGGCAACAGTGAGATCGAAGAGTTGACCGACAAGTCCGAGGATATTCCCATGAGACAGTCGCAACAAAGACTTACGTAGAGCAAAATGACTGATGCAATCAATAATAATTACTAATTAAATAACGATAGAGATTTGTGCCAAAATGAAGCACAGAACTGTTGTAATAGTGCGTAATGTTGTGTGTTGCTTGTGGACTTCAACATATTATGTATAATTACTGCAGTATCCAGTCACGTTTCAAGCATTATTCACATGTATCTAAAGGCTTTTGGAAGGCGGCCTTTGGTGTTAGTGCTGGGATATATCATCTTCGGTTAAGTCGGATTGTCACGCAACTCGAATTAAATCACGCGGTCCGATTGAATCCGACTTAGGCGAGATAGACTTACACTAACATAGTTTCTTTTGCTCCTCAGTTCCACAACAGAGACTTGTGCATGTGCTACACAACTCTGAACAGCCGGCGTCCTGCTTCTCCGTACTTGACACAGGCACCTGTCTAGTCGCAGATTCCCTTTTCGACCTGCTCATGCTCAAACTGAAAGGGTTCTACGTGCCGAGGAAGAATGCGAAGGTCGAGTCGCGTGGACAACGCTACGAACTCGGCGACTTTCTCATTAAGATAGGCTCAGTGGTATTGGGGCAGAACACGAGCTTTAAAGGCATCCTAGTCGAGGTGGGTTGGTCAGGTATTGTTTCGTGGAACGAACTGTTGCTTTGTGTTGTGCCTAGTATGTTCTTGTGTGAAACTACTGCATGTTAATTGTGCGATGAAAAAACTTGTAACAATTGAACAAGGCTGTCCTAGTTATGGTGTCAATATATTTGCAAAACATGGCCAAACCATCTCCATCTTGTTTTGGCCCAAATATATTCGCATGTTACAAAGGTGTAACCTGTTTTGTGTGGATACCAGATCTCTTCACATGCCAGAATTCTGAGCAATTTGGAAAAGTGGAAAGGATGTATTTCTTATGTAACCTCGGTTTCATTCTTCCACAGTATACAGTAAATCTCCTAAAGGCTTGAGTATATTGTAGTAAATCGCCAATCAGTTAAAGAATACACCCATTGCAAATGTTAATGGTAGTTTGTTGTGCTTCTTTCAGGTGGAATATCGTCCATGCATCGTAGCAAACGAATGCTGGGGTCTACTCAAGGAATTCATGCATGGGTTTCTCGGGAACATTTGTGACACTCCACCAAACCACCTGAAAACAAAAATGGACAGCATATACATGCCAGCTGACACAATCATGCAGTATCTCGAACATTTCAATAACCTCCGCAAGGCAGCAGCTCAACCACCAAGATAGCAAAGTTTATGCAAGATGTGTTTTGATATATACTGGTAGTCCAAACCCAGTCACCCCTTTTTGTGAACCCCCTTTCTCCAAAATGTGAGAGCCCCCCTCAAATTGTTTATGTTAAGATTATTCCGTTTCTCAAAAGCGTGAACCCCCTCCTAAAACCGCTGGATGTTGTTCAAACATTACCCAGCATGCCAGGGTAGCCTGATTGATACAGATATTAAAGGGATAACAAATACACAAGAAGCCAATTTTACTCCAAATTGTAGTCAGTCAGAGGTAACTGATGCAGACAAATCAGAGTTATACTAAAGGATTTATGTGAGTTGTTTCACTCTTTACACCCCTGGTATCATAGCGAGTTGTTTATTGCCACAATCGTCGTCTGACAAACATGCCGCTAGCCGAGGAAACAGAACTGCGCAAGCGCGCTAACTACAGTCCGTTCTACAAAAGTTGGATATTGACACATCCCTTCTTTTCTAAACAAAAACAAATAAGAACTTACTAATAAAACGCTATCTATATAGCGCTAAAGTGGCTCAATGGTCTACAACTTATTAACACTAGTTAAACGTTCAATTATAAAATAGAAATAAGCGTATGGCAAAGTCACATGTTGGTAATATAGTCCGCCAGATGAGTAGATCGTTTCTTGAGTCGCACAGATCTTCGCGGAGTCGTCACCGTGGCGTCACTCATCTCCGGTGATTGATCTGCCGGTTCGGATGGCTCAGGTGTCGTCTCCGTTGCTGGCTCCTGCATCTGCGGGTTTGTCTCGTCCTCGTGTGTTTGTCTAAGGTGCACTCGATTCCGCCTGTATGTACCAACAGGTGTATCAACTTCGTACGATCGTTCATCGAGACGTAATTGAACCACGGCCTTTTGACCAGGACGGAACGGCTTCATGCGAACGATATCGCCCTCCTCGAGGATCGGAAGATCTTTCGCTGTTGTGTTGTAGTTTTTTCCTTGTTTCTCCTTCTGTTTGCATATTCTGACCCTGTCTTTTCTCAAGTATTCTTTATCCCCTTGGCGCCAGAAGTGTTGTTGTCATCGGGAGTAATGTTCGCGTTCGTCTGTTTAACAGTCTCTGTGCTGGGCGGCTTCCAACCCCTTGTGTCGGTGTGTTTCGGATTTCTAGAAGTGCTAGATATGGGTCTGTCTGTGACTTCTTGCATTTGGTGAACATCAGCTTTGCGGCTTTCACGGCTTCTTCCGTTGACGCTCTGGTGGCCTGGTGCGCTGGTCTGATGCTCGATGTCCCACTTCGCAGCAAATCTCTGGAATTCGTCCGAGACGTACTGCGGCCCGTTGCCGCTAATTATGACTGATGGGATGCCATTTCTAGCGAAGTGTGCTTTCATAGTTTTTATCACGCTTGCTGTGGTCGTTGAAGTCATCCTGTCGACTTCCCAGAAGTTGCTTGTGTAATCGACCAATACGTGATAGTCACGACCTTCCCAGCTGAACAGGTCCACTCCGACTTTCTCCCATTGTCTCGTCGTTTCTTTTTGTTGTGCTCGTTCGTAGGTTCTGCATGCCTCACAGTTCTCAACCACTTGTCTGATGTCTGATGCCATGTTAGGCCAATAGATACATTCTCTTGCTCGTCGCAGGACACTTTCCATACCAAGGTGTGAGCTGTGGAGACACTCCTTCGTGAGTTTCCTCATTCCATCTGGGATGACTACTCTTTCTCCTCTGAAGACTAAACCGTCGTGCACTGCTAGTTCGTCTCTCATGCTGAAATACGCATGGATGCTAGTTGGGGTTTCATCACGCGTCTCGGGCCACCCTCGCTGTATGACATGCTTCAGTGTCTGTAGAGTCTCGTCGCTCTCCGTGTGTGCCTCCAGCATTGCCAGGCGTTCTGTGCTGTTTGGCAGCTGCTTCACAGCATTCACAGCTCCGAAATTGTCGGTACCGCCTTGGTGTTGCAGGTATGACCGAGAGAGAGTATCTGCGATATACATCTCTTTCCCTTTGTGGTAGACGACCTCCGTGTCGTACTGCAACATCCGCAGGAGCATTCCTTGCAATCTCCTCGGAGCTTTATACAGTGGCTTCTTTACGATCATTTCGAGAGGTTTGTGGTCGCTGTGTACAATTGTCCTTCGCCCAAATGTGTATTGGTGGAAACGTTCCAACGAGAAAACGATGGCAAGACATTCTTTCTCAAGTTGCGCATATGTAGTCTCCGTATCAGTGAGTGATCGACTAGCGTAGGCGATAGGTCTCCCCTTTTGTAGGAGAGCTGCACCAAGTCCGGTTTCGCTAGCGTCGCACTCGATGACAAGTTCGGCTTGAGGCTCATAGTAGGCGAGGATCGGACTCTGTGTCGTCAGCTGCTTTATCTTCTCCATCGCTCTTTCTTGTTGTTCTGACCACTTCCACGGAACGTCAGGATGCGCTAACCTTCTGATGGGTTCCATGACATCGGAGAGGCCCGGCAAGAACTTCGACAAATACCCAACCGTGCCCTGCAGCCTCTGGACGCCCTTCACGTCGTTTGGGTTCTCCATTTTTATGATGGCCTCAATTTTCTTCTCGTCTGCTCTCAGTCCTTCACTGGTGACCAGATGTCCCATGAAGTTTATCTCGTTCGTCTGGAACTCGCACTTCTTCCGGTTGAGTCTGATGCCAGCTTCACGACATCGCATGAGCAGCAAACGCAGCTTCTTGTCGTCGTCGTCTCTGCCGAAGACGACTATGTCATCCGCCACGCAGATGACACCTTCAAGACCCTCAAGGGCCTGGTTCAACTTCCGCTGGAATATCTCGGCGCTGACGTTCGTCCCGAATGGTAAACGCTTCCATCGGTACCGACCAAACGGTGTAATGATGGTAGTCAGCAGGCTACTCTCTTCGTCGAGGTCACAGTGCCAGTACCCTGATTGCAGATCTAGCTTCGAGAATACTCGTGCCGTGGACATCTCTGGTAGCACCTCGTCCATTGTCGGTAGCGGGTAAAGTTCACGGTGTAAGACCTTGTTTAGTGGTATCGGGTCTATACAGACACGCAACGACGTGTCCTTCTTTGTCTGTATAGATATTTGGCTACACCACTTGGTGGGCTCGGTGACTGGACAGATGACTCCCATCTTCACGAGACGGTCCAGTTCCGTCTTCAACTTGCTCTTCAGTGTGATGGGGACTCTTCTCGGCAGGCACTGCACGGGTACCGCGTCCTGTAGGCTTCCCAACCCTCCCTCGAAAACGTCGTTGAACTTTTCCAATACGTTTGTCGACGTTACCTCGTGCATCAGCTTGAAACTTCCGTAGTTTACGGTTATGAGGCCCATTTCTTCTGCGGCCTGCCTGCCGGTGAGAGGTGTGAAGTCTCCTTGGACGACTTCAAACCACACTGCATACTTTTTGTTTGTTGCGGAGTTCTCTACGACTGATTGTGTCTTGCCAACAACAGCTCGAGTCGTCTTGTTCCACATGTGTAGCGTTACATTGGAGGTCACAATATCCTCTTTATTGACGTACTTCTCGGGCAGGACGTTCACGGTCGCCCCACTGTCAATTTGAAGCTTCGCCAGCTTGCCGTTAAATTTTAGTTGTGCGTAAATCGGACCTCTATTGTCCGAAGCCTTACGCAGACCCATGATGGTCTCGTCTGCGCTCTCTGACGCAGCGATATTGTGCACCTTCTTGTTTCCTACCTGGCAACAGTTCGAGAAATGATTTTGTTTTCTACATTTGTGGCACGTTTTTCCCCACGCAGGGCAAATTTCTTTCCTCTGCTGGTGTGTGCGTCCACAGAATTTACAGTTCAGCCTCTTGTCGCTGTCGCTGCGTTTAATGTGTTGTTTGTGTGCGTCACGGTATCTAGGTTTTCTTGTGTGATCACCGCGAAAATTGACTTTGTGTATCTGATCTGTGTCACACATAGATTTCATCTGTTTGCTTGCTGCCTCATCAGAGCGGCAGATATCTATGGTCATCTTCAGCGTCAACTTCCTTTTCTGCAGCAGGTGTTTACGACTAGCGGGATCTCGAATGCCCATGAGGATGCGGTCTCTTATCAGCGAGTCGTTCAAACAGTCACATAAATTGCATGATTTTGCCAATAATCTGAGTGCCGATAAATACGCATCAAAGGTTTCGTCCACACCTTGATTCCGCTTGTTGAACACGTAGCGCTCGTACGTCTCGTTCAGTTCGCCTTGAATTGTAGCATCAAGTTTCGCCATGATGACGGTAGTATCTTCATTGTCCTCTCCTTCCGCGAATGTCAAATCATCGTATAGCCGTATACCCACGGGTCCCATTGCATTGAGAAGTACGGCTAGCTGATACGCTTTATCTTGTTGTTGCAACTTCGTAATGACAGCGTAGTTCTTCTACAGCCTCTTGAACATCGCCCATTCTTCAATTGGTTGATCTTTCAAGATTAGTAGCGGCGGCGGCGGCGGATTGACATTTGCGAGAGGCGCTGCACGCGCTTGCTCAGCAGCCATCGTGACAGACTTATGGTGAATCGATTGTAGCTCCTACGACACGCTCGTGCGAGGATTCAGTGCATTTCAACACTACGATATTCACCGTTTCGTCAATGATCATCAGCAAAGTACTGCATTAATCACATTAATGTATCGCCGGAGGTTTGGGCGCTTTAGTCGCTGCCACCATGTTATCATAGTGAGTTGTTTATTGCCACAATCGTCGTCTGACAAACATGCCGCTAGTCGAGGAAACAGAACTGCGCAAGCGCGCTAACTACAGTCCGTTCTATAAAAGTTGGATATTGACACATAAGTGTCTTAATTTTATATCAACATTTCACTGCATAACATGCTCGCAAGCCAGGGCTGTTTGCCATGCAACACTAGCCCTGGCAGATTTCCTACGCGAAGTGCGGAAGTTAGCTGAGTCAAACTAGTAATTGACTTCGCCAGTCGCGACTGCATCACCCGTGAGAACAGCGCAAATACCCGCCCCAATTTGAAGACGGATAAAGGACTTCTGGGAATCCCAATATATAATGACCCGTTCGCCCATCAGCACGAGCAGCTTAAAATTAGTTTTATTATGACCACCTGACCTGCTGCCAACTACAGATATAGTGGGCGACTTAAATTGACAGTTTCGAAGAGCGATCAGCCAGGGGGTACTGCTCCCTGGCACTGACGTAATCAGCAGCAGCGACCCCTGGCGCGCGAGGATGCTGCGTAATGACAATGGTTCTCGTAAGTATCATGTTAAATGCTAGTGGGTGAGAGGGATAACAATGATTTAACACTGATTAAAGAACAAATAGGAGCACAGATACAGTGTATTGGGCCATATAATGATTCTTGGCTTATCGTCAAAATGTAAATGATGGGTGCTGTTTTTAGTATTCTGATTGAGCTAACTACCGAGTATCAAAGGGCTGTTCTCGGCAATCAACAAATTAAGACGTGTAACGAGTGTATTTCGTACAAGCGACAAACCTGTAGAGAAATTCATCTAGCTTGACAAAAATCAATTTTGTTTGAACAATAAAAAATAAAGGTTAACGGCACCTATTTAAAAATATGCGTGCTGGTGAGAAACCATGAATTATGTAGCCTTAGTTGTGGTTGCATAGTTATAGATCTCAGAAAGGGGGCCTAATCTCAGCAAGAAAGTGTGAAGAAGCTTTAATCTCAATTATTACGTTCATTTTGTTTGTTAGCTGCCAAATACAGGTAACATATCCTGCGGCCAGTGTGGCCTAGAGGTTATGTTTCCTGCGGCCAGTGTGGCCTAGAGGTTATGTTTCCTGCGGTCAGTGTGGCCTAGAGGTTACAGTTCTCGATTGTTTGATACCTATAATTTAATTCAAATTCCACAAGAGGATTTAATGTTTTCTGATCTTCTATTTATGTTACACAGTTTATAAAGGTTTATTAAATTACTAACTGAATTATGTTATTGATAAATAAGATAAGATAGTTTATTTTGCGTTTACAGGGAATTTGGTGTACACTTTATAGGCAATTCGATACAAAACATCATATACACAAATCATAATGTATTTAATATTGTCTCGGTCAGATTATCTCAATAGTTAACGGCTGTTATTATTATGTTACATATATAATTTATTAATTGAGTGAAAACCACATTGTTAATGTCACCAAATTGTAACACTAAATGTTTACTCTAACAAAACTTGGACACACCCACACTCCTCGGTGCCTCATTTACGATATTATTATGTGTATATATATATTCAAAACTGCGCATGGTGAAGTGTTTCTAGTAAATAATTCAGTTGTTTAATAATATAATATCGTTGGCTTTTATGAATAAAATTGGGTATAACTTATGCTTAATCAGCAACACAATGGGACAATTTCCACAGACCACATATATGAATCCGACTCCCCCACCTCCCGAGACAGCCTCGCTAATGGCCTGCTAGTGATGCTCTAATGTGGTGTTTGAATATAAGATGAAACCACACGGTCCACCAACCTCACACCCCACTTTATTGTCCTTTCAGCTAAAAACCCGACCCTCTGCATTACGGGGGTGAAGTCCCACGTGAACACGTGGCGCCCTCTGCATTGTGAAAAATATAACACATGAGCGTGTGGCGCCCCTGGAATCTGTATAGAGAAAATGTTACCCCCTCCCCCGTTGTAAAAAGTTGGCTACGGGTCTTACTGTACACATCCACGCTCACTCATCCCTTGTAGTTGCACACGCCTGGAAGCGTTGAGAGAAATCATTTTCATCTAGCACGGTTACGGGCAGTGTCAATGAGTTCCCGTGGCTCCAAGCCTGTCTAGTGGCAAACATTCTTAATAGTTTTTAACCTATTTTTATATAGTATAAGAAGTATGTTTTCTCTCCTGATACTCTGTTGTACAGGGGTGAGAGTCCGGTATAATAGTGTTGTGCCACTCTCAGTTATATCATTGTTTTCTATCTGCAGCCCTGTCTTCATCTTTTATCCTGCTCTGATACTATAAGTATTAAATGTGGAAATATACAATTTTAGCTGGAATAAATGCTGTGTTCATGCATCAGTTAGGCAACTTTTAAATTAAATACGTCTGCGTCTTTTCTCACGTTCTCCCTGTGCTACTGAGAAATGTTGCTGAAATATCTTACCAAAACATTAACTTGAGGTGTTCCTGTAGTCGCAAGATGGCGTCACTATATCATAGTTCAATTAGCAGTGATTGTTGAATGCATTTACACAATGCGTTAGGATTACAAAACAGGCGTTCGCTGTCCTGACGCATAGTAGTATGATATTTCTTAGCGTACATTCGAGAAAAATGTCGAAATATACGATGTATTAATGGAAAGGTAACACTGAAGGTCATAGCGCGTAGTCGCAAGATGGCGCCACAAAATTGTACGTTCTGATTAGACGACATACATCTTCAAAATGCGTGTTTGTGTGCGTCGATCAGTTGTTTCTCAACCTTATGTGTTATTAAACATTAAAAAACATGGTATATTGTGCATCACATTCAGAGCGTATATAATACTTTTAGTGGCATTTCCATGTCGTCGGCAAAGGACAGACATGCTACAGTTAAGACAACAAATACCTGTTTTACTCTACATAAGTCACTAAGCAGGCGTTCTCATTGACTGGCATTTAGCGAACGCATCGGCTGTGAAACGCGATATAACAGGCTGGTGTAGGCCTACGAATATGTAGAGTTGACATAAATACAAAACGTTATTCAGTAGCTTAATCCTATGTTGGCGTACACCGTCTGAAATTAGCCGTGGACGTTATGATTCATTACAGTTTACGGCGGTTTAATTCAGGCATAAATCGCTGCAGGTGTCTCTAACCGGACGCCGTGCTGTGACATTTATGGCGAAAACAAACGTTAATTTCATATTCGCAAAGGCTATTAAAGTAAAGCATGGACGGGGGGGGTGTTAAAATGTATAGCAGGGGTAGTCGTCAAAATGTCAAGTTTAGCCTTATCGAGAATGTTTACATAGACCCTATGTGCATTACTTGTACATTACTAGGACGGCATTCGTATGTGTCATAACATTTCTGTAGACAGTTCTCGCATAAGCAACATAATGTTTTGGTCGCAAAAAAAACATTTGAGGCCATAATGTCAACACAGTATACGACGCAGTGTCCGATAGATTAGACGGTCTAACATGCGTGTGAGCCATTTTGTAAGCTTGGTCAATAATAAACACGCGGATAGTAATCTAGAATGCGTTGTTCAACTGTGACGTTGACAAGTAATAATACAAACGTGCTCGCATGGGATTTATTTGGGTTTCTCAGATTTATGTATTATAATCTAAAACTAGTTTATAGTCGTTTCAATTTCGTAGTAACGTAATAATATCTGTGAAACATCTTATATTGCTAACTTGTGATGGAAGTAATGTACAGTCAACGTTGCAAAACTGTTTTGGGAGAGTAGTCGTTTAGTCTGATTGATGCAGTCAGGTGCTATTTATTGGCTCAGATCTCAACAACATCCTGTAGGTTGTTATTTTAAAGCAACGCGTTGCATTTACTTTAAGTGTTGTATTGTAATATCTTATAATAAACACTGGAAGAAATCGGTTTGAGATATCATATGCGTGTTAACTTATGTCATCGCAAAATCATTAGCCACGTAACAGACGTTGAGGTGCACAGCATTTCAGAAACGTCAAACAAATATCCTCATCGTCAAACATACATTTTTATAGAACAATTGATTAACCACATCGGTCACTCGTAAATTTCATACATTTCTCGGAGTTTGCATATTTTCTAATGGAAGTAGCCTAAATCCCGCGCTTGCCTCTAGTGGCGCGAGTAGTTTCGCACACCCAGGACTCGTTCGGTGGTGACTCAACCCGACCGGACAATCCTTTGACGCCGAAACCAACCAGAACTTGAATGAAAGAATCAATAACAAGTGTAATAAAGGTAAACGTACAAAGTCCAAGATGAGTCTCGTCTACGCAGAATACTTTGCCGTGTTGACGACTCTGTTGTTTGCAAATCCGTCGATTTGCGGTTTTGTTGACAACACCTGACACAATCTATTAAATGTATGCATTTTTTTTTTTATTCGTAATATCTTATAAGAAGTAACTACACCTCATCTGCGTTTTACGATATATAGACTAGCCTTATGAATTAGGGATGGCTGTATGTATTCAGCATGATTACGATTGCGATAATAATGCGACAGCTGTATTACGTAGGCCAGGGGGCCGGCTCCCTGTTTGAATGGAGGGCCAAACAGATGGCATGGACTAAGTCCGCGGGCCGCACATGTATTATTGCGTATTGTTAGCCTAATCCTCGTGGGAACTGGTACATTACGGCTGGAATATGTATATTATAAGCAACCTTGTTTCCATTCATTGAACTTTAACTTACAAATTATTACCGTTTACGAAAAAATATAATTTTGTTATCATCCAGTGGCAACATCAATTGTGAATAACAATTATATGTCACTATTAAAAACATTCATTGTTGATGGTCAGTGATCATGGCACAAAAATAACATCATCATGGCTTGTTTGAGACCTGGTGCAGTTGCTGCGCAACCAAACAAATTGGCGATGAATTTCAGAATTTCAGTCATATCAGGAAACTGTTTCGTCGACAAATGAATATATTAAAACTCCACAAGCGTCAACTCTTTGGCGATAGCTTTGAGAGTCGCATATACGCATTGTAGTTTATTGAACTCTGTCCGCGCAGCTTCCGGCGCATCGTCGAGTTCGACGTGGATCGGGTTGGAAAATAAGGCAACTCCTCGCTGCGAGTCGTAAGATTGGCAAGACACTCAGCTTTGCATTTCACAGTTGTGTCTCCCACAGAAGCAACGCGATCTCGGAAGCGGAGACGAATTGGAAAACCTACCTGATGTGTTCTATCAAATCCATTATTTTTGGAGTCTGCATATTCCGGTACTTCCGTACTCTTCTGCTCGATGACGACCCTATACTCCAATACTCAAGCTCATGTTGGCTTCGTGCGGAGGAGGTGTTGATATTGCGCAGTCATCTCGGCCAGAAGGTGTTGGAACTGTCGGTGATTTAGGAAACGAGCGCGGACATAGTTCACGGTCTTCGCCATGGCGCTCATTGCGTTCTGCATTTCCATTTACTTGGCTTTCAGCTCAAGGGATGATGGAGCAGTTCTTCCAACCATGGAAATTGAAACTACTGTTGTCATCCCTGTTTAGTCCGCGGGCCGCATTAAATTGCTCCGCGGGCCGCAGGTTGCCGACCCCTGACGTAGGCCTACTATTTCGATACCATTGCGAGCGTGTCATGACTGTTGCGATCGCGATAATTTCATGGAATAGGGAATAGTCATGATAAACCAGTCATGTGTGTCTTTACGATGTAGAATATACCCATACACACACGCGCGCACGCACACACGCACACACGCACGGACACGTACACACGCGCGCACACACACGCGTGCACCTTTGTTGGCGATGAAATTCTCCAACGTTCACGTAGCGGTGGTCAATGATCCGGAGAACAGACATGGAAGTAAAAACTAGTTTTCAAGTCTGTTATAACTTAATAGAAAGGACCAAAAAATGTAACATTATGCAATGTAATGTATGATATGACATTACCTCTGACGGAACCCTCTACATCGTAATGGATAGCCAAGCTCAAGTACTAGCTCTGAGGACATCTTATGAGAAAGGAACATTTGGTGGATTTGCATATTTTTGACAGCGTCAAGAGCAGTGTATTAAAACTGGCACCACACTGAAATGCACGAAGGGATCTAGACCAATAAGTAGTTATTAAAAAGCGGTATGTGCCCCTACCAATTAGATGGATGACATTTCTCTCTTCGGGACAACAAGACAGACGTGGTTGAATTTCTGTCGGAAGAAGTTATTGCGTGTGTTCCAACAAACAAAACATTGGTTGTGCCTGGAGGCTTCAGGGAAACGACACGTGTCAAGGCATCGGACACATAAATAGACACCATTATTTTGCAAGCCATCCACGAGGAGACAGACACACGTGTTGTGTTGCACTGCATCCATACAACTGCAGAGTCGGTGGTGAAAGCTCAGGACACTGATACTATTGTTCTTCTACAATACACCAGGCTGTTGAAATAGTCCTTACTGTTCATAAGGATGGACAGTCTCCCCGACATGACCACATGGAATAAAGCAAGAGCTTTTCTGCAAAGGAACACCACAAGAGAAGTTACCACCCACGACAGATGCATCAACACTTCACATCAAGAGGGCCCACTGCCAGATACGATGTGGATCCAAGCCCATTGCGTCCACAATGACTACATTGTTTGTTATAACTGACCACCCTCTGGTCATAGTGTGCTATATATGACTATCGTATGGTCATAATTACTACTTCACTTGGTCAAACAAACTAGCGGAAAAAAATATGAAATAGAATAGTATTGTTGATAAACACTGGTCCAAGTGATCAGACGTGTTGCATGTTAACAACTCGGTGTCAATGCAATATATAACAATGATTACATGTTGTAGTGCACATCACTTCTTCTTGGCATTCATCGCATTCTACTTGGCAGTTAGCGAAACCACAGCCGTTTCATCATGAAGACGCTTCTTCGTCTTCTGATGGTGATCGTGTCCTCCTTACCAATCATTACCTTCTCAGTGAAAAGGAGTATGTTTTGGCACAAAGTAGTTTGATAAATAACTTTGAACACTGCAAACCATGCAATGCATAAAGTTTTAAGCAGATGGCCTGTCCAAAGCTGTTGCCGTCTATGTAAACCGCGGCATTGAGATCATCTTAAAAAGTGCGAAAGAAGATCAAAACATCTTCTGGGCCCTGCAGAAGAACGACTATATGACACATTTTAGCATAAGCCATGACGCAGCATGTTACAATGTAATTGCAATGAATTTGTAAGTTGCTGATGTCCCTCGTTTTAGTTGGACATTTTCTTCATGCAATAAAATATCAGTCTATTCAATAACTTGAAGTGGGGCAGATGTGACAAGTTTACCTTACCACTCAGTAGTTAATGGTAATACTGTGTAATCATCCACATGGTTGTCGATATGACTATCCAGCAAATACACTCGACTACGCCTACGGCCTACGCTGAAGCTTTCAAATTATTTATAGGTAGTCAAGACGACTTTCCCGTCGTCAGGGTCACGTGACTCTTAACTACTTTTTTTAAACACCCACCTAGACACCAATAAATTATCGAAACCAAACATATATCAAACACAATATAGCAACACATAGTACTATAGGAAATAAACGGAACAACACCCGCAAGTGTTACAAGCAGACCGGAACTGGAAGAGCCTCCTGAGCGATAACAGATGTCACTGCGCTTACCTCAGTGTTTACCCAAAGTAAACTCGCAAGACCAGAACCAAATGTATGACCGAGTAAGGTCCCTCTGTCTACAGGAATCACTGGCGTTTTCACTGGTAAAGTGACAAGGTTAGTACTTGATTAAACTACTTTTTTTTAGCATTGATCAAAATCTCCTAGTTCTTGATCGCGTTTCTTTCTGCGCATGCGTAAGGCGAGAACACGCAATTACTACCCCAGCACGGTCAGCGTGACTACCTCAGTAATCACAGAATATAGCACATTACAAAAGTAGCAGAACTGACCACGCTATGACAACAGTGTTCTGTGTTGTATTATATAGTCGTGGTCTGTGATTATTGTTGTGTAAAACTGCATTGTTGAACGTCAGGGATCTTTAAGTTTTTGTGCAGGTCTCCATAGATCATTTTATACATTTATTCACACTTGTTGAGCATTCATTATAACTGTACTCTTATGTTCGCGGTTGGTCTTAATAACTATTTAAAATGTTAATGATATTATGAAAAACTCCATTAGGGGAACTATATTATCATAATTAGATTAGGCCTTCGTGATCAATATTACATTAGTCAGAACGGCGTTTATCTATTTTTATTTTCGGGTGTAAAACTGATGTAGTTTTTTGGTAATTGAGGGGAGTCGTGAACCCCTCCCACATATTACCAAAATTGGTTTGTTATTACTTGGTAAATGTTATGCTAATTAAGAGGGTGTTGGTTTATATTCGGGGGATAATTGAATGTCATTTTGTGTTTTCTCAAATCTAGAGGGTCAAGGAACCCTCCACCAGATTGTCAGATTGGATTCAGCACACCCAGATTATACGTTAACAGTTAGTTGGCATATTCTACTAATAAATGCCTGCAGGGTTAATTTCTTTCGGAAATGTTGTCCTGTCTATAACAGCACGGTCCAAAATGGCCTTGCTCATAGACCTCCTATGACATATTCGTTTTTTTCTGATGGTGTCCGAAGGTGATATCTGGTTTACCTTCATCCTTGTCCCTCCCTTGGAGTTACCTTACTCCAAACAGCCCCTCCAGGAGCTAACATAGGAGTGCGGTGCGGTGCGGTGCAGTGCGCAACTTCCGGTTTCATTGCAGACGACTGTTCAACAGTTGTAGGGGTCAGGACACTGTTGGACGTCCAGCTTGGTTAAGAAAAAGTGCAATTTATTTTTGAGAATTGATTTTTTTTTACAAAATTCACCTGCTCTGAGATGAGTGCATTTGAGTAGTCAGATTTCCCGGTGTGATTGTAGAAGCTGTTGACAATAAAATGGTGCATTGGTAGCTGATTTTACTAAGCGTAAGGGTATTTGGCCGCAATTTGGCTAGTTGACCGTTTAGCCGGATTACTGCCTGCATCCATTCGTAAATATTGACGGGTGTCACACATACAGGCATTTTACGAGAGCTAGAAATATTAGATTTGGACTAAACTCGACCAGCATGTCAATGAGATGATAATAACAGCAGGTGAGAAGTTTAAGAAACTTTATAGGTCACGTTTTCTTATAATCACACAAAACGTTAACATGGTCGCCAATGGGAAAACTAACAATGTGCTGAGCCCTGTAGATCTACTGCATCCTGCTAATCCACAAGGTCGCACAGCACTTGGAATTGCCCTTAATAATTGTTGTTTTTACTTGCAGCGGAAGCGGAAATTCGAATCTTGTGTTCCTTAGACATAGTCTCGCGTTTTTACGCGAAAACAACTTTTCCAAGCGATATTTTTCGTAATAGACGACAGGAAGTCGGTAGGCCAACAACCACATTTTACGTAAATACGTTGCCTAAGGGTGTAACGATATCTCATATTATTTCATGCAGTGGCACGATTAAGCCAGTAGCAGTGGAAATAATCTGAACTGTAGTTGAAACTTACAATCTATGCTTGATTTTGTTCGTTGTTTCGGTGGCTTTCAGCCCTCGGATAGATCTATGTGAACAATGTTAATGCCTTTGTGACTTTAATTGTAGGCCTTACAGTTACACGTATGGTAGATCCCTACGTTAAGTTAAAGTTAAATTGATACACTTTGTATTGTGTTAGGACGTGCGTGGGGGAGGTCAGACCAAAGAGGTTAAGCACAGTTCTTTATGTGAGTTATGCTCACGTGGAACCTCGGGGTGTCTTGTGGGTTTTGTAGTGTTCATTGTCACGATAACACGAAATAAGAATGCACATATGTTTGCATATGTGTCAGAACCGGGGAGGGGGCTGAGCCCCTCAATATTTTTGGTGGGGTGGGGGCTGGAGATAGAATTAGTCCCACAATATTCAGGGAACGGATATGCATTTTTAGGGTGCAAGTTGATGTTTTTGTGAGCAATTTTTTTAGAGCTTCAATGTGGGATTTTTTAGGAGCCTCAAGAGGGTGCAATTGGGGGTTTTGGTAAGCCTCAGCCCCCTCGAATATTAACCACGTTCCGACGCCAATGGTTTGGAAAGTATAAATTGTGAAGAAATTCAAGAGATTCTCGCCCCCCCCCCCCCGCCCCAACCGGAAAGAAACTGACAGGTGCATAATGATCACGACTTACAAATAAAAGTGACTGTGTTTGACTGCTTGGCGCAGTGTCATGACACAGCTGTAAACGCGCGTCGGGAGGAAAGCGAGTGGGCTGCGGTATAATTACCCGTATATAATTGCAATAATAACCGGCAGCACGGGCGAATCGATGAATATAAAGACGAGCGATTAGCCTGCGCGCACTCGCCTCGCACTCGGGTCGACTCGGCCGTTTTTTCGCGGCAATCTCGTCGGTTTCACGCGACGACACCGGCCGTGAGAAACGAGGAAGATTGTCCCCGCTGAAAACGTTACCACTTAGCGACGCCCGTTTCTGTGTGAAGGAACTTAGGCGTGTAAGAGCAAATTAGCTCACACAAAAGGGTTGTTTATGTGACGAAGAAGAATTGCGGTAGTTCTCCGCGATAAAGAATGTGTTTACAACGAACGGCAAGGCGCAGTCACGGCCCGTATATATACGGCCCGTTACTGCGTCTTGATGATCAACCCTTTTGTCTTGTTTGACGCGCCTCTGAGCTTGGTTTCCGAGGATTTGGGCGGAATAGAGGTTACTTTACAAACTTTGTAAAGAAACAGAAACTAAGTTATTTCGGCCATGTGAAACGGCATCAGTCTTTAGAGAGACTAATAATGGAAAGAAAAGTGGAAGGCAGAAGAAGCAGAGGAAGACCTAGGAGACAATGGGGGAAGGACGTAGAGGAATGGATGGGAGCCGACGTCTGGCGAGTGGGGAGACTGGCAAACGAAAGAGCCGTCTATAAACAATCCATCAAGGCTGCAACGTCCGGAAATGGACAAGCAAAACCATGAAATAGGTTACTTTACTATTATTATTATTATATAATATGTACCTCGTGCCGGGAATAGGTAAATGCGTACTACACAGGCGCAGTGAACAACGTGGCCTGCTCTTTTGATCTTGTGAACCCATAAATTGTGTTGCCGTTCCGGAAATAGCCGAGTGATTTTTTATGTTTCTCTTGTTGTGTTTGTTTTGTTTTTACTAATGTTTCCTACAAATAATTGCACAGGTTTTTTTATCTAGGTGTATACTGTGTATTCTCACAATTACGGAAGAGCCTATTAAACATAGCCATTATTATTAGCTCAAGCCACCCAACGCAAATTGCTGAGTATTACGTAAATAGCATACAAGCTATATATATATATATATATATATATGCGCAGTTGGTTTAATTAAAAAAAAGCTAGTAGTTTTGCTACAATCGTCTAATCGTAAACAGAATTTTCTTAAAGGAAATAAAAATAAGGCATTAGCTAAAATCCCTTTTCCATGTGTACACACAGTTTAACCTTTTGACAACACTAAAAAAATACTGAAAAATACATTTGTAGCATAAATTCGATTTTAAACCCGTCTGTGTAGCGATTCCCGCGGAAAATAAAATTTAATGAGCTAGGCGATCACGTGGTATCGGGACGTCACTTATGACACACACTCGCATCAGGCCGACCCTTTCCATGCATTCAGAGCATGTTTACAAGTATAGCTTTTGGGTCGAAACGAGCGTCAGAATTAGTTATTGTGCAATATTCCGATGAAATACAAACATGGAAAGAGTCGGCCTGATGCGAGTGTGGGTCATAAGTGACGTCACATCTCGGCATCCCGAAAAGCGCGCCAAAAATATGCATATTCGAAAATGTCCGGATGTACAGCATTAAATGTTAAATTTCTAATTCATTGATTTTTTTATTGTTTTTGGCTTGGTGGACATGGAAATAGATAGCAGGATGTAATATAACATGAATTCAAGCGATATATGTTTTTATACCCTTTAAATTGTTAGATCGTGTAACTTGAGAAAGGGTGAATATCTTTTGTCGTAGATCCACAGATCTAAAGAGAGGCAATAAGTTCCTAGTTTTTCATTGTTTAATTAATTTAATGTTCGCAAAACTATAATAACTGTATTGATGGTATACTGCCCGCCGAATTGTGTTTAGTAAGCCCGTAACAACGTTCGCAATTTGAAAGATACGACCCCGGAACATGTTCAAATTGTAAACGAAACGTCCTGTTTCAAAAGAAGTGTTATTGTCAGTACTGCCGAGACGGGCTACGTTAACCACAATACCCTTTCATGTTCAACGATTTTTCAATTTTCTTACGTCCAAAACAGCAGACTTCCTGTTACAAATTACTACGCTCGCTACTTCCGAGTAGAGGAACAGATGTCTCCCCTTAAGAGGGAGGATGTCCCTTAGGGTTTATTGTAAAATCATGCTTTACGTTCGCTTCACCTGGAATATATAGAGTATATAACATGCAGCGATTGCAGAAATGAAATGGTAAGCGAAAACGATTTTAAGGTTAAACATATATAATGGTGATCGCTGCTGTGCTTGAACTGTTGCGCCATGAGTGGGTGTAAGTCAGTGTATGTTGAAAAAAGACTTGAGTTTAAATGCGACGTTCTACTGCGAGAATATCGACACATTTTCAACACGAGAAGAGTGTCTTGAAAACATTACGGGTTTGAAAAGTCTATGTCTTGCGTGTTTTGAACGAGACAGTGTTTATGACGTCCCACACCGGATCACTTTTGCGAAAGTAGTTCTGTGCCAAAAGTATGTGTTTACTTACTGCGCATGCGCGCGAACACAGTGTGATGCCGTGCTAGAAGCAGCCTAGCTCCAGTTTCTGCGATTTTCTTGTTTTTAATTGTTTTCCTGCAGATAATTAATTGCATAAGTTATTGCATTTTTGTTTATACTACGCATACTACTAATTACAATATTCAGTTAACAGTATTACTAGCATAAATCACTTTAGAAGCAACGCCTATTTCTGGCATGGTTCAACTCTCGGCTCGTTACACCGGGACACTGGAGAACACGCCGCGAACAGCTACTTATGTCGCCTGAGTGTTGGCACATTCAGTAAAAAACCGTAGTCTACAAAACAGTTTGTAGGCTGTACTCAAATTACATAACAACGGTGGGGGGCGGGCGACAATCACGTAAAACAACGCGTTAAAACAACACAGACGTCACAGGAGCAGGTCCTATTTAGCTTTGGGCCGCATAACTTTCATTGTTTACGTAGAAAATCGCATACCAGCCACAGACTGTGTTCGAATTCCAGACATGAATGTAATTGTTAGCCGGACATAAACTTGGTCGGTACTTGAGAATAATCAGTAACAAAGTGTGCATTAGGAACTACTTTGAACAATTTTTGAGTTGGCTTTCTCTCCAGGCGTTGTGGGGGTAATATATGACGTACGAATCAAATAGTTGTGGTATTTGACGGTGATAGGGACACTTTTGTAATATGAGGGATGTATAATTGTGTGTGTGTGGGTGTGCGTGCGTGCGTGCAGTTTTTCGTTTATTAACTAATATACTGTTCTTAAGACTATACTAACTATGTTGAAAGTATACTGCCCGCCAAGTTGTGTTTAATAAGCCCGTAACAACGTTCGCAATTTGAAGGTATACGATCCCGAAGCATGTTCAAATAGTAAACAAAACACCTAATTTCAAAACAAACTTTGTTTGCAATACAGCCGAGACGGGCTGAGTTAATTGCAATACCATTTAATTTTGATATTCAACGGTGTCCCATTGTCCTACGTTCAACACAGCATACTTCCTCTTACAAATTACTACGCCCGCTTCCGGATAAACGAACTGACTTTATTTAAATATATTGCCACCAAATTAAGATTTACTACCACAGTCTACAATATTGGTGAGTTTACAAATCGCGTCTCAATCGACTGCTGGGCGGAACCACTGCGTGACTGCAACCCATGAACTTAAATCACACGTATGATTGCTTGAAGTTAATGTCGACACGTGGGTCCGTTATGCTACAATAATACGTTTTATATCATTATTATGGCTTGACCGGCTCCCGCAGTGACACGATCCCCCCAGTCCCACCGTCGTGGTAGTCACGTTGCAGTCACGTGTCCGCAAAGAATGTTGACGTAAACGTGGTCAACCCGGGACACAAATCTACAGTTTACGCCCGGCGAGTGGACGTAAACAGGCGGATAAACACTTAACTCATACGCCGCGTTGATGTGAGCTTACGTACCGCTTGCTATTGACTGTGAACAAACACCTACGATGCGTTGACGGTGATTATTTTTAACGCGCTCCATCAAAGCGTTGACAGGGAAATTAAGTCTGCCGTTTCATTAATGGCTTATATAACTCTTATCGTTACCACCGCAGCGAAATAACAACCCGGCCGTTCCTGGAAACACGATTTATTGCCGGAGCAGTGAGTTTTCTCAATGGTCGACTCGGTTGAATGGAACAGTGTGAACCTGTGTTTCATTCAGCACCGGTGTGTCTGTGCGTACACAACGTTCACCTCGGGTGACAGCTAATGTCTGACCTTATCGACAAACAGGACTGCTGTTTATTATATATATGGATTCGGGTGTTTTAAAAGGTGGCAGTATGTTGCTAGTGTTTCATTTATTATTTAATATAATGTCCTTAAGACTATAATAACTATGTTGAAAGTGTACTGTCCGACAAATTGCGTTTAGGAAGCCCATAACAACGTTTGCAATTTGGAAGTTATGACCTCGGAGTTTGTTCAAATGATAAACAAAACACACGGTTTAAAAACCTTTTTTTGCCAGTGCTGCCGATGCGGGCTGTCTTAACTACAATACTCTTCGATGTTCAACGATTTTCCATTTCCAGACTTCCTGTTACAAATTACTACGATGGCTAATTCCGAATAGAGGTGTTGTTAAAGTGTTAAAGTATGTGTACAACATGAACAATATTTACGTTTTTATCATACTTGCTAATCTATATGTCACTTTGGCATTTGATTATATTCGATAAATTATGCTTTTGAAAAATTACCGGTTACCAGATCCGGCCAGCGGAATAATAAAGGTTCGACGCGCGGATATAATGTTTTGTTATTTACGTCGTTTTATCTTAAATTGTATATTATGTGAACACAGTTTATATAGTGTTGAGACAAGTGATACAGACTGTGTAGTGATTCGCCGGAAATTGTATAATTGTCGAGTTTTCATACTAATTTCCAACCTAAATGCTCGGAGGTCTATTGCTGTGAATGTGATGATGGTATTTGCTCACCGTTGTTCATGATGCGGGCGTACCTACAAATATAATAATCTACAAATAAAATTAGATCATATATGCACTTTGAAAAATATCACCTTCCCCGAATATCATATATGCACTTTGAAAAATATCACCTTCCCCGAATGCCCTCTAGCCTAAGACTCCCCCGCGTGCATGCAGTTAGTATGTATACAAAATCACTGCGCACGCTCAAGTTTAAGGTTACACTTGATATAATTTGACTATGCCAAATATATCAATCCACTGATTTAGTGTATATCTGTTTTTTGTAAGTCAACCAAAATTCACTTTGGCAATTACTGTCAGTCACATAAATTTAGGCCGACTGGTAAACTATAAGGGAGAGAGGGGAGGCGAGAGGGAGACAGGAGAGAGAGAGAGATAAAGGGAGAAAGGATATATATATATATATCTATATATACAGGAGGAGGAGAGAGAGGATATGTGTGTTTATGTGTGTGCGTGTAAGTGACTGCGTGTGGGTGTGTGTGAGAGAGAGGGGGAGGGAGAGAGGGAGAGAGGGAGAGAGGGAGAGAGGGAGAGAGGGGGAGAGGGAGAGAGGGAGAGAGGGAGAGAGGGAGAGAGGGAGAGAGGGAGAGAGGGGAGACAGGGAGAGAGAGACAGAGAGAGGCCGACCTTTCTGATTGCTTTTCTGTTTTAGGAATGTGTTTCCGTCTTTGTTCTAGACGTTTGTGTGTATTCGGCCGTCAGCTCTTCCATCTAATAATGTGCGTGCACTGACATTTAATCCACCCAGCTCCCATTGCTGCTGTTATAATTGTGTGGTCGACCTTTGCTTGGCTAATAACACAGAACAATTTTCTAATCTATCTTTTAATACAAACATACATATTTGCTTGATATGCAAATGGAGTTAATCTTTGTTTTCGTTCCAACTTTTTTATTACCACAAAACACTTTGGCTAATACAAACAATTGGTAAATAATCGCCAAGATGTCATCCGTGAGAAAACAGAAAGTCTGTGTACGTAGTGAATTTACACTACGATTGATAAGCTTATTTCGGGCGACAGCTACACTAGTATGGTAAGTGTTTATATGACTAACCTAGCGAGGTTACATTTAAAGGAAATACAAATAAGACATTAGCTAAAATCCTTTTTCCATGTGTACACAAAGTTTAACATTGTATGTAACATTTGACAACATTAAACAAATACAGAAAAATACATTTGTAGTATAAATTCGATTTTAAGCCCATCTGTGAAGCGACTCCCGCGGAAAATGAAATTTTAATGAGCTAGGCGATCACATGGTATCGTGACGTCACTTATGACACACGCTCGCATCAGGCCGACCCTTTCCATGCATTCAGAGCATGTTTACAAGGATAGCTGTTGGGTCGAAACGAGCGTCAGAACGAGTTATTGTGCAATATTCCGACGTAATACAAACACTAGTCATCATAGAGGAACAAACATTTATCTTACGGTTCCACATGAATCGAATTTTATTCAAAACAACGAATGCGAATGGGCCTACAAGTCGACTAGGTTTCGCCGAGCTTGGTCTTGGGCTCGTTTTCAGAATAATTATATCGAATGCAACCAACTGGAGATAATCTACACCAATAAACATACATAGCAAACATATATTGTATCCAGCTACATAAAGTAACGTGTATAATTTCATAATAGCACTAGAATATCGATATATGACGGAGTTGTACAATTTAGCATAACAACTTAAATCAGTCAGAGAGTTTCCGTTGGTCCCGGTAGCTCAGTGGATAGGCGCGTTGGTTACTTGTCGTTTATTTTACAATCGGGCGACGCCGGTTCAATCCTGACAGCATGCAAACCTTTGATTTTCTATACACTTTTTTGGTTTATGTTTTCACGAAGTAATATAAACCAAATCATTTTATACTATAATGCACTGTTTGTAAATAATTTTTATTTTTGTAGTAATTATTTATTCGCCACAAAAATGGTCATTATATATAACGATGTTTCTAAATTGTATTTATCCAGACAGATCTCAATCTATTTTCACATACATAATTACAATATATTACCGTACAATATATTTACAATCAATAAATTATATATCCATTACATTATATTTGTTTGGATAAATAAAATTTTGAAACATCGTTATATGATGATAATATTTTCATTTTTGTGGCGAATAAATAGTTACTACAAAAATAAAAATGATTTACAAACAGTGCATCATAGTACACTAAATGATTTGGTTTATATTACTTCGTGAAAACATAAACCAAAAAAGTGTATAGAAAATCAAAGGTTTGCATGCTGTCAGGATTGAACCGGCGTCGCCCGATTGTAAAATAAACGACAAGTAACCAACGCGCCTATCCACTGAGCTACCGGGACCAACGGAAACTGTCTGACTGATTTAAGTTGTTATGATAAATTGTACAACTCCGTCATATATAGATATTCTAGTGATATTATGAGATTATACACGTTACTTTATGTAGCTGGATACAATATATGTTTGCTATGTATGTTTATTGGTGTAGATTATCTCCCGTTGGTTGCATTCGATATAATTATTCTGAAAACGAACCCAAGCCTTGCCAGCTCGGCGAAACCTAGTCGACTTGTAGGCCCATTCGCATTCGTTGTTTTGAATAAAATTCGATTCATGTGGAACCGTAAGATAACTTCTTGTTCCTCTATGATGACTAGTGTTTGTATTACGTCAGAATATTGCACAATAACTCGTTCTGACGCTCGTTTCGACCCAAAAGCTATACTTGTAAACATGCTCTGAATGCATGGAAAGGATCGGCCTGATGCGTGTTTGAGTCATAAGTGACGTCACATCTCGGCATCCCGAAAAGCGCGCCAAAAATATGCATATTCGAAAATGTCCGGATGCACACCATAAAATGTGGACTTTCTAATTCATAGAATATTTATTTTTTTTGCTTGGTGGACGTGGAAATAGATAGCAGGATGTAATATAACATGAATTCGAGCAATAGATGTTTTTATTCCCTTTAAGGGACACACCACCAGTGCGACGCCTACTTTGCTGATGATGATGATGATCATTATTACTGTTATCATTATTATTATGGTGACGATGGTGGAGGTGACGATCATGACGACGGTGATCAAGACGATAGCAGGTGTGACGGTGATCGTGACCGTAACCATATAGTAATAATAGTAATAAACATAGCAATAATCACTGGAATGATCATTTAAATAATCATTATAATAATCATGGTAATAACTATAGTAATAATCATGATAACCGTCCATTTTGGCTCTACAGCATCCATCAGACAACGGCCCTTACGGAGACAGACTTCCTGATGCAAGAGGCGGAGAAGCTTCCGAGGAGAAAGGAGAAGAAGAGGAACCAAGATCTACAGATTGCAGATCTCACTTCGACCCGGAACCTCCTGTATCCACAGTGCAACGATCTTCAGATCACGAATTGGGCTCCCGAGTTATTTTACGACAGAGGTCTGACCGCCGATGAATCCTGGCAGTGGTAATATCCACGGTAAAAACTGTGGTAATAACCACGGGAATAATCATAACATAACAATCCGAGTAATAATCCGAATAATTGTTATAGTAACGAATGTAATAATAAGAAGAGCCAGAGTAATCAGAATTAAACACGGAGCAACAAACAAAGGACTGTCGTTAGCAACATTTTGAACTGCAGGTAATTTTATGTGGTGGCATTTTTAGACCTGCAACTGAGAAAAAATACTACAACTGCGTCTTTCCTCCGAAATGTCCAACTGCACCCATCTTAAAGCTCACATAAACACCAACAGCACCCCTTTAGGCTCAGAAAACGTGTCCAACGCCCCCTCCCTGGACACCTATAAGTACAATCCCATCACGCTCACAAAAAACCCAACAGCATCCCTTTCACACCTCAATTACCTAATCAGCTAGGCATATACTAGTTAAATGACAAAACATCAGACACGCGGTATAATAAAAAAACTAAACGGTTTTGATATTTATAGAAAGTACATATATTTTGAGCAATTTCATAACTTTTATTTGTCTTGTACAACCTGTAAAATGCAAAGAACAATTTAAAACTGGATGTTGCGCTATATAAAATAAAATTTGTTATTATTTATTAGTATTATTTAATTATTATCGTATTATTATTTTATAGCATTGTTATTAGTATATGGGTCCTACTCTTTATCCAATATACAAACAAAACTACGATTGCTTGTAAAAATTGGGTAAAGAGCGTGTACAACGACTGTGGATCGTTGAGATGTTGTACATGCATCTGTAAATCGGTAAATCACACGACCTATTAATTACCTCGAGATGTTGCATAAATCTCGCAGTTTGCTACTAAAATTGAACATCAATCCACAGCTGTTTGAGTACGCTGTGGTTTTGTGGATTCAATATGTCGTCGCTCAAAATGAGACAACGTTCGTGTCGTGGAACATTAGTAAGCCTTAATACCTGTCTACCTGCGCCCGAGCAGCAGCAGGCGTTGTATCACTTCCCGCGCTTCAATAATAAACATCGTGCGCTTCATATAGCCTGTGTTACGGAGGCCAGCACACAACAACACGCAACCGACGGGCGGCAAGCGTAACCGAGGTTGGCACGCGAATTCGCGAATGATTGATAAAATCCGGTCACGTGGCCGGCGCTGTGCCATATACGGACGTAAACACGGCGGTGGGCGTGGCGACGTCGGCGGTGATTGGCTGCGAGCGGCCCAGATTATGCGGTCGGGTCGCCGCTGTATTTAATGACTGTGTATACCTAGGCGAGGGGGGTGTATTCGTCACTGGCACTTGGATTGTAGTCAATGTGCGGACTGTTGGATGTGAATGAGTTGTGTTTGGCTGGCAGTAACGACAACACGAGTGTATGTTGCAGCTAATCGGGCCGCTCACGTATTGGTAAACGAAGCGAGCGCGTCTTCGCAAGCGAGCCGCTGACCGAGACGAGAGGAGTAGCAGGCTGCCCAGGAAACAGTCCGATGCCTTGCTCGGCGGCGTTTGAGCGGAATAGCAGCGCCGAGATGAACGGCACCGGCGGAGAGATGATGTCGAGTCGGCAGTGGCTGAGCGAGCAGCTAGACTCGGTAGACGGCAGCGGTGGTAGCCCCGGCGTGCTCCTACTCGATTGTCGGGCTCCAAACGATTACAACGCCTCGCACGTTGTCGGTGCTATCCATGTAGCAATACCACCGCTGTTGCTGCGCCGACTGAAGAAGGGCAACCTGGCAGTGTCGACTGTGATCAGCGGCAACGAGGGCCGAGACCAGTTCGCGCGACGTTGTCAGGAGGAGACGCTGATCGTGTACGACGACTGCTCGTCCGATACGAATGTCAACCCCACTGGTGTTGCCTGGCTCCTGCTCAAGAAACTACGGGCAGACGGGTATCGCGCACGGATGCTCAACGGTAGGTCCCGTAACTCCCCCTAGATACATGTGTAATGTCCGAGAGGGTCCATAGCGAACTAGCAACGGGTTGGTGGTTGGATGGTTCGAGAGGATTCATAACGACGTGTTGGGAGGAGGTTCATTATGGTTGAGACCCAGAAACGGGTTTAATACGGTATCTAAACCAGCAGTAATCATGTGTATTACCTGAACGGTACAGAAAGCCGAGAAAGCTAATATTTGGACCAAACAATAATCCTTACCACATGTTCCTCTAACACCTGATTCGGTAGGTTCATTCTGATTGAGGCGGCCCAGACTATGGTTTTCACACGGTGTCTAATCAATCGCAATCATGTGCATTGCCTGAAAGGTACAGAAGACCCATAAATGTAATTGGACTCAACATACTTCATACCATGTGTCACTCTAACACCTGACTCGGTGCCAGAGTGACCACAGCAGGTAACACACGGGGTACTACCAGACACGGTAAGTAACTGAGTGGATGATATAGTTTATGCAACACTTCACCCCTGATACAACCACCCTTCTTAAAACTAAATATTTTCACCGATAAACCGTATCTTGTGATCTCGATAATAACCGGTCCAGTAACTCGGGTGCTGAAGGCAAACACTACCATTATCGGGTTGTCGACCCGAAATGGGAATGTTTTTGATAAGCCGTTTCTGGAATTAGACTTGGGGGTTAAAGCATGGAAGTACGTTTTGGCACACCCTTCCATGTATACACCGTCCCAAGGCGACACCGGTGCCAGTCGTAAGCCCCAAACCAAACCAGGCCAGTCGGTCATAAGACGTCCTTGGCGCGTATTAGCGGCGTATATTACCTGACACATATCCTGCGTATGAGTTACTGGGAAGACGCAGGCGACGTATGGTACAACTCTTTGGAAAACCTTCTCTTGATTCTGCAAAACCGTTGATTCGAGGCAGTCCGCGACAGTGACGTGTTCTTCGATGTTCCAGTCATGGTTTCTCTTGACCGGTGGCGGTAGCCGATGTTGGTGGCGGCGTAATACTTCACGTTCTCGTTCGTCTGACGGTCATATCGCGATAATCACTGCGTTAACTTTTCTTTTGACGGCAGACAACGCGTGCTGGATCGAGTAAAACGTGTTGCTATTTCATACGATTGACAGATGAACACACGTATCGATCCGCTGCCCCCTCACTCGCGGAATAAAAACATTACAAAACATTACAATGACCAACATTAACATAACAACTACCACTGTCAATACTATCACTAATCAAATGTTGTATAGCAATAGTAAGACCGACAAAACAGGAACAGTGTCATCTGACATTATAACAACAGAGAAGATGCCGACGTACTGTAAGAACAAGAAGATCTAAATTAATAACACAAAACAACCCAAGACAAGGCATTATAGTAAGTGTAACCATATCGCCCCAAAAACAACATAAAACAAGGCATTGTAGTAAGTGTAACCACATCGCCCCAAAAACAGCTAAATATAACTAAGTGGGCAACGCAGTATGCCGTAAGTTATCATATACGTACGATGTTGTGGTGTTTTATAAACGACTTCTCTACTGGGAACTTGAGGAGAAGTTTCACTCGAGTGGCCTACTTGTCAAAGGCCCGCGAGGTCTGTGAATCGTTTCTCGTCTGATAGCACGTCACATCTGCTTTGCACCGCCGTCGGTCCGGAGCTGCGTAGACAGACGCACAAAATGAATGAAACCACGGACGTAGACAACGCCGCTTTATTCGTCGTGCTTACGATTAATACTCAAGAGTACACACTGAATGGACGAGTGCTGTATGTGCTACTACACTACACTACAAGACCCGTTCTTGCGAATTATGTTTGCGTTTGCAGCCACAGCCATGCGTTTGCAACCAACATGAATTATCCGATGGTAGAGCGTTACTCAGGGACGGAGGATTTGTAATATTGGCGTTCGCTTCATCGGCACGCGGTACTTCGAAGATAATAGGATATTAATCGAAGGCGTTAATTAAGCCGTATAAACCTGATACAAAATTCAGGTGTTAATTTGTATCTAATAGTCTAATCTTGTCGCTGTCTCGTTCATTTACCAGCGCGACGAGCGCAAGGCGAAGTTGAAAAGGCAGTTATTCATTTCGCCGTGGTCGCCGTTTGTGTAGCGTGATAACGTACATTTCCCGCGGTGTTATTTTTACCCCCCGTGGGCATGACATGTATTCAGGGTCGGCGAACCGTTGACTGCTGATGGGGCCGCACAATAGACGCGTACAGACCACGCGAAAGGCTTATTTGTCGGGTATAACCCGCCGTAGGTGCTGAACCGCTCCGGTTGTGTCGACTAGTGAATGTGGCCAGTGCAAACACGGCTGATTAGATAGTATCTGGTCGCCGCATGGGCCAACCATGAATGGCACGGTCTGCGATATGCACACCCAATCAATATCCGACTGTGTATACTGCGGATATTCTATACTATCAGCGTGTTGATACTAGCGTATTATGACCGACCTTTCTGCACGTCGTCGTTTGTGTCAACCTACTGGTGTCACGTGACCGATACACATCTTGAGTGTATTTTGTATGTGCTGAGATAATGCCTATCTGTCTGCGTATTACCGGGTTATTATTTCAATTCGCATTTCGATAGTTGGCGACTTATGACTCAGCGAGTGGGATCGTGGATCGAACTACGATCGCACAAAGAGCTAGTCTCACAGTCGGCCTTCCAAAATTGGCCTCATCAAAAACCTTCGGAGAAACTCACAATCCTTTCTTTAATTTTCGAGTGCCGCACTTCTTGATATGTTAACGCTGCTGTACCTTGAAATATATGTGTTATTTGCTCTCGTTGGAGGGTGTGTAATATCCGTCGCGACTTATGCTCATTTGTTATCGTAAAAAGATCACCGGATAAATGTACTGCGTTTACGAAAAACCGGAAATTGAATGTTCCATCAGACTGGTTCGCTAAGTAACCTTAGGTAGACTACCGGTGTTTACACTCAGTGTTTCCATCGTCACAGACAACCGCTACACGCAGATATATCCTAAAATATTAAATAAATGTCGGTCTTCATTATAACTTATAACCCGTCAAGGGATGGTAAACACTCGGCTACGAAAGCATTTCCAACAGCCGCATACATAAATAGAGCACACACATCATGAATAGTCGATAGGGAAGTGATAAATGGTGTAGTTGTGTGCGCGTCGCACTCGTACAGCACTCGTACAGTCCGCCGTCGGCACCTTGGTGAGCCTTGCACCAACACGTCTGCGGCTTCACCAGGGCACGATTGAGGCTGCGGCAACATGGGGAGATACGTCGGTCTACCCGGCTGGGAGACCGTCAGCAACGCCCGCAGACTGTCGCAAACACGTCCTCCGCGTCGGCGTCTGCACTGTGTCGTGTGTGCCGTTCCGACTCTGGAGCGGCGTCGAGTGGTGTCTCGTAAAATACAGACCGCTTGCTGGATTCTCTTGTCAGGTGACGCCATTTTATCGGCAACAGGGGTGTCATAAAAAGAACGACAGCAACGCCGATCAAGCAAATTAATAACACTGAAAAGAAGATGGAGATATTTGGGGCATGTCCTTAGAATGACACCAGTAAGTACACCGAAGCAGGCGTGGCGTTGGAAACCTTCGGGAAAGGAGACGACCAAGAGAAACACATCAACGAAACATCGCAAGAGGCTCAAAGCTAGACTTGTATTGTGGTTACGTAAACGTGGAGATAAAGTCAGCGTGACAACTATAACTGGGCCCCGGTACACTGATCCTCGATGCGATTGAACCTCCCGTCACCTGCGTGTTTACCTGTGACAGGTAAATAAACACGAGAGCGGACCAGGTGGACCCGGCACTGCGTCAACAATCTGGTCTTTGTCGGATGCCGCTATTTACCTCCAGCGTCCTTCTGAACGCTCTCCGCCCTTCCCCCACCTCGCATTAGGGGTCGTATCATAGTTCGTCACACAATAGCACCTTTATCATCTCCAGTCCGGCGAAGTCGCGGGTTGTGTCAGTAGAACATCACTTTGCTGCTGTTGTTAAGGTTGTCATATTTGAGCGATTTGTTAACACGACTATACCTCGCCTGATGCGGAATGTTGTCCATTAAAGGGAGGAGGATTTAACCAGCGTAGTAATCGGTAACAGGAAGTCTGCTGTGTTGCACGTGGGAAAATGCGAAACCGTTGCACAGGAAAGTTAAGAGTATTGCTGCCAACTCAGCTCGCCTCGGCGGTATTGCCGATAAATCTCGTGTCCAAACTGTATGTTTTGTTGCCCATTTGAACATGCAGTGCGGTCCTATCTTTAAAATGGTAAACAATCTTACGGGCTTACTTAACACAATTTCGCTCCTTCAACATATATAATATAGAATTAAGACCATTATACTGATTAATAAATGAAAAACTAGGAACAAGAGTGCTTCCTTTTAAAGGTGGATTGCTGGCGGGCACAGCCTCCGTGTGTCCGTCCAACACGTCTGACGCCGTTACGTGCCGTCTTGCAGGACTCACGCAGCTGGCGATAAACCGCCAGCTAAAGTCCGAGGTATTGTGCCGCCGATTCGCTATAGTCCGGCGAAGCAATTTCCAGCTGAGGAATCGTTTTGGCACCCGGATTGATTGGCAGCTCCCGAGTGATTGGCAGCTGCGCTTTCTCATTCGCATCGACGCATTTTTAATAGCTAGTCGCTATAGGCGTGATCTAATTTAGCGCGGCTGTGACAGATTGTGTTTGCGCGTTCGATGTATTTCCTGGCGAGATGACGTCGGTTGATTAACAGAACGACGAGCTTCCTAAACACGGCTTTTGAAACACCGATTTGTTTCCAGTAAAGGTGTTACGCTAGGGTAACGTATCGGGGTGTTGACTGTTAACCAACCCATAATGTCACTCAATAAATAGGTTAATTATAATGGAAAATAATCGTCGAGGCAAACATCCACTTAGCGCTTGTCGCACGGTAAATAACCAGGAAGTTTCATTTGTCAGTGTAGAAAGTACTCAAGGTAGAGTTATATCGAGTAAACATATTGTGTACATTGACATTATAAGAAGGAAGTAGAACTGTCAACCATAATATATCCGTCACACTTAAATATATATTTCAAGCTTTTTGTGGTAACATGAACGCCGTATCTATCCCTTCCTCGTTCCCCTCCCTCTCCCTCCCTTCTCTCTCCCTCGCTCCCTCCCTCCTTCCCTCCCTCGCTCTCTTCTCTCTCCCCCTTTCTAAAGCTAACTGACACCACTTATTACCTGCTTAACTTGGCATTTACCACCAGACATCCTTCCCAGTCCAACGTCACCCGTGGCAAAGAGTGGCGTCGCGTTCCTAGAGACACACGTGTGACTGAGACGTCAATGACACCGCACACCGATACGGTTTTCGTGTTGACGGTCTAGGACGGTCCCTAAGCGCGCCTCGCCGGAAACATCGTATAAAATGGCAGGCGCCACCTTTCATCGTGTGATTGGCGCTTTCGCTGGGTCGCGTTTCCTGCCCATTGTCAACGACGTATATAATTAATGACGGCTTCCGCAGTCCTTTATCGCCGACGAGAGGCTTATTACGGACGCACGGCGCCCCTAAACTGGCCTCTCCAGAGGCGTGGAGTATACGAGTCATTTGATTCGCGTTTGAAATATTTACTATGCTTTAAAATAGATTTAGTATTTTAAGCGAAGTGATCTGACATTTCATGAAAACGTGCTCAATACAGCCGGCACTTCGATGGTTGTTGTTTTTGTCTTAGCGCTCGTTGATGACATGATACTTAATGAATTGATGCTAATAATTTATGTTTACACATTAATAATACCGCCTGCTAAAATGTAGGCCTATTCAACACTTCCGATGATCTTTATCTATTAAATGAGAATGATTGACAGATAGTCACCCCACCAACACATTTACAGTTATCGAAACAAAACTTAGTGGTTTTCACGTTGAAACACGATCTGTCATCATCTTTTGGTTGTGCGTCGCCTATTCGTAGCAATAAATCGGAATACATTTAATAACTTTCCTAGCAAAACCTGGGTTCGCTGGCAAAACATCTGGTAAAGGCCGGGAATTTTAATCGAACGTGGCAACTCGGCAATGAGCAACACGTGATAAAGCTGCAAGCACGCCCTCCCCGAGGTGACGAGGCGGCATGAATGAAACAGTTAATTCAAGATGGCGGCCGTAGCGCGCGCTGCAGTGACGCGGACACTTGTTTGTGGCCGCGGGCTGCCGGTAAGCCACGCGACTCGAGCAAGTATTGATCGTCGTACCACCACCACCCCCCCGCCATGTCGTCTGTGCTCGGCTTGTGTTGTTTGTGGACGTCGGTTTCCACGAAGCGGCGAGCCTTTACACCTCGAGCCGCCCGGAAATACTCGTTGAACAGCGGAAGTTCTAATTTGCGTGTTTATCCAGCGAGTGCACTAGGGCGAGCGGGCGGGAGGGAGGCAAGCCAAGGGCCGGCGTGTCGGTCGAGCTGCGGCGGGCGATAACAGCTGCGCGGCCGTCCGTCAAGTCGGGGAGGCCATGGATGTGGGTCTGTCGGCGATAAGACCTTGCACTCACTCGACGCTCAGGGATCCTTGGCCGAGGAAGGGAGGTGATGGCTCATCCAGCTTCGTCGACGGAGGCATCTTTCTGGTCGTGTATCCGACCGGCGAATTCAATCAACCAACCAACCAACCAACCTACAAAACAAACAAACCAATAAACCAATTAGTAAACATACCATAAATTAACGGGGCAGTTACTTTCGAATTAAACACTAGTTATGAATGACCCGGAAGTTAATTGAAGCATTCACAGTCATACCACCTTAAAATATCACACATGTTATGGGGGCAAAACACCACAACAGGAAAATCGAACAAACAGCAGGAACATATATTTTTAATAAAATCAAAAGCGTAAACATTAATACATTAATACAACTCGTGTTGCCAGACAGCAAAACGGATTCGCCGTATTCAAAATAGTGCTGCTTGCGCATATATATGTATATATATATATATATATGTATGTATGCATATATATATATATATATATAATGTATTATATATATATATATATAATGTATTATATATATATATAATGTATTATATATATATATAATGTATTATATTTATATATATATATGCCGTTTCTGCTTCCTGCTTAACTTGCGTTTATATAAATCGCACGCTGTAAATAACCCCGGCATAGTTCGTATACACTGCACGGACGTTTGAAATTCTGTATTCATTGACACACTGTTACGACGATAACAAGGTTTTAAATCCGAGTAAATGACGTCCCATTTCCGGTTGTCCGTTAATTGATAACGGGCCGATAAAGAAACAATTGCGACGTGCTCAACAATGTATTTTATCTGGACCGCTGCTGCGAGCGGCACTGATATCTGACCTGCGTCCGCGCACTGACAGGAAACACGAACCTAACTAGCGGAAAGCGAGCGGTGTCGACGGCCGATTAATGGCCGCCGCCGTCCATGCGTCGCCGCTACAGCAATCACACCGGAAGTGCGCGCCTGCTCGTATTTCGTTTCGCGTTTCGGAAACGCTCATGGAATATGAAATAGCGTTGCCTGGTAGCGGGACAAGGGAACGTCTCCGAATTTCAAACCTGACGAGATGCGTGCTCGTAGTGGGTTTAGATGGTTTCAGTCGGTATTCTTTCGAGCGGTTCGAGTTTGACTATCTAATAGGCGAAGTTGTTTACGAATGTTTCACTATGTGTCCGTTGTAGGTTGCCGTTGGTAGAATATAAAATGGGTTTTATATAAGTAATAACATCGCGAATCTTCCAGGTCAGGAAACCGGAAAGATACAAACCGATTTTGTTATTTGAATGACACGGAAAGCGAGGACCACTCGAAGTCCTTCCGACGACTTAACGATATAATACGCCATCGTTAGTAAACATGTTGTCGCCGGTGAATTCTTTGCCCGTCTGACAATGAAGGACGAGCCATGTAATTCGTTAGGCGCGGTATTTAAGGCACAGTACACGCCCGGTAATGCGTGAAAACGGTCTTGTAAAAAGCCAGCAGCTCGTGCTTCCGTGTCGTCCGGGAGACAAGCGCCCGACTATCATTGCCGGCCAGGAGGTTGTCTGACTGCGGGCTTCTTGCGAGAGCGGCAGCACCTCGAATTCCCCTCCGCGCCTCATCCATTTTGTCGTAATCGGATCATACTGTCGTTCGATCGATCCTGATTGATCGACCGCCTCTCGGCGCTAACCGCTTCACGCCGAGTCCCCTCTGTGTTAAACAGCGCCGAGCCCGCGCCGCACGCCATCGCGCCCAAACGCGACCCACGCTGTTTTCTCGCTGTTTTTTTGCCGACGACAGACGGCGCTACTTGTCATACTGGCATACTGGATGTTCAGCATTCTAGCCAAACAAAAGTGCGCCCGTTGTTTAATTGACACCGTTGTTTTGTGTATTTTTGTCCCGGAGTGAAATATGATAGGAATACGTTTGTTACATTAATGTGTTACATTTATTTACTTACATAATTACTATGTTGGGGTGGATTTTTTATACAGTTTATTTTTGGCATGCTTATTAAATTAACAATAAAAATACATCAACAAATCGAAGTATTTATATTAAAGGTATCGTCGCCCTACAGGAAATGTTATAATAAAATGACACTAGATTATTCATTGAGTGTTGAATGCGTTCTTGTATAAACTATGGTGCCGACGTCACGTGGTTGTTATTTCGTCCGCCAGGTGGCTTCCTGCTCTTCCACCAAGAGTACCCGCAGCAATGCCTGGGTGTAGACGTCGCCACCAGTCACAACGATGGCGCCATTGACCTCACGCCGTCGCCCTGCATCTTCGGTCTCCGCCAGCTGCGAATCAACGATGACGAGGAGGACGTGACAGGACCGAAGGAGGACGTGATAGGAGGCGCTGCTGCGGCGACGGCCTTCCCCGTCGAGGTGATGCCCTATCTGTTCCTAGGCAACGCGAAGAACGCGCGAGACCTCGAGTGTTTATATCGCAACGGCATCCGGTACGTCATCAACGTGACGCCCAACATCCAGAACACGTTCGAGACGCATGACGACTTCCGGTATCTCCAGATCCCGATCAACGACCACTGGTCGCAGAACCTGTCTGTTTACTTCCCGGAAGCCATTGCATTTATCGGTGAGTGTCGTTGACGTTGTCTTTCTGTTCGTAGACCCATGTCGGTAGCAAGCCTTTGTATTATTGCTCAAAGAAACCGTACAAATTATGGTATCACACGAAAACGCATGCAACATCGGTGTATATAGTGATGTTGCGTTTTTTTGCGGTAAACTAGGGTAGAAAATGCACATATCTCCGTTGTTCGTGAATACTGTAAGCTACTACATGCCACACACCCCACTGCATTCCTATCGGACCACTGTCGTTGCACCAAATAATGATACGCTAGAGGGGTACTAATTTTATCCACGCGTTACTACATATCAACAGAAGTTTTGTTGTTACCGCGAATTTACAGACTTGCCAATCGGATAAAACATCACGTGGACATTATACTTGCATGCCCCTACAACATACAGTTATCGCAATAATTGAGAACGCTGGGCACGCGCCAGCGTAGCTGCCTCCAATAGGGCTATTGCATTACGTATGATAAACCTTAGGTATGAAAAGCTTCGTTGTTCTACCAGTGGATGGAATGCGGCAAAAATGTGCCTTTGCGCAGTGGTTCGCCCGACACTGGAGTGTAATGTTACAACAACACAGTGTAATGTTGCTACAAGATAATGTAATGTTACACGAAATGGATTCGAAACGGGCAGTCGGTGTAGTCAGGTCAAATACCCACTCAAAAACATACAGTGCCCGAGTTCGTAACTTTATTTATTTTATTATGAAATCATGACCGTTTTATCACAAAACCAGTTTACATAGTCTCAACCATTCTACCTATTTTGCACGTTTCTCAGATGTGTCTCAATCAGATTGTTTGTTAACTGTCTACGGATATCGACATATTTCACTACTGTATTGTTTTAACGGAAAGTATTTTGACAATTGTACACCGGGAATGACGTGATCAAAAACGTCCACGCCTCAGCGCATACGACATTGGGTAGTTTCGACCACACAACTTCTCAAATAAAGCCGAACATATTTTTAGAATCGATATCTGCACCCAGTTACGTCCCATGACTGACGTGGTGTTCGCTAATCACAACCACTCGGCACGCGCAAAACGTCTGCTTGACGACTGTCGGTGACAGCACGGCCAACGACCGCACAGCGACATTGACCTTTCCGTGTGTCGACAGAATGACCTTTCTAAGTCGTTCCCACATTCATTGGGTCCCTTTAACATTTACCAGCCGAATATCTGAAAAGGTCTTCCGAAGAGGACAATTCGGTGACGCAGTGATGAGACGGGCGCTAATGCCCGCCTTTGCGTGGAGAACTCGCTAATTTGCTGCAATTCCACGTGGAGCGAGCGCCGGGCCGCGCGTTCAGACGCCAGGAGCTAGAAAGAGCGGCCGCGTCTTTCGTCGTGGGCGTATGTCAGCGGATATCGCGTGCAGTAGACAATAACTTGAGATATATCATACGGTATTTTTTGTCGCGGCTATTAATAACCAGCGAGAGGAAATTGAGTGTTGAATTTCTGGCGTGCAGATGGCTTAAGGGGATTAACAGGAACGTCTAAATGTAAGCCTATTTTCATACATATAATTACTACATTATTATATATTCGTACATACGCACGCACACGTACGTACGCACGCACACACACACACACACGTGCACGCATGCACACATTATTAACACCGACGCAACGCCTAGATGAATATGCCGCGTATTTTAAACTACACTTCATAATTTACAACACCTCTTTAGTTTTACCTACTACTATGATTTCACGCGAACCGTGTTTAAGAAAGTAAAAACGTGCCGCGAGTAGAACCAAATACCAGTTGGTGAATACATCACGCACCCTCTATTCCTGCGAACCGCAACCTCTATGCTCAATCGTACTCTACACGCGCCTGAAAAAAATCACCCCAGCCGCAGCGCGTCGAGCTCCTGTCAATCGCGAGTTTATTGTTTCGGAAATGATTGCTCGTCGACCGTGAGTCAGATCGGCAGAGTGGCTCCCGTCAGCGGCGTATTTAATCTGGCAGCCGAAGGCCAATTTGATTTGCTCCATCTCGAGAAGGTGACGTAGGATGGGTGTTTACACGGCGCTGCACGCGATCTTCTCACTGAGTGCAGCACACGTGTGTTGGTTTTCTTTTGTATTACTCTCACGGAAGCTTCACTCGTGGGCCCTTCAATGCGGTTTGTTTAGGGGTCATCGTACAAAGGAAAGGAGTGGCTTCTCTCTTTGTAAACTTGACCCGGTCGTGTAGCAGTCCACGCAGATTTTTGAAAGGACTTGTCACTTCAACGAAGTCTGGACACCCCGCACCCCCCCCCCCTGACACACAGCAGGACGATGTCTGTGAAAAATGGAAAAAAGTACTTCGTTTAGGTTGATTCACGCACCGAGTGGATAAAATCAGTCAGATCGGTTGATCGTACGTGACGTATTCACCACGTATTTCAGGCCGTTAATTAAGCTCACATTATGTACATAACGTTAGATTAAATTACGCCGTTACTATTGTGATCAATGACGCGTGTCCACTCACTCGGCCCCCCCACCTTCGTGTCACGTGCCGGCATGGAGAAACGACCCTTTCAGTTGACCGTTATATAAGCGGAACGGCCCTTTCATATAAAACACGGTACGATATCTGATCGCTGTCCACCGCGCGCTGTAGGCCGCGTTATGAATGGGGCTGTATGAATGCATGAATGGCATTCTATTTCTGAATAGACTCACGTGGTGCGCGTCACGCTGCAGGGGGGGTATCTATGTGAATACTTAAAGGGGCTAATGGCGATAATGGCTGCGATATAATATACATTTATTCGTACAGAATATGTAAAATTCAAACAGTGCTTATATCTAAACATATATATACTATGTAAGCTTCAGTGTACATAAAACAGCGAGCAGTGAGCTCAATTCGTCAATGAATAAAACGAAGTGCTACATGCATTATCTAAACTCTACAACACATATTTTGCAAATGACACATAGCGTACTAGTTGCTCGTCTGGCCCCTCCTGGTAGTGGACTAGTCGTCTTGAATCATATCATAAAAGTGCATTGATAGTGGAATAGATCCAGAAATCACTTGGACAGGCGGGAAGTCTAGAAATTGTTCGCCTGTTACTCCGACAGTTAACACACTGACAGCTCCGAAAAAGCGTCGATTGCCCTGATTCTTGCGCGGCCTACCGTCACTTCACCTATTGCCGCAACGTACCCCCGCCGCATGTCATAACTCCGGGGCGGTTTATTTTAAAACGGGTCGGAAAAAATGACACCAAGCGTTGACAGCAGGCGACACGGACGCATGACCAGAACGTGGTGTATAACCGCAGATGTCGCCCCATGCAGCGCTGGGGACTCTCAACTCGCCGTGGTTCAAGTTGAACCCTACCGTCTCGGTAGATGGAGTAGTCACCAGTCACCGCAGGGATGTGGTAACTGTCAAAAACAGACATCGTAGCCTACCAACGTGGATTGCACACATGTCTGCGTATCAGCGAGACTATAGGTTAGAACGCCTTCATGTGGGAGTCATACAACAAGTGACATATATAAAGTAAAACATCCCGTAAATGTTATCGGCAAAGATCAGGACACCTAACTAACCCGGGGTATTCAACTATCCAAGTATCCTGCTTTTATCCCTTGCCACATGTGATCTAGTTAGAGTATAGGACAAGAATATGTGTTTTTGTCCTTGCCCGAAGTAGGGTAAATGAGGGACTAGGGCTGTGTCGGCCGGAGTTTATCTCCGGGGACCGCTACGGTTGCCGAATTGGCCTAGACCTGATACCTGAAAAAGACAACGGCAATTTTATATATATTTTCTCTCATACTTTTGGTCTTTTGTATATTTCCTTTTTCTTCTTTTTCTTTTGTTTCCTCCAACAATAAACCAACCGTTGTCTAATGATCAAGATTGATCGGTCAACGTAATATACAGATACAGAGAGATACAGAACAAATCGTCATCTAAACTTGAAGCTACATTCCCGTTCCTTTCCCCTCCGATCCGCTCGTAACCGTTCGTAACGAGGCCCCCGTTAAAGTCGGTATCAAAGTCCGTCGCTCCACGGGGTCGGGGTGTGTCTGCAGCGGCTACGAATGCCTACGACACCCCAGGGCGCTGGCAGAGCCCGCCGCATAAAACATCACCGGGCGAGGATTTAGTAGGACGTGGTTTTCGGAATGCGCCGATGCCACGCTTCGCCGCGTGCCGACAACGGGAGGTCGCGCGGCCGACGAATTCGTCACGCCTGGTGCGATTAGACAAGGCACCGCATATTTCCCGCCACTTTCTCGAATGCGCGTCCGGGTATAGTCCAGATCCGAGGACAAACGCGGGCGTCAATATACGCCAAGTGCTCGACGAGGCGTGAAGGCAAGCTCGCTGAATTTAAATGAGAGAGCTAGGAGTGGTACGCTGGCGGCCGAAAATCAGGCAGCACCTGTTTGATCGAATCATTTCCATTTCCACGTGTAAATGTTTATGTATTGTATATTGCGTGTAGTTCTCTTTGTATGCATTTTCCACTTGGAAATAAAAAACCAATCAATCAATCAATCATATGTGATCGTCAGAAAACTGTAAATATGTTGAATAGGTCCTATTGCAAGCTATGTTGAATACTACAATTTATATCTAAGCATACACATCGTTCAAAATTTTTTCACAACTGAACATGCCAGATGATTTGTATTTATATAATCTCCATGTTAAAGTGTTTAGTCAAACACAGTTCCCAATCCAGTCGACCGAAATAACACAAACGCATTCTGCGCTTTGAAACTGTGCCCTGGTTGCACTGGTGCGGCGAGAGAGCGCGGAGGGAGGGAACGGTAACAGCCGATGTTTGAGCGACGGCGCTAGAATGGCTCATTTCCATTTGTCGCGTTCAAAAACGGCCTACATAAAACACGAGCTAGCGCGCGACACTGCGCCGCGGCCCGCGGCTGTGAGTGGCGAGAACGGGCCTTCTCGCAGCTGCGCAGTGCGACTGCCCACGCGTGCTGCACGGCTGGAAGTTCGGGTTGAATTTCTATTTGGACTGCAGATTCATTGCGTGGCGTTACGACCGAGATAGGCTCGGTGGCGGGAGGGTGCGCGCAGGGAATGTCCAAAGTCCTCGCCACAAGCGTCATCTGCAAGGCATATCAGTGCCTCCCACTAACCGCACTCAAAACGAGAGATCCCGTTCATAAAACACTACTGTAAACACAAGTATTGCCGTGGATTCGAAGCACTTAGTTCTAGTTAAATCACTCGATTCAGCCCAGCGCTACTCGGGTTCGTTGGTATTCATGAATGGTCGTAAACCCTATGTATATGTATTCTAGAGCTAGAAGGCGTTCGCGTTTTTCGTTGAATTTTCACCGGAACCGATCATAAATAATTTAGCAGTTTGTCCGATGATTTATAAAAATCAAAACACATTTATAGACACAAGGTAGCGTGTCGTTATAAGTGGATATTATATAGGTTTATTTTATCACGAAATAATTGTTCCGAAGCGGCACTAACACCGTCATTAAAACAATCACAGAATAAAAAAATTGACACAATACGCGACCGAATATCCAAATGGCAATGCAGTCCTAATTAGACCGCGCTAATCAAAATTCCTGCAGTTTTTTAAATTAAATTCTCCCCTGCGAACAATCGACGGCAGATGTACATATTCATATCGCATGTGTCCTCCTACTCTCCAGGTGCCGCTGGTTGTGTTGACGTATGGCGTCCCACGGTGGGTGTTCAAAGGCGTGTTCCGTCACACCGCGGGTTTGCGAAGGCACCTGTCAAGCATTCGTCGTCGTTTCTCTGCCGCTGATTCGGTTCTCTGTCAGCGAGGCATAAAAACGAAGGCATTGCGTGACCTGCTCTATGTCGAATGACCCGAGCGTGTGCGTGGAAATGTGACCCACTTCGTTGGCGTACAATGCTCCACTGTCCGCTTGTGGAGCTGTGCAATTGATGTTCGGTTCCACCACCGACCTCAAGCCTGGTCGATAAACCTGTAGTTTTTGTTCGGGTGTTTTGTTCTTTGCGATGTGTCAACCCGCTGGAAGAAGCCGATGGTAGCGAGGTGTTGGGGTAGTTTCGTAAATAACAGCGACGAAGACATCGCATCTATTGACCATTAAATGGTAACCATTAAACATAACATGGACACTGTGGTGCTTTCGGAAGCGAGAAACACCCACACGTAAACTTATATCAGTGCGGATCTAACCGACGCAGTAACTCTGACCATAACCCATAACACGACCGCGCCAGCATCACTCCTCTGCCGCAAACAGCTGTCCCCAGGTGGTCGCTGTTTACCCGGCTGTCCCTGCCGCTCGCCCGGCGTCCGCAGTCGGCGCAAACACCTGCTCTGACAGTCCCCATTCATGGCTGCTCTGCGGCCGATTAGTGTTTACTACGCGCCGCTTGTTTACCGGACGTTTCCGGTCAATCAAGCTGTTGATGAAGACCGGCCTTTTCGTCGCCGAGTCTGCGATATAATCGGGACAAGTCGCGAGAGACCGTCGCTTCCATTCGCCGACCGTGTCAACAACGTTGCCGCGCGGTCGGTTGATCTTACAATGCCGTGCTTACTTACTGCACGCTGTGTGTGCTGATGTTGGCGAGCTACATACCGTCGGTTGCGGTCATTCTGTGGTCAGTGTTGGTCAACGCTGCGGCTATGTACGATTCTCTTGACCTCAGATTCGACGCAAAAAGAGATTACGTACTTTTCTTGTCTGTCCCGGTTGTTGGGTTGCTTTCATGCGCTTTCTTGTTTTTGTGTCGTCGTGTGTATTATCGCCCTTTTCATTGTTTTCACTTTGTTGTTTCGTTGCTTTCACTTTGGTGTTTTTACCTGCATTGTCGTCACACCCGTACTTGTATACGGTCTGTAATGTGTCTGTGTTTATACATACATTGTCATGTGCTGTGTGTCCGCTTTGTGTTAGCCATTATATAAGGTTATTGACGTATCTTGTCTTTTGACATGTCTTGTGTTGTTTGCGTGTTTTGCAGTGCCCTTTATATTGCATGGATCAGCCTTGTTTTGAGTTGGTTGCCATGTGTTGCCTTGCTTTGAGTTGGTTGCCATGTATTACCTTGCTTTGAGTTGGTTGCCATGTATTACCTTGTTTTGAGTTGGTTGCCATGTATTACCTTGTTTTGAGTTGGTTGCCATGTATTACCTTGTTTTGAGTTGGTTGCCATGTATTACCTTGCTTTGCGGCAATCGAACGAGGAGTAAACACGCTGGCAGTTGCGTCAGCGCGTTCCCCCGAGCGCCAGTCGCGAACTCCGCTAAAAATTACAACCCGATGTTGCGGCTTTGATGCGTCCGCGAATATCCGTTGCTAATTGGTGGAACTACTGAGTTGTGTGAACTCGAGTTTTTCTGGTCTCTAAAGGCGCTGATCAAAACCGGCGGCGTGTCTGATTGTCTTCGAGCTTAGTATTGAAATCCGGATGTCGACATCGTAGCCCGAGAAATCATTGCAATGTTAAAGTAACCTGTCTATGTGCAATGTACCACGACTAGTACGTCTGCGAATGCGTCCGTGTTTATTTCAAATTACGCTAACAAGACAGCGGCTAGGGGTGGCAGTATGAAAATTATTGCACAGTTGCAGAACTTCCAACTTTTTGTATTATTGCTAGCACGACAGTGGCTTGGCATCGCAGTACAATAACCACTTAACATTTTGCAGAACTTAAATCTTCAAAGTTAGTACGACTTGTGTGTTACCATTACGACCTGTACATGACCATGACGTGTTGTGTATTTCAGACGAGGCCCGCGAGAAGAAGTGCGGGGTGTTAGTGCACTGCCTGGCCGGCATCAGTCGTTCCGTCACCGTCACGGTCGCCTACATCATGCACAAGCTGACGCTGTCGCTCAACGACGCCTTCGACTACGTGAAGCGCTGCAAGCCGAACATCGCGCCCAACTTCAACTTCATGGGCCAGCTGCTCGACTTCGAGAGCACGCTGCGCGACGCGAAGCGGTGTGCGTGCACCGGACGTGACGTCACGCCGTGCCCCGTGTGCGCGTGCGGCGGCACGAAGACGTACTTCTCATCGCCGGCGTCGTCGACGTCGTGCAAGAGCGCGTCGTCGTCATCGACGTCGTCGGCGTCGACGACTTCTTCGTCGGCGGAGTTCAGCTACGACGACGTCGCGCCGTCGCCGTCGTGAGGCCGCCGCCGGCGCCGCGCTGGTCTTAGTGGGCCACTTTCGTTGGCGGGTCGCCCGCGAACGATAGGTGTGTGAGAGACGGGGCGGTGTGTCAGAACTAGAGACGGTGCGACAATGACGACCGTGGCCAAGGCAACGAAGACAGATGTAATTATTTATTCGAAGCCGCCGCCCCTGTGGTATCCCCACTTGTACGTGGCCGGTTGTGACATCAACGACGATGACGACACCGGTGTTGTATATAGGATTCTGTTGACAACGCGAACGACCAACGAACGCCGTCTCGTGCGCGTCGTTCGACCCGCGACTCTCAACGAAAGGACGTCGGAACGACGTCTGGTTGCCATGCGACGAGCGACGCTCGCACTGGGCATGCGCTATGTCGGCGCAGCGTTGCCCTCGGACCATGAAACAAAACTGTGACTCGGCGGGAACTCACTGACTGTTCCCGTCCGATACCCGCCATAGAGGCTTTACTTACTGCAGAATCGTCGACACAGGTACCAAGCCCACGCGCCAACACACATTGGAACACTTCTATTTTATTACACACCGACCGCCAGGGGGCGCTGGTCTCGCGGCATAGCCGCTGTACGACCGCGTCCACTGAGTCGGTGGCGGTCGTGTTTTTATACCGCAGCAGAGGCGAGGAACAGAGCGAAAGGTTACGTGTTTTAGTGGACAGATAAGACGCATTACAACTTTATATGTAATATACTGAATGTTACCGACGGGGCCGCGAACATTAGACGCGGCTCTGTTTAGGCGGCAGCTACACATTGTTAAGGTTACCAGGTACTACGTCATCGTTGACACCCTGTCCACAGATGCTGTGCTATTTTGTAGAATGTTGACGGTTGCTAACTGTTACTCGTTGAAGGCCAGATTTAGACATGGTTTTAACTTTCGACGATTTTATCTGCGTAAACGTTGCCAAAAATAAGCGCAGCAAAATGTCAATTCAAAATGGCGGCGCAACCGTCTAGCGACGCTGTCTGTGCCGCCGTATGCCGATCGATGTTCTATAATGCCCGGCATCATGCGTGCGCCGCGCTGCTGTCGTTTCGTTTTACTCGCCGGACCCGGTTTTTTTATGGTCAGAGATTGCGCCGCGCGACGAAAGTAATTGTTGTCGAGAAGTGTTGCGAAATCCCCTCATTGGCCTGGCCTATAGTGTGGATGTCTATGTCGACGTTTATGTGGGCGCTGCAGCGCGGGAGAGCGGTAACGATAAATCACTCACGAAAACTGCCGCCTGTGTGCTCGGCTTCGTGTACACGGAACGGAAGCGGCGTTAGAGCAAATACTCGCTAGTACATTATTGCGTTCTTGTTCCATCGGTGCCCATTTTCTCCGAGTCAACTTCACTGACTTAAATATATTCGGAAACAAACTCATTATGTTACCCGTGAAACTCGGATATTGAAGTCGCTATATAGGTTGTAATGTTTGGGTTAGAAACAAAATGAATTAACCGTTCTCTTCGTTGCTGTTACCACAGTTGCACGGGGTTTATACGACCAAAACAAGTCCCATATAAGCTAATAATAACATAATTTGCGTTTGCACGTTCCGTATACAATCTCCTTTACCGCTCTCTTGTGTAAACGGGCTGTTATGCGTGTGCGTTTTAGATCGGACGCTGGGATTATAATGGCTGCTATAACTAATGGCCGCTAACGATAATAGATTTTCGTCGCACGGCGGCACCTTATTAATGATTAATGGTCTGGTTGCCGTCGGCGGGGGTCGATTAGACAGCTCGCAGTTCCTCGTCCCGCGTGGTGGCGGGGACAGACGTAACGACCCGCCGTGGTAGTCTTGTGAACCTCGCTATAACGACCACTCCGACACGCCGGTGTTGTGTAATAACCTCGTGCTATGACATTTAATATGAATCGTGTATAACGACCGTAATATTTCAGCAAGACGTCACGTGGTCGCCATATTTGACCACGTGTTTAACGATGTACTAATTAAGTTATGTAGGGAGTCAGGTGTGTCGGGTGGTCGTTGTAGAGGTCATACGCTAAACTAAACAACCAGGGGCTATTTGACTGTATACTTTTTTGCACAAATACGATAATTTCCTTTGTAATCATACCCTACAATACTAATGCCGACGTGCCCCGGATAACGAAACTTCACATGCACAGGAAGCGATCTTTATTTTACAATCGTGACCCAGAAACTGCTCGATTAAATGGTACGATGCCGCCAGGGTGTGGGATAAGAATATATAGTTCCCGGGACGAGTGGGCGTTGTGTACGCGATACTAGTCGCCTGGGTCGAGTCGTATCTTGTTTGCGCCGTCTAGTCGGCGACGAGGGAGGTGCGTGCCGGATGGTAACACCGCGTGGAGGTATCTGATAGAGGTGACGGGATATCAGTCGAAGATTGCTAGCACATGTCCGGGGTTCCGTGCTAGACGCCGAGTGCGGCATCCGATACGCGTCCGCGACTTGCGTTGAAACAGCCGAGGGAACCAGGTGTATTGTCATCTGCGATGCATGTCTTCTCCTTACGCTTCCTGTTTCCGTGGGAACATTCCTGACGCCTGTCGCCCCCTGGCGGACGTGGTCACACATCGCCGCCCCCGTCGTTCAATTTCCACCTTGACGCAACCGGAAGGTGCCACCGAGCGGTAGTTATCCATCGCGTACGAACGCTCGGAGCGGGAATGCATTAAACACGATGCGTGTTCGCGGTTCTTCATAGCGGGTTCTGCAGCGTTTTATTGCATGGTTTATCGCTTCCATATGCCACACGCTGTTTGCGTTAGTGTTCGGCCCCCGCTTTCGGCAGGCGTGGTCACGTGGGCATGTGGTCGCCCTGTCAATTCAAACGTGAAATTACATTTCACGGCGGCGGCCGCGATGAAACGGGTCGATATGTGTGCGCTGAAATACGATTTTGTCTATGACGCACTACAGTTTGAATTAGCCGGCGCTTCCTGGGTGTGTGCCGACACGAAACCATGCTGTTTACCCCGTCCTGGCTGATTGGCGGCCGGAAAAAATGTCGCTGCATCTATTTCCGGCGACAAAGTTAGCGACGACGGACACAATCGGCCACCTCGCCTCGCGGGCTCTAACCAATCGTAAGAAAGGCTGGCGGCGTTCTCGTCAACGATAAGAATCTACTGTCATTGCCCAGCCGACCATACCGAACCGAATACAACGTTGTCGTTTATCTATGAAATGGATTGCTCGAAGGGAATCATTCGGAAATAGCGGGATTTGTTTCTGTCGAAACCGCAGCGGTTCGCAGTTGCCAGCGGTTCAGTTTTAGTTCCGGGTTCACGCGCGTGCGATACACAATGACCGCCGCACGGCTGGGACGTGGTTGGTTATTAGGCGTCGGGGAAGGCGATTAATGGCACTTTGTGCGGATAAACGCGAAATCGACCGCTTTGAACGCCGTTTATCCAGCAGTTGACGTCAACCGGTCGATGAATATTCATTAACGACGACGATGGGACCACTTCTGCGTCGGTTGTGCAGCGCCGTCTGGCGAGTAATATTCGCGGACGGACGGGCGATCATTGAGGCTGGCCGAGCGCAGTAAAACGCGAAACTGACTTCGCCCGCGGAAATGCCAGCGGCGGCTCGCAAGCCCGGCCGGCCTGAATGCGAGACGTGACCCATTTCCGCACCGATCGATGTCTCCGGAAACTGCCGTCGAAGCCAAGCGCGGCGGTGACACTGCGGCAGATGAATGGTTCGAGCAGTGTTCGTTAATTAAGGCGCGGGGGCCATTAGTCCACGCGAGTCAGCCTCTCTTCCGATCACCTCTCCATCGGCCCAAAGAGCGGCGGCAACACGACAGAGGTCCAACTTTCAGTGCCATCTTTAGTGTCTTGACCAGTGCCATTTTAATGTAGTTTTCACGACAATATAATCTCACTCGTCAATCTTAATTTTCTCATATCCATCCACTTCACAGACAGGGAAGTCTGCATTTGCCATTTTACTAGATATTCGTGTCGGGCGAAGGAAAGTGTTGCTCGTGTCAGGTGAACTATTTTAATAGGTAATTTACCAATAATAACGTTTATCATAATCGATAATTCATCACTGTGGCGTAGACCCAACAATGCTCCGGTAAAGGCGGTAACGGGTTATCGAAAGACGGCGACTTAATAGCGCCGCTAAACGCCAGGGTCATCTTAGCTGCGGTAAGATATGCCGGGCGTTTAGACGCCAGCTAAGTTATTACCGCATTGTGGTCGATCGCCTGCCACAGGCGTTACCTAGCAACGTCCGCGAGTGGCGGGAAAATGGATGAGTCACGTGACGCGCAGGCCTCCATCAAAAGATAGTTCGCTGAAATGTCGTCTGCGTCTGTACGGCGTTCTGTGGCAGCGAATAGTCGGTGTCGTGGTCTTACTGCGGGTTAGCCGCATGGTGCTGCTTTGGTAATTTAAGGCGCAATGTCGTGAAACTGCAGTAAATTGACCGAGGTGACACAAGTGTATTGGTTGACGAACGCGTGGTCAGTATTAGCTGACTTTTGAACTGTGATAATCAGAATCTATATATTGTAGATGTTACTGAACATTAAAATAAAAAAATCCATGTTTATATAAAAAAAATCATTTAACTATGTGCCATGTACGTATCAAGATAGATGACGCACATTTTTTATTCACTGTTAGTATGATGATTGTAAATAGAAACAACAGTGACTTGTAAATGGATCTCTCTAATGGCAGGATTTGTATTTGATTGAATAATCACATGTTACAGTGTTGTTTATTATTTTCCTCGAAGGACATGTACATAAATAAATAAACGCTATTTTACAATACGCTCTGATGTTTCGCATTTTCGTTTGTTGTTATTCAAATAAGTCATGTTTCTTCCCATCGCCAATGTGTGCTTTCCGGTCCTGCGCACTTCCACCGTTCTTCCACTTCAGGTCTCTAGATAAGATATAATTCCACCCGAACAGTACAGATGACCAGGTTTGAGTCATATTACGTATTTGTAAATAATTAACAAAATAAATTACGATTGATGACAGTATATGTTCATATCACCAGCTTTACCCCAACAAACATATCAAAAGTACTGCCTCACGTATTTTTGTTGATAGATTTCAAACTTTCTGAAGTGATGTTGAAATGAAGAGTAATTACGCCTAAACTCAATTTGATTTGGTAAACTTGGACCCAGCGGTATACTAATCATATGCTGTTTCTTGTGTAAATTCCCTTTATGTCTAAATCGTTTCCATAACTGCGCGCAAAGTCGACCTCCTTCAGAAAACCCAATTGTCGTTGGGACTATCAAAATAGTGCAACACACCTGCTCTTCGTGACCGGCAAGCTGATTTATTTATTATAAATACATGACCCAGTATGTAGGCACGGAACCACGGTTCTGATACCACGTTTGTTATATTTGGAGATCGAAATGCTGACACACACGCACCACTACCTCCAACCGGTGACAGTGCACCAGTACCTGTGACGTATTGTCACGTGATATCGAAAGGTGTCAGGTTGACCAATCACATTTCTCACTTTCAGATGTAATTGGCATCGGTCGGAAGGATACTTACAGACATTTCCTTGAACTTCACTTAGAACTGACACCCGAAAACCTGATTGAACACTAAAATAGGCCATATAAGAACGTTGTCTCTGTCACCCCCGGCCTCTATTTCTCTTTCGTTAACCGTGTATCCCGGCAGGCAACATTGCGTAGATAACTTAGTACGATCGTCCTTTCTCCTATGAATGGCTTGACTTCCGACCTCGATGCAATCCGGGAAATCAAAGTTATGGGGAGATTTGTTTTCAAAGTGAAACCCACAAATTCCCGTAATGGAGATAATTATTGTTCAGTACAAATCGGTCAGTGTAATTTTTTACTATTTTGGTTATGTATTTTTAGTATGTTCAGGTTCCAACAAATGATCGATGCGTTTTCCTATTAACACTTCGCCATACTAGCAACACGTCTACAACACACCAATGCCAATCCTGGTAGCGGGTGTGAGTGGGGATCGCGTACGGGAAATGCTGGCCGCAGGTCCCG
>CM034531.1:51302689-51355480 GCA_020002185.1 Paraescarpia echinospica
GAGAGAGAGAGAGAGAAGAAAGAGAGAGATAGAGAGAGAGAGAGAGAGAAGAGAGAGGGAAGAAAGAGAGAGAAAGAGAAGAGATAGAGATAGAGAGAGGGGGAGAGAGAGAGAGAGAGAGAGAGAGAGAGAGAGAGAGAGAGAGAGAGAGAGAGAGAGAGAGAGAGAGAGAGAGAGCAGTGTTTCATGTTTAGGTTCACAAATACATACAATAGGCCTACCTGTCGTTTGTTGACGAAACGTTTCCTACCCACGATATCGACACATTCACTAGATAGCAGGGAGTGCGTATTGACGAAATATTATATTTTAATAAATAAATAAATACTAAAATCCATTTATGATTGTGCGTGTTGTATAACCGGCTATAATACGTATGGATATACGTGGTTAGAACACTTTTCTTGTGCAATCTCCTGTTGACAGAATCCTCTTATTATACGGAGTACGAAGCGCACGTTTTTTTGTCGAGCACAGAAACGTCAATCGCCGACGACAGCATAAATAGTGACCTGTGCTCATTGAAGATGACGCGAGTGTCTGGGTCGTCGGTTTGGTGCGCCCACCCGGTCCAAATGACGGACTCGCGTATAAAGAAATAGCATTAGCGCGCTGTGGGTGGGTAATGCTGGGTATTACGCACAGAGCGCGAATGTTTTATGTCGCCGGCGAACTTCTCGGAACTGCGTGCTTTGGTGACGTGTAGGCCCTAATGTGGGATTACCATGCCACGTGGGATTAATCATGTCTGGCATTATCTCGAAGATGGTATAGCACTGATATTATCGGCTAATCAGGAACGTTGTACATGCGATTTATATAGTGGCATACTCTGAAAAGTAGCGCACGAGATTATTATTGTGGGATAATCCAGAAAGGGCGCGTGTCGTGGTATTAACATTGTCGGATAATCCGGAAGGTCTGTCGCAATAGCGGCGAGGCGTATTCTGACGTGGCTTGCAACACCCAACGGAGACAGTCATGGGATGAATTTGCAAAAAAAATCCTACAAAAATGGCGTGTTCTTAGACTGGGTAGTTCTTGTTATATCCGTCCATATATGTATTACTGCAGTATTACTGCAGTGTTACTGCAGTATCACTGCAGATTACTACATATTACTGATTATCTGCACCTATTTGTCTATGACTGCAGTTCAGCCTGATTGCTCACATATAATTCCACCCCTGTGTACAGTTCTAATTTCTGTTTTTACGTGCGGGTGAAATGGGGCAGTGCGGAATGAACGAAACTGTTCCGGTTTCGAACGTTTGAGCCTTGTTTTAGGCTAACCCGCAGTAAGACCGGAAAATATGACTCAATAACACCGAAGTGTACGTGTGTAATCACCGTAGTCATATATGATGTACAGTGAACGTGTAATCATTTCGAGAAATCTTAACTTCCTGCCAGTGACGCGGGAACGAAATTCATATTGGGGGGGGGGGCTAATGGAGCTTCAGCACCACAGACCAATTTTCGCCGCCGCTTATCTTCAATCTTCCTTCACATCACCTTGTGGCTGTTTTGTTTGGCTCGTGACATCGGAAGACGGGAGGCGGGGGGCGGGGGGAGGTGCTGTTGATTTTTTTACAACCACGCCGCCCCGCCTATTACTGGGAGGGGGGGGGCAGAAAACAATATGTCTACCAGCCAATTGCACACACCTTTCACGGTCGACAAGAATACATATTAATCGTCTCATAAAATTTACATTTCCTCCCGCCATTGACGCTCGCCACAAAAACAAACACTCACGCTCACATTTAATGAGGGGGGCAGAACCATATGTCTGCCCCCCAGAGACATGTCTGGGGTCAGCTGCCCCCTGCCCCCCATGTTCCCGCGTCTATGCTTCCTGCACACTTTGAACGGTTTAAATAATGTTTCTGCCAGTTGGCGGTTAATGACCAGAGGCGCCCCTAGCGGGAAAACGCATTTTAGATAATAAGAATATAAAGTCTGCATATGACCTTTAAACTCGGGGTAAAATAACCTTATATATACACCACTCTACGTTCTCTACGTTAAATTGTCCATCGATAATAACTACTTAAAAACCGAAAGTTAGACAGTGCACAACGTGTTTCGTAAACTGATAGCTTGTATAAGTTAAGTAACATATTAGTTAAATATAATGTCACTGAAAATAATTATGACAATTCCACCACGTTTTCATTACACATTTTTCGTTGATTTGACGGCATGATATCGTATAACATTAATATAAAATCGCGTATCAATCTTTAGCGCTGTATTTTATATCGTTATTTTTTCGTTTGGCCATAATTGCCTTCTGTGTCTTTACAGATTGCCTGTGCGCTCGATTAATGTCAAATAAAACCCTTATCACTACTCAATAACGCAAACAATAAAAACAATCGAACACCTGTACTCTGTGCTATCACGTGATACGTTATCGGCTTGAACGCTAACGTAAATAATGACGGATATGCTATCCACTACACAATAGAAGTATATTTGATAAATAGGTCGTGCGTTTGAATGAATGTCATACCTAAATCGAACTAGTGATGTGTGTAGAAAGGCCACAGGGCTCGGGCTCCTCCGCTCCAATGTGTTTATGTTGCCAATATATCTTGTCGCGTTGTTATTGTTTGGCAAATGGACTTAGAAAACTAATGGATGAGTAAGGTTGGCCCCTTGAATTGAAGGTAATACTTACTTAAGCCTCTTCGTGCCAACTGCCACATGAGGCAAAACAAGACATCACCATTCCAATTGGTCTGCAGCTTGCTTTGCTGCCAGGCCTCAGCTTATAGGTTCATTTACCTCTTGTTCTCTTTTGTAGTTCCTCTCCAGCGTGCTCGTCAACGTTGTCTTGGGTTGTCCTCGCTTTCTTGTCATTCAGGCGTCCTTTTCAGGACTCTTTTGGAGAGATCGCGCTACCTCTTTATCAATATATGACCGCTACGTCTCCGTCTCCTCTTGGTTGGTATGCAATTCGTGATGATCCGTGTAGTCATTTTAGTAGTTCTTTATTGGAGATATTTCGCGGACAGGATATTCTCATGAATTTTCGGAGGCATATTGTGTGGAAGATTGAAATTGTTTCAGATCTATTTCATATCTATTTCAGATCTAATTCCGAGCCTCACCGTTTGTTTTCTATGCTTCCCAGGTAGGTAAATGTATATATGGTTTCAGTTCTTCCTGATATTCGAGATATATTGATACCGGATTTCTCTGGTTCAGCCCGATCAGTTTGGATTTCTTTTTGTTTATAATTAGTCCAATTTTTATTGATGTTCTTCGGTTTTCCTGCATGTCATGTCGCGTATGGAACAGTAATGCTTCACTATCAGCGAAGTTGACGTCCTCAAGAAACAACAACCTTGTCCATCTGATTGCCCTAGTTGGTCCTTCTGTTGTCCTCGTCGTATTAGATCCTTGAATGGCACTCAGTGGCTCAACTATCACCAAACTTCTAATTATGTAAGTAGAATAATGCATTGTAGATTGACTTACACTGTTGTTACTTACACACACTTTTAACATAAATTTAACACAAGTTTAAAATGCTAAATTGACCATTGATGTAGATTTCTATTTTGATATGAAAGTATATAATGAAGACTTAACCATCCATTAATGCCTGACAAACAGCCGTACCACATCCGCTACATAAAATGCTGAAATGGACGTCGAAATGTTTTAATATCACCCAAGTCGTCATTGCCAGATAGCAACGGGAACTCCCGACGCGCGGGCACGATACAGAGTCCATAGTTCGTTTACGGGTAAAGTCAACAACATTCTGATTACGCTCCAACGATAGAACTAATGTGAATACACGGCAGTTAAGATTAAGAAAATTCGCGCACTTTGCAGCGGAAACGCGGAACCGTCATCTAGTTTCCGGGTGATTTACAAACGTCGACTTATGCCAAACGTAACCACGGCGAAGCTGTCGACACATTTGTACACGGGAGCTACCAATCACGTAGAATAAAATTACATACAAAGTGGCGCCGATGTTATCATAAATATCCGCGCTAACATAACGGTCGCGCTGAAAATATCAGGCGCCATAAATTGCAATTAGCGTGTGGTCCGACGGCTGTTTCCGGTGTCGCAAGCCGCAGTAATCGCCGATTGAAACTATGCAAACATCCTGTGCATGCTAAACGCGCCGCCTCGACAGGACAGGAAGGAAACGGAGGGAAGCCGCTGAACGCTACGATCAGAACTGACGTCATACACAATACATCACCGATATAGTAACAATTAATGTTTGGCCAGATGTCGTGTAACACGTCGATTTATAATGTGTTAACATTTCATCATACACCTGTGACCAAGACGGTGTCCTAACCATATGGTTGACCCTACAACAAAATATATTTTTCATGGGAACTTTGCAAACAATATTCATATTTGACATGGATTAGTTTTATTTGCGAATGATATCCCATTCGTTCATTCGATGTTTTTCGTATTTGTTAGCAAGCTAGATGGCTATTTTTTACACATTGATCTGTTAACGGCTTAACGATGCTCGCAAATTAATTCCGATATATTCTTTCGTCAATCTGCTAAAAAAATCTACATGTTATTTTGTCAATGGTTCTCCTGAAAAAAACCAATGTTCGAGATACATGGTATTCTCCATTAAATGGCGTTGTAGATGCGTAGCATCAATTATTCTTGTGCAGAGGATACTGTACTGCCAGTGGCTTGTCCACGTGCAGCGAGTAACCCACATAGAAATTTAAATAAGTGTTCACTACAATCGTCGTAATTCTCGAGTGTGGCCGCAATCGTGATCAAATTTCTTTTAGGGAAAACAAATCTGAAAGGACATCGTACAAGATAATACATCTGCGAAAGCAGACAGCGGGAAACAGGCACATACAATCTAGTCAGAAGCAAACAGAAAACGGAAGCGAGTGTACGTGTGTGCGTGTGTGCGCGTGTGTGTGCGTGTGTGTGTGTGTGCGTGTGTGTGCGTGTGTGTGCGCATGAGTGTGTGTGCGTGTGTGTGTGCGCGTGCGTGCGTGTGTGTGCGTGCGTGTGTCTGTGTGCATGTGTGTATGTGCGTGCGTGCGTGTGTGTGAGCGCGTGTGTGTGTGTATGTACGTGCGTGCGAGTACGTGTGTGCGCATGTGTGTGTGCATGCGAGCGTTCGTGTGCGTGAATAATGAACATTGGATAAATTTGCGTAGGTCAACAGTAGACGCTCGCTATAAGGAACACGCAGGAACTTGATAAAACCGTTCCTTATATCCGATGTCTCTTAAAGTTGTTTCTTTAAGCTGGTGTTTCTCACACCAGCAGTTCTCAAAGCGAGCATCCTCTGTATTGCAATAGGTATTCACTGCACTAAATAACTATTAGGCCCACTACACGATATATGCCAGTATTGGGTCATAGTGATTGTATCAGCAGGAATATGGTGCAGGATTATAAGTTGTATAACATCAACACAACGATGCATAATCGATTCTATACAATTATGAATTAGACAGCGCGTTGCAAGCACTTGTTATACACGGTCGAAGTGATTTGATTTGATTTGAACCGTCGACTACAACAAACACACGGTCAGCAGGCCTCCTATACGAGACACATGACATCCCTTATTGAATCCATATGAGTGGAAGTAGATAAATGAATCATAGCAAAGAAACCGGAAAGGTCATGGAACCAAATCATATGTGCTAACTCGGTAAAAGCTGCCTGAGTTGCACTTCACACTTCATTAAACGAGAGTCACCCAGGATGATTAACAATTGGAAAGAAAAAAAATGAAACTATTTAAAAAAAATGTGTTGGACGAAAATATAGAGAAGATTTCAACAAGCATCGTTTGACGACAGGATTGGGTGGTCAGATCACTGATCGTAAGACAACGTTTGCCTCTGTACAATATGAGAGACACCTCTGCTGCGACAACATAGTGGTTCCTACACTTCAGAAAATATCCACGAATGCGAAACATGTCACTCAGTCAGAGACCTCTCCATCAGATACATTTACGAACGTGTTCTATTAATCATAACTTCGCTATTCGCCATGTCTGAAACATATAAAGAACTAAAAAACCAAGGGAGGCTAACCAGTTGTATCAGACATTCTCGAAATCGGATACATTTAAAATACATATGCTGGATGCGTGCAATATGGCATTACTAAAATTTATTGCATATACCTGGAATGATGATACTGATATGTGTATTGGGAAACGACGATTAAATTAGGCTCATGGTGCTAAAGCAAACCATTAAATCGGAAACAGATCTTATCCAAACATGTGTTTTATGTAATCAGTGACCTAATTTCATGCTAAGGTGACGAGACTTAATTTTGTTAAAAGTACGAAGTCAAGTATATGAGTCGGCTAGCAAAACAGATTATCAATGACTACAAACGCTTTCTAAAATATGATCCTCAAGCCAGTTTGAAATGTTGCGGCTGTTCTTTATACAATTACGCTGTTTGTTCTGTTTTTTGCTTTAGTACATATTTTGTACGCGTCGGACATAGTCTAATTTGCTACAGGCTACGCACAATGAACGCGTTGGTTCAGTCTAATTTTGCTTGGCACACGAACACAGTACTAGCGGGCGTGCCAATATTTCTCAATTATCGCCCTGAATCTTAGGAAAGATTCGAGATTAAATCTACAACGATAATGCTGGACGTTCGCCAACGTTCGTTACAAAATAAATTTACAAGATGCGTGCGTGCGTGTGTGTGTGTGTCTCTGTCTGTGCGTTTCTGTGTGCGTGCGTGCATACATGTATGTAAGCGCATGTGTGTGTGGGCACAACGCAGGTGACAATTGTTGTTTCGTCTTCAGCGACCACGGTGTATGCACAGAATAAAGTGTTAATGATTTTCAGTTATACTCACTTTTGAAGACTTTTTTGTCCCCAAATACATATACACACTACGATACATCTGCTACGCACACACGTGCATTTCTAGTTGCTAGTTCGCAGCATATACACATTTCAACAACGGAAGTATCCCCTGTGCATGAATACACACTTCGGGTAGTTTAGGCAAAAAATGGGCAGTATTTTCCATGTTGATTTTTTTTCTAAAATAAAATTGCAATATTAAAAAAAACGTGACTAAAGATCGGTGAAAAGACAATCAACAAAGTGTGCTGTTTTTTTTATATATTATTATCGAATGGTAGGGCGCGGTGGTCTTTCGGCGGATCATCAGATCCAATGAACCGGATTCAACTCCACGTATGCTACCGACAGCCGTTTCGATATTTGGGCAATGTAATTCATACGTTGCCTGTGTCTTTCGGAAGATACACTATAAGCCGTTGGTGCCTTCTATTTAATGTCCATCCCAGAGGAAGTAAAACAGCCCGCGTGGGAGGTAACCATGTAACCTATAGTCGACTCACTCACTTTGTGTTACACTCAGCAATAAACACTGAACAATATCCTACTTTGCTAAGTAAATGTCCACACCCACAGTGGTAACACAGTTCGGAGTCGCCTGACTGATTCTTGGCATTGATTTCAATAATATAAATATCTACATATACGTGTATCCACTACACGTACGGCTGGTGTCTGCCCCTAGGGGAACTATTTGCTCTCTGCGCACGGAAAGGGACCTATGTGAAAGTGAGTTACGTACATTAATCCTAGGTTAAATACGTCCGACAATTGGGAGCCTATTTTCACTACCTGGTGGGTAGAACGAGTCGCACTATTTCACAGGCGCACATATTTCACGTGACACATCCTATCGAGGCCACCCATTCATTACTAGGCATTAGTGGTCGCACCACAGGTATATACACAGACTGCATTCATAAGTCTGGGCCACAGATTAGCACGCCGCCACGTGAACTCACGAAGCAACACTACTGGGTTTAAATGTACAAAGTGTGACCTGATTTATCATAAAGCCATGCATGCTGTCGGTGTAGTGTAAACTATATGTTTCATATCATGTTTACATCCCATGCTGAACGGCGACATACTGCGCACTGCAGGTCGTTAAAGCAAGCATGGGCGGTGAAGATGTTAATCGTCTAGATACTGTCGTTTGTAATAGGCCTATGTGCCGTGATATTAGGAAACATAAGACTTCGTGTAGGCTGCCTTTACATAATCAGCATCCTCTGCAGGGACGGATCCATAGTGGATCTAGGAGGACCATAAACCTCCAGCGGCGCCCGACGCCTGCTCTGATGAGCCGCAGCTTCAGCACGACTTCGCTGTCGCGCTGTCAGATCACGACATCGGAAGACGAGGGGGGATGCTGTTGAAAATATTTCGCCGCCGCGCCGCCATATCTTCAGCTTCTCATTCAGCTTCTCCGCTGCCGCTGTCTCGGCTGGCTCGACTGATAACATCGGAAGACTGGTTGTGGGAGTGAGGTGAGGGTGTTGTTGAAAAAGTCTCGCCGCCGCGTCGCCGTAACTTCAGCTTCTTGTAACCGAAACGGGGGCACATCCCAAACATCTAGGGGCACGGTAACGGGGGACACGTGCCCCCAAGCCCCTTGGATCCGCCTATGCTTTGACGATGACCCACATTGAGCTGTCCACATACTGTCTTCTATCTACAGCTCTCAGGTTGGACTGTAGCGAACTCCTTTCACATTTTAGCCTTAAAGTTGCATTCTGAGGTCGTCCATCTTTTAAACACAAATTTCTACCGAGTCATCAATAAATTATACCTATGTCACTTTCATCAACATCGTATACATTTTTTTCATATAATATGCAACTTTACGATAAAAATGCGCTAAAGATGAAAAAGTATATCCGCGTGTTATGCGATTATTATTTCGCTGGCCGGACATGGCGACCGGTAATTCTGTAAAAAAAACATAACATTGAATAAAACATAAAATGTCAAAGTTACACACACACACACACACATACACACACACACACACACACACACACACACACACACACACACACACACACACACACACACACACACACACACACACACACACACACACACACACACACACACACACACACACACACACACATATATTTTTAATTCATACTTGCTACCGCATATGTGTGTGTGTGTGTGTGTGTGTGTGTGTGTGTGTGTGTGTGTGTGTGCGTGCGTGCGTGCGTGCGTGCGTGTGTGTGGTAGCAAGTATGAATCAAAAAAGTAAATTTCATGTTGTACCTACATACACGTTCTTAAAAACAATTTAGACAATTGTAGTTTATCTAGCAGGCGTGCCTGATAGCGGTTTGAAACCTCCGCAGTGCGCGAGTGGTCAGTAGGTACAAGATGGCTGCTGCCGTGGCTGTGTTCCCGCGGTTGCACCTTGTGACCAGGGAGACGATGCGGGAATGGAGGGCGGGGCTGATACGGCCACCGCAGCACGGCGGTACCAGGCGCTGCGACCACGGGAGGCAGGCAGCTGGTACAGGTGTTCTGGCATCACACCAAACGCCGTAGTCCGTATTAGGATTTCCCGGTGACAAAAATTGAATGAGTATTTCCCAGTGAGAAAAGCTTTTAGGAAACGTTTGGTGGTAATAACGACGTAATTTCGGGAATTTGCGATTGGGAATTGCGAAACGTTTGTAGACAGAATACGCCGCTATGTTGTGTCTGTCGATATAAACACAATATACAGTAGTATAGACTGGGGGAGTGCGGTCTCTTGGGGTAAGACGGCGCCCCGTCACGTACGTAAAATACAAATTCTGAATGTCCAAAATATTGATATAATATTATATCGGATAACCTTCCAGAAAGTTCAGCAACAATTTGATCTTATTTTTTACCAAAAGTAAACCTGGTGCAACTCACCGTCATGCCCCAGGGGTAGGGCCGTCTTGCCTCATGGTATTGAGCAAGACGGTGTTTTAGTACTCGCACTACCTTGCATGTAAAATTCATCTGGTTTGTTTATTAATTTAAAATGGTAACATATGTATTTGCATTTAACACGAACACATTAAAGACGTGTTAGCATAGTTTTGTGGTGGGTAATCGGAAGGTTTTCCTTTGGGAGGCGCACTGCTCCAGGCTACCATATTTCATTACGAATCTACCTAGCAAAAGAAAACATTTTTTTTCCGAGTGCCCCACAGATAACCTCACGCAGTAGCCCTGGAACCCGGAAATGGAAATAAATAACGAGCCTAATTAACGCCGGTCAGTGTTGACCATTCCGTTCCGAGTTCCAAGAAGGAAAATATACTCCGGCGAAAACGCGCAAGCCCCCGGAATTCCGAACGTCGTAAATAATAGGAAACCGGAAGGGCGGATGTAGCGCTGTGTTCACGAGCACCGGGCCCAAGGTACCTAATCGACACTAGCCAGACTCGTCCGCTGTCGGTCATATGATCGCCGAGGAGAACCCACACGTGGCGAACCTGTCGACAAGAAACGTAGTTTTTACGATCAACGAAAAAGGAAGCTAACAATGATTAGACGACACCGATTTATTATTAGGCAGCCTACTGACGGAAAACGTTTCAAGTGCGTCCAGTTAGATGACGGGAATAAATTATTAGTGTCAATCTCATTATTAAATATGGTTAAGTTTATTATTGTACAGAGTTAATGTTGGAGCCAGTTAGGGTTGGGATTAGAGTCAATAGTAGAAACTAGTTAGGTTTAGTAATGGCTATGGTTAGGCTTCCAACGATTACGCACTCCCCGCCGACCGAGCAACCTGTTTCATATTGATGATGTTGTGACAAGTCTTCAAACTGCGCTCTCACATATCGAATTAAGACCCATTTTAAATCTACACCGAATTACGAGTATTGGACTGTGCACGTCTTCATCCGGGAGTTGATTTTTGAATCGAGTAGTTTTATTAGTCAATGAAATGTGTTATTATTTACTATTAAGATACTTACTGTTTTATTTAATCGCACATATATTCCGGACAATCACCTGCCAGCGGATCAATCCAAACGTTGGAACAAGTAATGTTCGGCTAACGTTGTCAGCCTCTTCGATAATTTCTAAACCTAAATTAACACAATGTTTGTTGTGAATTTTAGTTTAAACGTTGGTTTGAGTTTATGATTTAAAATATAAAAAAACAATTCTCACAAGAATAAGTACACATTAACATAAGCTAGAATTTGCTCTTAACTGTATTAAACAGAAACACGTGTTTCCTATACGGGGCGTGGTTGGGAGTGTCTGCGGTCGCCGACGATTTGTGGTTAACGTAATCACACCTATCGACCCATATTCAAGGGAGGACACCGATATTCACAAAGCCGCTTTTTTGAGTTTATCACGAGCTCACATCGTCTGCGTTAGCGCAGATGATGTTTTGATTAGACCAGACCAGAAGTGATAGCGTACACCGGAAGTTGGGGACAAGTAAATATTATATGGACAAGCATATCACCTTTTGAGTCATCGACAGTTTTTGTACAGCAGCGAGTCATAGCATCTTTGTTCCTTCCTCTGAATGCTTTATTTGTTCCACAGGTAATCGATTCACATGTGCATATCTTCTATCTCTATGTTCATCATTTCCCAGAAGATATGCCACTGGTGAATTTTGTTTGCCCTAGTGCATCAACCGGAAGTGCAAGTAAAACTGTCGTAGATTTAACAAGATTTAACAAGATTGCCACCCAGAGAATTAACTCTAGGTGGCAGGTGGACAAGGAAGCCCTTTGGCTTATCGAGAGTCCGACCCTTTTATCTATGTGTATCCCGCCCGTCTGAGGTATGTGTCGATTTTATTTTTAAATATATTCACGCTACTAGCACCCACACAATCAGCAGGTAATCTGTTCCATTCATTTACAGTCCTTTGTGAAAATGAAAACTTTCTTATATCCAATCTACTCTGCTCCTTTGCCAATGTAAGTTCATGTCCTCTAGTCCTTCTATCTTTCTTAACTGAGAAAAAAATATTTCTATCAATATTTTCATAACCCTTCAATATTTTAAACACTTCTATCTGATCTCCTCTCAATCTCCTGGTCTCTAGTGTTGTTAAACCGCATTTTTAGGCGTATTTCGTAACTAAGATCCTCAGTTTTTGTATCATTTTAGTTGCTCTCCTCTGCACTCTTTCTAGCATATCTATGTCCTTCCTGCGATATGGCCTCCACGCTTGAATACAATATTCTAAATGAGGCCTAACTATTGTTTTGTACAGTGGTATTATTAGCTCTTTTTCCTTATACGTTATGTTTCGCCTAATTAATCCAAGGATTTGATTTCCCTTTGAAGTTGCAATTCCGCACTGCTCTGAAACCTTCATATCAGCACTAATGGTTAACCCTAAGTCCTTTTCTTTTACAGTAGTACTTAGTACAGTACCCCCCATTGTATATTCTACTTCTTCATTCCCATGTCCTGTGTGGAGGCATTTACATTTCCCAAAATTGAACAGCATTTGCCACTTTTCAGACCATTTGATCAACCTGTCAAGATCATCTTGTAAATGCTGTCTATCTCCATCACTTTTAATCCTTCTAAACACTTTTGTATCATCCGCAAATTTCAACACCTTGCTTGTTATTTCATCATCCAAATCGTTGATATATATTAAGAATAATATAGGACCTAATACTGATCCCTGTGGTACCCCACTCAATACTGATTTCCAGTTTGAAGCCTCCCCATCAACTACTACACGTTGTCTTCTGTCAATCAACCATTGTTCTATCCAGTTTATTATACCATTTCCTATGCCATGGGCCTTTAGTTTAAGCAGTAATCTTTGATGTGGTACTTTGTCGAAAGCTTTTTGAAAATCTAAGTAGACGATATCTACTGGTGATCCCTCATCTACCCACTTAGTGATGTCTTCCAAAAACATAACATATTTGTTAAGCATGACCTCGCTTTAAAAACCATGTTGAGATGGGTTTATCAAGTTTTGTTTAACAAGAAAATCCACCATGTGATCTTTAATTAGTCTTTCTAATAATTTACAAATCACTGATGTTAAACTCACTGGTCTATAGTTCTCTGACTTGTTTCTCGAACCTTTTTTGAATAACGGTATAATGTTTGCTTCTTTCCATTCTAAAGGAACCACTCCCTCTTCTAATGACAAATTGAAAACTGTTGCAAGCGGTATGCTAATTTGTTCTACAATTTCCAATAGTAGTTTGGGTGGAATACCATCCACTCCAGGTGATTTATTATCCTTCATAGCCCTTATTTTCTTACCTACCATTTCCGGGGTTACAATTAATTGTCCTAAGTAGTCTGAATCTGCCCCCTTGAACTTAGCCTCTGGTACTGGCAGTGAACTAATATCTTCCCTGGTAAACACTGAACTAAAGTACTCATTCAGGTCTTCTGCCATTAAGAATCCCTCTGATATTATATTTCCAGCACTATCTTCTAGAGGACCGACTTTATCTTGAACTTTCTGTTTGCTTCGAACATACGCATAAAAACTCTTGCAGATGCAAGTATACAAACCGGAAATATAACTACATCAACCGGAAGTGTATATCAAGCGGAGTATACGGAAGCCGATGCTAGCAGCAGTCTTCAATACTATTCATAGAAAAAGCGCTATGTTGAAATTAAATAATAAAATGAGAAATGTATTAGTTGAATGCGGTTTCTATATGATCGAAAATATCATCAAGTATCATCACGTGTTGGTTGGTTGACCGTCACATGGATTATATCTACATTAGTTAGTTACATCGTCAACACTTACCATTATGAAATCGTTTAACTTTTAAACATTTTTAGAGGTATGATAAGTCTGACTTCCATACTCCCTCCCCACCTGTTGCAGGCTACCCAGGATTTACCTTTCTGGTTTATATATAATTTTCACTATTAACAACCAATGCGGCAATAATTAAACACAAAATAATTACAAAAAGTTACATTTCTTGCGTTCTACACTACATCATAATGATAACAATGTAACTTCTTTGGCGACTAAATCCTCGGAAACCAAGCTCAGAGGCGCATAAAAAGAAAAGGGTTAGACAATCTGAAAATCGATAAGCCGTATTAAAGTGGTCGACACCTGGGAGCTAAGGTGGGTACGCAAATAAAGGTAAGTTTTAAATGACGGCGGAATTGTGTAAACACACAGTTAAGGAATGCACAATACAATGACTAAGCGCTTGAGAACTAGCAGCGTGACATATACATACTGCATGTAGCGGTTACGATAAACTGAGGGCACCCAGCGCAATAATTCAAAGGTAACGTGTTTGTTTGTGGCCAGGATCTTAGTTTTTTGGTATCAGCTGATTTATAAAGCTGGCGACAACTTGACGACTCGTTTCTCATATGGCTCATGAGTGGCGATGCAACTGTACGTTTACAGATACGATGAACCATTTAATTGCGACCTGCTTGGTGAGACACTCTATTATTATTAATCCAATTGAATTCGCACTTCCACAAGAAGACGAAAACAGTTACAAACGTCAACGCATCGCCTTCACATTCGGATTCCGCAATGTTTCGCCGAAGCTAAATTACGGGTTTCACGGAGAGTTATGCACGCTCTGTGCTCTTGAGTCAAGCAAATACGTATGTTTTGTACCTATATCCAAGAACTCGTGGCCACATCTCGGTGACTGAGTCTCCAATTCCGTATACATCTAGCTTCGGTGTCCGTGCACAATCGATTGCGGCATTATTTCCGGTTGATTATATATCTTCATGAAACAATCTACTAACCAGTGGTGAATTGTCGGTTTCTTTTTATTAGGGTATACAAACCGATGATGGATTGTCAGTTTCTTTGTCTACCTATGGTAGATTGTCGGTTTTTGTTTTTTTCAAGGTCTACCAACCAATGGTGGATTGCTGTTTTTATACCAAAGTCTACCAAACAATGGTGGATTGTCAGTTTCTTCGTCACCGAGGTCTACCAACCAATGATGATTGTAGGTTTCTTTGTTATCAAGGTCTATCAATCAATGGCGGATTGTCGGTTTCTTTACTACCAAAGTCTACCAACCAATGGTAGATTGTCCGTTTCTTTCTTAATCAAGGTCTACCAATCAATGGTGGATTTTTGATTTCTTTATTGCCAAGGTCCACCAGCCGGAAGTACAAATACATCAACCAGAAATGATCCAAGCTTGCGCCAGCAAATTTGTTCGCCTCGTTGTCGAATTCGATGGCTTGAAAGCATTAGGTGTCCCATCATTTTGTATAATATAATGTGTCTGCAGGCAGGCACCGATATGTCTAGGTTGCCGACGCTGGATACAAGTAAGACATGTATGACGCACTTTTCGTTGGAAGTGGTTGGTCGCGTGAACGGAAGTGGATTGCTACATTACCGGACGTGTATTATTTGCAATAGGCCAAGCATAGCAGACCATTCCTGGTAATCAATTGTTATTTGCATCGTATACAAGTTAAACACATGGCGTTACCTAAGGTTTCGCTGAACTTCATTAACGGTAACCAGCATACTTTCTACAAAACCATAGCAATATTCGAAACCGTGAATTGCACAATTATCGCCAGGCATGCTTTATGACACCTGGAATAACCAAATTGGGTTCACGATAACGGAAAGCTTTGGTGCGTTTCATTGTCGTGTGTTAGGTGTGGAATCGTGTATTTGTATAGTTCCATTACACCGCACGTCTCAATTCCTTTCTGTTATTGTGCAAACATATTTTTTCGCAAGGGTTGGTCCTTGACATTAAATGTACATTGAACATATAATAAAACAATGTTAGCATGTTTAGATTGATACACGCACGCACGTACGCACCCACCAACACACACACACACACTCACTCACTCACTCACTCACTCACTCACTCACTCACTCACTCACTCACTCACTCACTCACTCACTCACTCACTCACTCACTCACTCACACGCACGCACGCACGCACGCACGCACACACACACACACACACACGCGCGCGCGCACACACAGACGGGACACGATCACGCCCATAGGTTACACAGAACACACACACACATGCACATGCGCGCGACGGACACGCACGCACACGCACGCACCACGCATGCATGAAATGATCGCTGTTCTGTACGGGCGTGCGTGCGTATGGAGAAGTGATGATACGGGGGTACACCGAACAGAACACCTGGGATCAAGACAATGTATGCCTCTTAGCAGTTCCATCCGGGAATGAGATTACAAAGTGAAAAGACGACGACGATGACGCGCTGTACTTTGGCTAAAGCGTCCGATGTCAAATAACCACGGCAGGTCCATATATTTGAGCGAAGACGTAATGGTAGGTACACTTTGAATGCTGCCAAGTTTATAATGCTTTGCTTAAATGAGCCGTAATGGAGAATAAGAAAACCCAACAAAACATATCAGTTTAAATATAAATACTCTAATTTAAGGAGATCAACCAGGTTGGTAATGTCAATCCATTTTTTATCTTCTTCTCTGGGAAGTTTCTCTGGTGACTTTGGTGAGTATGCACCCTCCACACAATTCTGTCATTTGCCTTTGTCAGCAGCTGAGCGTTAGTGACTTGACTCTCAAGCCATTGGCTTAGAATATCGATGTATCTTGTTCTTTGACCGTCACTTTAGCGTTGTACATTTCGATTGTTAATAGCGGTTTAATTGGAAGTTTTTTTCTTAATTAATTGATCACATCTGCCGCCTCGTGTTGCACCGCTGCCAAGGTCATTTAAATAATCTACCTGATTAATTTGGTCTCCATTAAATATTATCTTGCGTCGTATATTGTTGTTGTAGTTGTAGTAGTTGTTGTTATAGTAGTTGTTGTTGTAGGAGGTGGTGTTTTGGTTTTACTGATGCTCTGCCAACATGGATTTTTTACTTTTTTGTCATTTCGGCCACAATTTGGGGTCATCTCCAAGCCATTGCTCTTGCTCTTGCTCTTGCCAATACTTTTATCAGTCGACCGCTGTTTGTTAATGTTGTTGGTGACTTTTTACCAACTCCGACCGTAACTACCGACGTCTACAGTAGTGATAACAGGTAATTTCGCCGTACCACCGTCGCGTAACGACCGCATTACTGAAGACATCTCTTAAACAAACCGACAGATGAGATACGTACTTCCGGTGTCGCGTTTTTGTTCTTTGTTGCCGAAGAAGCCGGTTACTTGTGGTTATTTTCGCGTACATCAACAATCGGAACACACAGGAAGAACAGGCGTATTTATCACGACGTTCTGTTTTGTTTATCATATGCCCGCATCGTCTGCGTTCACACAGGCAAAGCTTTGAACTGAGGAGACAACTAATTATAACCTTTAGACTAATTGTGGTCGCCAAACACGTAAAGCTTTGAGTCATAAATGTCTGTGTTGGAAATATGAAACACCTCCCCTTTGTGCACTGTGACTTGTTACTAGTAGGCTTGACTATTGTAATTCCTTTTTCACAATATTGCCATTAATTAAAGGTATCACTAGGTTACAACGTGTACAGAATTGCTTAGCTTAGGTGTAACTCGGTCTCCGCGGTTTTCTCACTCAGTGCCTCTTCCGAAGTCCATGCTCTGGCTTCCTGTCCGATATTGTATTATTTTTAAGATCTGTACATTACCTATCAGGCACTTTCATGTAAGCAACCAGCATATGTATATTCACTGCTTACTTCTGTAAAAAGCCTATCCAGCTTCGATCATCTTGTTCTGTATTTTTTTTTCCTAGAGTCAATACTAATATTGGAACTAAGGCATCAACTCTCTGGAATATGCTCCCTCTTAGTGTTGGATCAGTTGAAAATATTATCTCTCCAATCTCTTCGACGGCGCGATTTGAATTGGTTGATGGCTGCACCTCTGTATTTTCTGGCATGCCAACAAATCCGCTAATGAAAATCACCTTTATTACGTCACTATGCCGCAACATCAGTTCTCCAGTAGAGATGAACGCGGTATATTACGTTTGACGTGGCAATATGCGTGGTCAATTAACCTATCCATCACGTGACCTGTTGCCTATCAAAACCTCTGACCAGTCATAAGAAGACACGTGGTAGGTTCAGACATTTCGCCGTATATTCTTTTGGAATTCTTGTCATAAAAGGTTTCTTTATGATAAAAACATTAGGCAACGATTTTAAAGTGACAACCGTACGCGGGAATGTTTCATTTATGAGATGTCGTTCATCAATAATAAAGTACTTCGCGTAAGTAACCGTTATCAACATTGTTGGAGAAGGCAAACCTTGACGGAGGTCACGCGCAAAAATTCGATTTTGATGTAGGCAAACCGCGACGTACTGGATACATCTAGTCGGAATCAAAAATTCATCGCTAACCGCCAAGTGAGATATATCTACATAAATAGACGCATTGAGTAGGTCATCTAATATCGAGAGGTGCGACCTTAGTTTAGCAGCCCCGCGGGTCATTAATGCTTAATGACGTAACCAGCACCCTCATCTCATTCGCGAAATGTCAAATGAGTCAATCATTATACGTGTCAGGTTAACGCGATAGTGGAATCATGCAGAATTCGAATCTGAATCGTCCGAGTGATTATCTCTATTGTTGTCGCATTGGCTGCCTTTTTCTAAAGGCATGAATGAGGTATAATCTTATTGAGAAGGCCACGACCATAGTGATTACTGCAAAATAAACAGAGACCGGGAATATCTTACGATATAATACAAGAATGCATGAAGCGTTGAGAGAAGTCCAGACCCGAACTTCTTCCTAGTACGGTTTTGAATCTTTGACAATTTAGTATATTTGACGTTGCTGCAGTTCACCCAGCCGTATGAATGACAAACATGATATAAATCAGTGGTGGATATAATATAGTGTATATTAACTATTACTATTTCCGCAGTGACTGTGGCGTGGCTGGCCGCTTCCTAGACCTAGAGAAGTCTAGTTTGTATTGGAACAAACATGTATATGCAGAGGGGTGACGTGTAAAGCGCTTCTTTGAAATGTCCTAATGCGGTGTAAGAACCTTTTTATCTTCACATACAGTGTATGTTATTATAAGCGCCCAACCAACACTCGACAACATTCACCAGACTGCCAGTGACTGAGGCAGACTGTATGACCCGGGATGCATTGTCCGCTGTCACGGTTCATCACTTTCCTAATGTATACACAGCTTATGGAAAAAGAAATAACGTGTATCAATAAAAAAAACCTACGCAGTGCATCTGTTTATGAGTAATTCAGTATATCGCAAATGTTACATGGCTTAAAATAAAATACAATATTCTTTATTGTCTCAATTGAGAACTTTGTTTTGGGGTAGAACAGACGTGACTGCAGTATACAAAAACCTGCGATAAAGTAGCAGATAAATAAAGAAATAAACATTAGAGGGGCCTACATTGCATGCGCAGTGGGTACCCTGCGTAGAGGCGCGTCCCCTGGGTGGCGGATGGGGGAACCCTTAATATGAGGGGTTGCACCAGATAAAATAGAAGAAGGTGCCGTGGACCAAATTTACCATAGGAGAAGGACAACTCTGATTTTAAAACCGGGCAGACCCAGCTCGTTAACCTCGTCAGGTAGTCGGTCTAGGAGAAGGACACCTCTGATTACAAAACCGGGCAGGCCCAGCTCGTTAACCTCGTCAGGTAGTCGGTCTAGGAGAAGGACAACTCTGATCTCAAACCACCTGCTGTCTCACAGGTTGATGGTACATTGGTGCTAGATGCTAGGCCCACCGCTTATAACTGTGGTTGGCGACAAGAAGGGCATCAGGCTATTAAAACCTAAGCAAAACCCCTAAATATGGCTGGATTAAATAGAGTGAACGCCCGTGCTAGGGCGTACCATGCAAGCGACGCGCTAGAACCCCGCCCAAGCTCAGCGATAAATGGACAAGGGCTACCGTCTGAAGGACGAAGGCGGCTAAAGAAGTTAGTCCAAACAGGAAGGAGAATGAGGAAGATTAAACTCGCAACACTGAATGTTGGGAGTGTGACAGGAAGAAGTGGAGAAGTAGTACAATTGATGCTAAAGAAGAACCTGCAAGTATTGTGCGTATAGGAGATAAAATGGAAGGGGAGCAAAGCAAGGGAGATCGGTGCCGGATACAAACTGTACTACCATGGAAAAGATGGGACGAAGTATGGAGTAGGAATTGTACTATGTGAAGATCTGAAAGACAGAGTACTAGCAGTGGAGCGACCGTGCGATAGAGTGATGAGAGTGAAACTAGAGATCGAAGGAGAAGTGTGGAATGTTATCAGTTGCTATGCACCACAAACTGGATGCACAGAAGAGTAAAAGGAGGAATTCTGGGAGCACATAGATGGTGAGATGCAAGCTGTGCCAAGTTGCGAGAGAATGGTGGTGACAGGAGACCTAAATGGACATGTCGGAAGAGATCGGACAGGATATAATGACTTCCACGGAGGACACGGAATAGGGGTCGCAAACGAGGAAGGCATAAAGATACTAGACTAGGGGGATGAGAAACCCAAATTGACTACATCATGGTGAGGAAACATCATGCTAAGGAATCAAAGAACTGTAAAGTACTAACCTCAGAGGCCACCACCACACAACACAGGGTACTAGTTTCTGAACTGGAGGTGAGTAAAACAAGACAGAGGAGAACAGTGGGAAGGAAACAGATTAGATGGTGGAAACTAAAAGAGGAAGAAGTGAGAGAGAACTTCAGGATAAATATAGTGGAAAGACTATCAGATGAAGATGAAGTAACAACGGAGAACGTGGAAGAATGGTGGGAAGAAACTGCGGAGCAGATCAGAAAGTATGGGGAGGAAGTATGTGGAAGGTCAACGGGGAAGACGAAGCCCGGAGTAGAAAGTTGGTGGTGGAATGTTGACACTGAGAATGCAGTTAAGGAAATTAAAGACAGACTGAAGAAATGGAAACGAACAGGAGCATAGATAGACAGGGCAGAGTACAAGAGAGCGAAAGCAACGGCTAAGAAGGTGGTGGCAAGAGTGAGAGAAGAAGCAGTAGAGAGATTGTACGACAACCTAGAAACTAGTGATGGTCAGAAGGACATCTACAGAATAGCAGCAGCTAGGGACCGTACAGGAAAGGACATAGGCCAGATCCGTACAGTCAAAAGTGCAACGGGAGAAGTATTGATGAAAGACGATGACATCAAAGAGAGATGGGGCCAATACTTTAACTGGCTGATGAACGAGGAAAACCCGAGAGTAGAAACCGAGGAGAGGGATGTGAATCAACGAATGGTAAGGAGTATCAGTGACGAAGAAACAGAGCAAGCACTCAGAGGGATGAAAAGTGGGAAGACTGTAGGAGCAGAAGAAATACCAGCTGAAGCTTGGAAATGTATGGGCAACTTTGGTGTAAAGTTACTATGCAGACTATTCAATTGTGTTATGACTTCAGAACACATGCCATCGGCTTAGCGACAGAGCATACTGGTCCCAATCTTCAAGGGAAAATGTGACATTCAGGAGTGTAAGAACTACCGAGGGATCAAACCCCTGACGCACACCTTTAAGATATGGGAGAGAGTCATAGACAAGAGGATGAGAGAATGCACAGACATACATGAAAGTCAGTTTTGGTTTATGCCAGGCAGGAGTACCACAGATGCGCTTTTCATTATCAAACAAACAATAGAGAAACACAGGGAGGGACAGAAGGACATCGGAGAGGTATTTATCGACTTGGAAAAAGCATACGATCGGGTACCAAGGGAGGAGATATGGAGATGTGCGAGAGAAAGGAATGTACCGAAAAAATACATCAGACTGATACAGGATATGTACCGGGGGTGTGAGACAAAGGTACGCAGTGTGGCTGGTGAAAGCAGAAACTTTGGCGTAGAGATTGGGTTGCACCAAGGATCTGCATTGAGTCCATGCCTGTTCCTCATATTGATGGACGTCTTGACGAAGAAGGTGAGAAAAGATGCACCAGAATCAATGATGTTCGCAGATGACATTGTGCTGTGTGGAGGAAAGGAGGTAGACATGACAGAGTACCTGGAGACGTGGAGGAAGGCACTGGAAGAGAGAGGAATGAGGGTTAGTCGACCGAAAACCCAATTCATGGACTTCATATCCGAACGGAATGAGGAGATAGACAGACCAACTGTAAAGATACTGGGAGACGAGCTGGAAAAAGTGACACACTTCAAATATCTGGGGTCAGTCGTGGACGAGACATGAGGCATGGAAACGGAGATCAAACAGAGAGTGAGTGCAGCTTGGAGAAATTGGAAGAAATGCAGTGGAGTGTTTTGCGATAGGAGGATGCAAGTGAAGTTGAAGGGGAAGATCTATAGAACAGTAGTCAGGCCAGCAATGTTGTATGGGGCTGAGACCTGGGCAGCAATGAAAGGACAAGAAGCAAGGATAGACACGCATGAGATGAGGATGCTGAGGTGGATGTATGGAGTAACAAAGAAAGATAAGATCTGCAACGAATATATCAGAGGAGCAACGAGAGTGACACAAGCATCCAAAAAAAGAAACGACTGAAATGGTATGGGCATGTGATGAGAAGGGAAGAGGAGCACATAATGAGAAGAGTGTTAAATGGAGAGATACCAGGAAGAAGAAGGAGAGGACGACCGAAGTCCAGATGGAAAGACACATGCAGAAGAGATATGGAAATTGTGGGTCTGAGTGCAGATGTGGTGATGGACAGGGCGACATGGAGAAAGAAAATTACCAGCTATACCGACGACCCCAGATGACAGGAAAAGTCAGTTAAGAAGATGATTGCATGCGCATCACTTATTATGCTATTGCGCTAAAACATGGTAGACTACCTATATATATATATATACATTATCATGAGGCACTTTCAACAACGGCACGAAGGAATGTTTATACCTATTATGACTACACCAAGAATTGCAGTAATGTCTGCCAGATTATTAATTATGCACTAGCTTACACCAATGCATGGTGCAACAAACCAAGGTTTACACCCACGCATGGCGCAACAAACAAAGGCTTACACCCATGCATGGCCCAACAAACCAAGGCTTACACCCACGCATGGCGCAACAAACAAAGGCTTACGCCCATGCATGGCCCAACAAACCAAGGCTTACACCCATACATGGTGCAACAAACCAAGGCTTACACCCATGCATGGCGCAACAAACCAAGGCTTACACCCATGCATGGCGCAACAAACCAAGGCTTACACCCATGCATGGCGCTACAAACCAAGGCTTACACCCATGCATGGCGCAACAAACCAAGGCTTACACCCATGCATGGCGCAACAAACCAAGGCTTACACCCATGCATGGCGCAACAAACCAAGGCTTACACCCATGCATGGCGCAACAAACCAAGGCTTACACCCATGCATGGCGCAACAAACCTAGGCTTACACCCATGCGTGGTGCAACAAACCAAGGGTTACACCCATGCATGGCGCAACAAACCAAGGCTTACACCCGTGCATGACACAACTAACCAAGGCTTACACCCATGAATGGTGCAACAAACCAAGGTTTACACCCATACATGGTGCAACAAACCAAGGCTTACACCCATGCATGGCGCAACAAACCAAGGCTTACACCCATGCATGGCGCAACAAACCGCGGCCAGCAGTTAGCACCATTGCAGTACTTTGATTTAAAAATAATTCACAGTGGCACCATTTGGAGAACTGCTAAAGTTCCCTGTACAGTTTCCATGTTTCTCTGATGAGTGGAACAGCAAATTTATTATTAAATAACTCCTTCTGTGTTTTAATACATCGCCAATCAGTAGTTCAGGTGTAATTGTTCCAAGGAAGCGAATGAACACAGAAATGTGTGACCTGGGCCTTGGCGCCTGGGAGGAGATACGTTTACATAGCCCCAACATTAGAATATTAATATACATATCCAAGTTTTGCCATCTCAACTACATGTGCATGTTTGCATATATTAAAAAACATTTCGGTAAACTATCTACCTATAAGGTCCATCCCAACCATATGCATTGGTTTAACAATCTTTATTGGTATTAGCTTTGGAACCACAGTCTTGAACTTCTCATACCGTTGACATGTATCGCACCTGGCAATCTGAAACATGACAAATAACAAAGTAAATTAATTAAATGTTGAAAATAAAAACTATGTTTGGTGAGCATTTCCAATTCAATATCAATATAATTACAAGAGGAGATTTAACAAGATTTAACAAGATTGCCACCCAGAGAATTAACTCTAGGTGGCAGGTGGACAAGGAAGCCCTTTGACTTATCGAGAGTCCGACCCTTTTATATATGTGTATTCCGCCCGTCTGAGGTATGTGTCGATTTTATTTTTAAACATATTCACGCTACTAGCACCCACACAATCAGCAGATAATCTGTTCGGGATTTCGAGGCTATATTTGGCGGAGATAGATCGTAGAAATTGGTGGTGCAGAAAAGTTAATAAACAAGTGGAATTACAGATTGATAAATATTATTATTGCCTTAATATCATTCATAAAGTTGCAATAAACACATATTGAGTAGCAGCTGTGCTTAAAGTTAGTTAGTTAAAGTAGTTTAGAACACCTTAGTATAGTGAGTGATAATAGGGTAACTCACTTAGCCTTCGGTAAGTTGTAAACAAGATTTAACAAACCTGATCATGTGGTAGAATATATAGGAGATAAAGTAACAACCATCAAACTACTTACCTAAGATAATATCTGTGTAAGCCAGCACTTGCTAGATATTTTGATTAGGTAGCATTGTTGTTAAAACTAAGCAAGGGCGATAGTCGGGCGGCGTAACGTAACGTAATTGATTGTATTTAAATTAGGTCACTACCGGTAATGCTAGCGTTCGTGACAGGATAAATAGTCGGCTGTGTAACTGAAATTTGTAACCTGAAGTGTACTGTAGTACACAGGAAACAGTCTTTATAAAGACTAAGTTAGTTAAGTTATTAAATAAATTCTGATCGGGATATGGCGCCTTGCAAACGGCAAGTGAAGGCAAAGCGACACTTGGTGTGTGATCACTGCCACAGCTGGGTAGATTTTGCATTGTCCGGCTGCGGGAAGTCATGGGCAGAAACCATGGAGGAAGGATTCACCTTTCAGTGCATTGGGTGTTGGAAGGTGGAGTGTCTGCAGAAGGAGATAGTTAGGTTGACAGATATTGTGAAGGGAATGGAGATGGGAATTAGCAAGGAGGCAGGTCGAATGGAGAGAGACGACAGGGAGAGGTGAGAATACTGCAAGACTGAAGGAGAATAGCAGTGGCAAGAAAACTGATGAAAGGAGATTGAGAGGAGGGAAGGTGATTGGAGGGGAAGAAATTGGAAAATCGACAACAGAAAACGTGACAAGCGTGAAGGTGACAGGGAAGAAAGTGACCGTAGTGAAGGAGGGAGGGAAGATGGGACGGGAGAGGAAAGAAGAAAATGAGATGGGACGAAAGATGAAGGGACGAAAGGAAGTGAGAGCAAATGTGATAGAAGATAAGTCGATAAAAGGGACGCTGACAGGAGGAAAGGGCAATGAGGAAAGAGAGGGTGTTTATGGGCGACTCCATTATGAGAAAGACGGACAAGACACTGAGCGAGGGGAAAGACGTCGTTGTTTGTCTACCGGGGGCTAGAATTGAACATGTCACTGACAGGGTAGAGAAGGTATTGGGACATGGCAAAGGGGGGTCTATACTGGTACATGTAGGAACAAATAATGCAGACAGGGAGGGAACAACTGCGATAGTACAGAAGTATAGACAGTTAGTGAGGAAGCTAAAGAAGACAAGAGTTGAACAGGTTATTCTGTCAGGAATTTTGCCAGTAATGGGAGGAAGGGGAGCAACGTATAGAAACTGCAAGAGGATGGCGATCAACGCACTAGTTCAGCAGATGTGTGAAGAAGAGGGGGTGGGATTAACAGATTTATGGGGATACTTTGTTGGGAGGGAAGATATGTACATGAGAGATGGCCTCCATCTAAGTGGAAAGGGGGCAGCAGTTTTCTCAGAGAACCTGCTGCGATCTGCTGACAGTGGGACAGGTTGCATCTATTTAAACTAGATTCGCAGGGGGGACTCACAGAAAAGCCTGAAAATGAAGGCATAGATAAAGACAGCACAAATAAATCAGCAAATAACAGTCTGGAAAACTCTTCTGAAGCTGGATATAAATGTGTATGTTTAAATGCAAGGAGTATAGTAAACAATAAAAATGAACTAAACATTATGATAGAAGATATTGACCCTCATATAATAGGTATAACCGAATCCTGGACCACCACCGATATATCAGATGCCGAATTGGGACTGACAGGATATGTAATGTTTAGAAAAGATAGAATAGGAAGAAAGGGTGGTGGAGTTATTTTATATATTAAAGAATCTATCCAGGCTTATGAAATAAAATTAGAAAGAGAAGCAGATTGCGAAGAAGCTGTTTGGTGTAACATAGTTACAGGAAACTCAATGTTAACAGTTGGGTTAGTTTATCGAAGTCCAAACATAAGCATAGAAGAGAATGAAAAAATACAAAACGCTATAAGGGAAGTAAGCAAACGGGACTGTATTATTATGGGGGATTTTAACCACGGGCATATACAATGGAAATCTCTTCAGAGTATGGGGAGTGAGGACCACAAGTTTTTAGTGTTAGTTCAAGATACTTTCCTTTCTCAACATGTGCTAGAACCAACCAGGGGTGAGAATGTGTTAGACATAGTTTTGTCCTCACAGAATGAATTAGTTGACAATGTCAAGATATGTGAGCCACTGGGGAGTAGCGATCACAACCAGATACATTTTACCATCAAAGTAAAATCAGAAAGGAATAGTAAAAAGCAGTATAGGAGAAATTTCCACAAAGGAAGGTATTTAGCAAAGATAGACTGGAATAACACACTGCAAAATAAGACAGCAACAGAATGCTGGAATATATTAAAGAGTGAAATTAAGTGCATAGTCGACAAATTTGTACCCTTCAAAAAACAAGGGAAACGGTCCAAAAAGAAACACTTATCGAAAGAAGCCATTAGAAAAATTAAGTATAAACAAATGATGTGGAAGTCATATAGATGTACCGGAAATGATGTAGACTACAACAGTTATAAAGAAGCACTTAACCAAGCTACAGCTGAAATTAGAAATTCAAAGAGAAGCTATGAACAACAATTAGCTAGTAATATAAAACAAGAGTTTTTATGCATATGTTCGAAGCAAACAGAAAGTTCAAGATAAGGTCGGTCCTCTAGAAGATAGTGCTGGAAATATAATATCAGAGGGATTCTTAATGGCAGAAGACCTGAATGAGTACTTTAGTTCAGTGTTTACCAGAGAAGATATTAGTTCACTGCCAGTACCAGAGGTTAAGTTCAAGGGGGCAGATTCAGACTATTTAGGACAATTAATTGTAACCCCGGAAATGGTAGCTAAGAAAATACGGGCTATGAAGGATAATAAATCACCTGGAGTGGATGGGATTCCGTCCAAACTACTATTGGAAATTGTAGAACAAATTAGCGTACCGCTTGCAACAGTTTTCAATTTGTCATTAGAAGAGGGAGTGGAGAGGGAGATGCAATGTTCCGGTCAATAAGCCCATGCCAGGGGTAATTTTGCACAAAGTGCAATACCAGTTGGGATCGAACCAACAACTAAAACCGAGACATTACTATCTACCATTAATAACAAAAAAAATTGTTTTATAAGGTTAGTAAATTACTCCAAAATGCAAGCTCATTCTCTTTGTAAGACTTTATGGTAACCTCTCTTGGCCTAGGTATTGCCCGGTGTTATCAAACAGCATTAGTGTCTGACATCAGATGGCAGAAATAATGTGGAAACAAAATAACAAGTCTTCTGAGCACTAATTCCAACAGACAGTGAAATATCAGTTAGTAAAATCAAAACAATCTGAGTGAGAGAAATGTCAACTGAAAGAGTAACTAAATCCTTAACAAAATCACTTTACCAATACAATAATAGCGTTCTATATCCATACCTGCGGACAGAATTTCAATGTTTAGTAGTAAAGATTTAAGAAATTCGAGTTAACCGAATGAAAGAAATATGAGCGTGCAGGGACATCGCGTCGACTAAACCGTAACTTGAACTTAAGAGAAGTTGATTTGTGCAGATTATTTTATACCATATGAAATACAAAGACAGCCGGGTTCGAGGAAAAAGAGTTGACTTAAATGAAAATCGACGTTCGGATTATGTGGAGTGCACTGTACTTCCTTTCCTTTATTATTAAAAAATCATCAGCACATTTATTTTTTCACAATTACAAAACACAATTCTCAATAACCGAGTTCTTTTATTTTGCAGATGCAGTATGTGTCCAGAAAGCGACGATCAAACAATGTGTCTTTGTATAGTCTGTTTTTGTTGCAAGCTGTCAACATTGGAGGAGTCGGTTGTTTTTCTTGTTCAGACATCGTACAACAGTGTTTCAACTTCATATACTGATCATCCTCTAAAACGTAGAACATGAAATATGTATAATAATCAAACACTACATAAAATAATACATTCCATACATAGTATATGGCACCCTTATCATATCTCCAGGCGCTATACAAGCCTTTAGAAGGGCGCGAAGAACCAGTAGACAGTAGAGTGGTGGTTAATAATTATGCCATAAATCAATACTTTAGTAGTTGAAGAGACAATTTAGGTTTACTGCTAAAGTTGGTCTAACAATTGTTATTATTTAATTATCAAATGGGTAAACCTTCATTTGGGATATAGTTTGCCAGTTTCTTGATGCCCTAATATTGTTCTGTTCGAATTCAACACAACACTGAAAATTATATAGAAAAAACCAGTTAACCATTTCAAACATTAGCTCATCGAATCAATTATTCGAACCTAAACTTCATCATATATTGTTGTTATCAACCTTACTTTAAATTAGACCCACGTATGTGCTTACTGTGGGATTTTCCTCTGTATAGAGGTCACCACACAAATGTGTGAAGAAGATAATATATGAGCAGTCAATTACCTTGTACAGAGGTCACCACACTATTGTGAAGAATAAAAAGTAACAAACAGTTGTTTCTTAGCAATGAACATAGCATACCTTTCTCGGGAAAAATACATTTAATAGAGTTTGCAGAAAAGGATTTGGCTTGGACTTCTCATTCAATGCTTCATCGACTTCGTGTACCACATTTTTCAGTTTAACAGGGGATAAAACAAATCAAATAATTTAAGAAAACATTTACTAATACAGTGTCTGATCTTGTATAACAACCATGTGACACGCACTTACACAGCAGATACGATGCACGATTTTGGGCAGTAGGCTTCTCTTGAGATATTTTCTTTTTAGTCTATTTGATGTAAGTAGACCTACTTCACTCAAAACAACTTTTCTAAGAGTTTGTTTGCACGACGGTCAAAGAATTTGAGAACAGAGAACTGAATATACATATATTGTGAAAGTGTGTTATGCTTTTGTTGACACGATAAAATCACTAGGTAGTACGATTTTTATTCTCACCAGCATAATTATACGCTGAGCAGCTGTGCGAATAGCGTCGTCCTTTCGGGAAACGTTTTGTTGTATTTAATGAGAAACAAATTAAGACTAAGTTTACTTGTATTGCGTCAGTTGATTACTAAGTAGGGCTATGGTTCGCTAACATTTTACCCACCGTCTATTTCGTATTTATTGACCGCTTTGTGTATCGCATTCCTGATGCGTTAACGCCGTTGTTGGCTCCTGCCAGTCCTGGTCGATGTGTGCCATGCACCAAATAATACTTAAAGCATGCCATATAGGCCTACATCACGTGTTTGTTGTCTCTGTCCCCCATATAGTCACCATACCTCCTTAAAACACGTAGAACTAAATAAATCGACGTACAACTACTAATTCACATAAACGATACGACCGCGGATACTTCTGGCATGGCTGTGAAAAACGTGACGTCACATCTCATCAAAGTGCCGCCTGCGCGCGCATGCGCAGTATGCGTTTTGAGGAATCCTGGCACGGCTGAATCGGGGCCCATCACACCGGAAACGGCCGCGATCCCTCCAGGTGTGACGTTATAGATTTGTTGTGCTACGCGCTCTCGTGTTTTACGTTGGTAGGAAGGGCATACCTTCTTTCTGTTGTTAATTTCCTGAGGGCGGACATTTTATGGTAGATTGGTATTTTAGTATGTTCGTTTTTCTTTTGCTTGGATTTACACAAGGTCGCAACTAAATTATCTATTTTCTTTTGTTATGTCGTAACAATGCATAGGGACGGCTACGTTTAACTTGGTCTCACTGGTAGCCGGAAACATTGATATTGTTATGAAAGGCCTAAGCCAAGCTAATCTCGCACGGTGACAGACTACAGTCATTGTCCAGTTTGGTCCAAACTAACCAGACTACGGCCACAGTTGTGTTGACCATGTGGCTGATAACAGATTATGCAACTTGCGCATGTCAACAATATGTGGGAACGCACAGTGGGGATTCTGGGATCGTCTGCACATCGATCCAGTTAGGCCCTCCAACCATAAAAAGCAACGCATTTTATTACTTTAAGAAATGCATTTTTCTTGTGCCGTGTCTTTAATTGCGTATGTGTAGTATCTTCCACACAAATCGCAATTTAAAATACACACACTTCAAAGAATGTGCCTATCACTTTGTGGTAATTGGTTGACATTGCGAACCATTGCATATTTCAGAATGCTACACGCATCTGTTGTTTCGAATAATTCGATAAAAGGTCAAAGTTCACCTATTGTGACTCACGTACCATACCGGTGGAACGTCACACCTCCTAAACGCAGCAAAACTCCTTATAATCGCGGCTGGGTTGATAACTTACAATTTATTAATACGTTACTGCATATTTATTTATATGCCCATGCAATGGGAGAAAATAACACATTATTATCAATGGGCGTCGGCATATCTTGACTGACCGAATCCTTCATTCATCATCCGTCATACTGTTCGACTCCTTACCTCAAAAACGTCAGTTTTAACAGCTTGGTTGCATTTTAGAACATAACTAAGATAATATGTTATAATTTTTTATAATTCCAAATTGTCGATGTCCCAACATTGATTTTGGTTGATTTACAATAATGCGACAAACCGTCAGAACTGGGGAAGGGGACTTGGGGTTGAGTCAGTTGGATGTTTTTGGTGAGCCGCAAGGGGATGCAGTTGGATGTTTTTGGTGAGCCGCAAGGGAATGCAGTTGGATGTTTTTGGTGAGCCTCAAGGGGGATGCAGTTAGAGGTTTTTGATTCTCCTGGCTGCCCATCAAACCACCTGCATCCCGGCACGTTGAGACACGCCGGGGGAGCTGGACTCGCGCTGACAGCACGCGGCGTGCGAGCGAGCGAGCGAGCGAGTGCGGCAGCTGCAGCTCTGCTCCGGCGCACTGCGATCATCTCGTCGTAGCCGTCGACAACATTACACCCGCGGGACAACAAGGCCGCCAGCTTCGCGGAAATGTTGTTGGATTTCGTCACGGGCAGGTGTAAAGTTCGGTGCGCGCCCGAGGTGCCTACACAAGTGTCGGTTACAGATTTATTTTTTTATCGCGGCGGATCAACGTAATATTACTTAGTGTTTCTTCGAAGGTGGTCTTTCTTCGACGCGGTGTCTGTATTGTCTCAGTTGCGGTCAGATAGTTGAAACTGACATCAATATGCCAGTATGACATTCTATGACATGGCCGCGAAGTCACGGTATTAATGTAAACATATTTTTAAATAAAAAAGTAATGTGATAAGCACAATAGGGTCTCCATATTGTGTATGCATTACGCGCAATCTTTGAGATCAGGCCAACAGCCAGTGAGCGTCGTGCAAATTGCCTCATGTTCAATGCGACTTAGGAAAATTTAACTTGCACGACGATACTGTAAATGGAAAACCGTAACTCTGGCAATAGATTTTGTGTTTTATTGATAATACTTTTTTATTTAAAACACTCAAGATGTATCGTCTGGATGTCTTCGTATTTGGACACGGCGCCCAAGAAGCATACAGAATCAATTAGAAACGTTTTTTATATCATAAAAACAAGGTATGCCGACGCGACGGCCGGACTAATGGCCAGAAACTCCGACATAATACGTACGTCCAGTATAACCCATGCGTGTGAACTGTGCCGCGTTAATTGCAGTGTTTACGGTAACATAAGGGGCCCAATTGTGATGTCCGTGACATTTCCCCGGAACGCCTGTGTATAGGCGTCGGCAGAGATTGGCTCGAATTGATCAGCCATAACAAACTATCGACCTATGGACATCTGCTGGCCAGACAATGTTTACAAACTGATGCGCGTAGCTAACGCGTGAACACGCCATTTCGAAACTAGACGTCTTTAAAACGCTTAGGGGCCTATGATAAAATAGAACGTGTTAAACTTCTCACGCCAACACTCCATTGGAACACTTCTACACACACGTGCGCGTGTGTATATAAGTCTACCCACACGCACGCACGCACACACGCACGCACGCACGCACGCACACACACACACACACACAGGCACCCCCCCCCACACACACCCACACACACGCACGCACACACGCACACACGCACGCACGCACACACAGACACACACACACACACAACACGCACACACACACACACACACACACACACACACACACACACACACACACACACACACACACACACACACACACACACACACACACACACACACACACACACACACACACACACACACACACACACACACACACACACACACACACACACACACACACACACACACACACACCACACACACACAACACACACACGCACATGCACGCATTGATTCTTGGATCTAGTTTAGTTCAGTACACATTATAGAACATACAACATACATTAATTTTGCTCACGGAATAGGATTACACTTATCTGGTAAAAAAAAAACGAAAACTAATTCCGTATCTACAAAATATATTCAAGAACCCGTTAGGGAAATTAAAAGTATTTGTAGAGACATCTAATCTGGTTATAGTGTGGTGACTGATTCAACTTCTTTTCTGAGAATATCGGGAGTAGTCGATTAATAACATTAGTAGTAAATTATTAACGACCCTCTGGACCGCTAAACTAAAGTCACACCTAGTAATACACGATAGTCACCGCAGAGTGCTATTTGTGGAGGCCGTGGAGGAGATGGTAAATTCTTAATTCGAGATTGACGACGTATATTTGTTTCGTCACGTCAACAATAGTTACTAGGTCCATTATGCGACTGTTTGCCTATAGAGGGTCATGACACAGTTATACTTCCTGTTTCATTACACACAAAAAGTGCAGTGTATTTTTGATAAATTATTTTTTACAAAATTTACCTGCTCTGACATAAGTGCATTTGAGTATTCAGATTTCCAGGTGTGATTGTAGAAGCTGTTGACAGTAAAATGGTGTATTTGACAGCAGTTTGGCTAGTTGACCCTTTAGCCGGATTACTGCCTGCATCCTCGTCTTCTTCTTCTCTGACTTTTCCCGTCATCTGGGGTCATCGGTATGGCTGGCAATTTTCTTTCTCCATGTCGCTCTGCCCATCACCACATCTGCACTCAGACCCACGATTTCCATATCTCTTCTGCATGTGTCTTTCCATCTGGACTTCGGTCGTCCTCTCCTTCTTCTTCCTGGTATCTCTGCATTTAGCACTCTTCTCACTATGTGCTCCTCTTCCCTTCTCATCACAGGCCCATACCATTTCAGTCGTTTCTCTCTTATCTTTTTGGATGCTTGTGTCACTCTCGTTGCTCCTCTGATATATTCGTTGCAGATCTTAGCTTTCTTTGTTACTCCACACATCCACCTCAGCATCCTCATCTCATTCGTCTCTATCCTTGCTTCTTGTTTTGTTGTTGTTGCCCAGGTCTCAGCCCCGTACAGCATTAATGCCCTGACTACTGTTTTATATATCTTCCCCTTCAACTTCACTGGCATCCTCCTGTCGCACAACACTCCACTGCATTTCGTCCAATTTCTCCAAGCTGCACTCACTCTCTGTTTGATCTCCGTTTCCATGCCTCCTTTCTCTTTCACATATGACCCTCGATATTTAAAGTGCGTCATTTTTTCCATCTCGTCTCCCAGTATCTTTACAGTTGGTCTGTCTACCTCATCATTCCGTTCGAACCTGAAGTCCATGCATTGGATTTTCGGTCGACTAACCCTCATTCCTCTCTCTTCCAGTGACTTCCTCCACGTCTCCAGGTACTCTGTCATGTCTACCTCCTTTCCTCCACACAGCACAATGTCATCTGCGAACATCATTGATTCTGGTGCACCCTTTCTCACCTTCTCCGTCAAGACGTCCATCCGTATGAGGTACAGGTATATGGATTCAATGCAGACCCTTGGTGCAACCCAACCTCTATGCCCAAGGTTGCTGCTTTTACCAGCCACACTGCGCACCTTTGTCTCACACATCCGGTACATATCCTGTATTAATCTGATGTACTTTTCCGGTGCATTCCTTTCTCTTGCACATCTCCATATCACCTCCCTTGGTACCCGATCGTATGCTTTCTCCAAGTCAATAAATACCACTCTGATGTCCTTCTGTCCCTCCCTGTGTTTCTCTATTGTTTGTTTGATAATGAAAAGCGCATCAGTGGTACTCCTGCCTGGCATAAACCCAAACTGACTTTCAAGTATGTCTGTGCATTCTCTCATCCTCTTGTCTATGACTCTCTCCCATATCTTAAAGGTGTGCGTCAGGAGTTTGATCCCTCGGTAGTTCTTACACTCCTGAATGTCACATTTTCCCTTGAAGATTGGGACCAGTATGCTCTGTCGCTAAGCCGATGGCATGTGTTCTGAAGTCATAACACAATTGAATAGTCTGCATAGTAACTTTACACCAAAGTTGCCCATACATTTCCAAGCTTCAGCTGGTATTTCTTCTGCTCCTACAGTCTTCCCACTTTTCATCCCTCTGAGTGCTTGCTCTGTTTCTTCGTCACTGATACTCCTTACCATTCGTTGATTCACATCCCTCTCCTCGGTTTCTACTCTCGGGTTTTCCTCGTTCATCAGCCAGTTAAAGTATTGGCCCCATCTCGCTCTGATGTCATCGTCTTTCATCAATACTTCAACCGTTGCACTTTTGATTGTACGTATTTGGCCTATGTCCTTTCCTGTACGGTCCCTAGCTGCTGCTATTCTGTAGATGTCTTTCTGACCATCACTAGTTTCTAGGTTGTCGTACAATCTCTCTACTGCTTCTTCTCTCACTCTTGCCACCACCTTCTTAGCCGTTGCTTTCGCTCTCTTGTACTCTGCCCTGTCTATCTATGCTCCTGTTCGTTTCCATTTCTTCAGTCTGTCTTTCTTTTCTTTAACTGGATTCTCAGTGTCACCAGCTTTCTACTCCGTGCTTCTTCTTCCCCTTGACCTTCCACATACGTCCTCCTCACACTTTCTGATCTGCTCCGCAGTTTCTTCCCACCATTCTTCCACGTTCTCCGTTGTTACTTCATCTTTATCTGATAGTCTTTCAACTATATTTATCCTGAAGTTCTCTCTCACTTCTTCCTCTTTTAGCTTCCACCATCTGATCTGTTTCCTTCCCACTGTTCTCCTCTGTCTTGTTTTCCTCACCTCCAGTTCAGTAACTAGTACCCTGTGTTGTGTGGTGGTGGCCTCTGAGGTTAGTACTTTACAGTTCTTTGATTCCTTAGCATGCTCTTTCCTCACCATGATGTAGTCAATTTGGGTTTCTCGTCCCCTGCTGTTATATGATACAAGGTGGTTCCTTCTCTTCTTGTAGACTGTATTCAGTATCCTCAGCTGGTATGCTGTAGCAAAGTCTAGTATCTTTATGCCTTCCTCGTTTGCGACCCCTCTTCCGTGTCGTCCGTGTACGTCATTATATCCTGTCCGATCTCTTCCGACATGTCCACTTAGGTCTCCTGCCACCACCATTCTCTCACAACTTGGTACAGCTTGCATCTCACCATCTATGTGCTCCCATAATTCCTCCTTTTCCTCTTCTGTGCATCCAGTTTGTGGTGCATAGGAACTGATAACATTCCACACTTCTCCTTCGATCTCTAGTTTCACTCTCATCACTCTATCGCACGGTCGCTCCACTGCTAGGACTCTTTCTTTCAGATCTTCACATAGTACAATTCCTACTCCATACTTCGTCCCATCTTCTCCATGGTAGTACAGTTTGTATCCGGCACCGATCTCCCTTGCTTTGCTCCCTTCCATTTTATCTCCTGTACGCACACTGCTTGCAGGTTCTTCTTTAGCATCAATTGTATTACTTCTCCACTTCTTCCTGTCATGCTCCCAACATTCAGTGTTGCGAGTTTAATCTTCCTCATTCTCCTTCCTGTTTGGACTAACTTCTTTAGCCGCCTTCGTCCTTCAGACGGTAGCCCTTGTCCATTTATCGCTGAGCTTAGGCGGGGTTCTAGCGCGTCGCTTACATGGTACGCCCTAGCACGGGCGTTCACTCTATTTAATCCAGCCATATTTAGGGGTTTGGCTTAGGTTTCTATACCCGGATGCCCTTCCTGACGCCAACCACAGTTATAAGCGGTGGGCCTAGCCTCTAGCACCAATGTACCATCAACCTGTGCGACAGCAGGTGGTTTGTAATCAGAGTTGTCCTTCTCATAGACCGATTACCTGACGAGGTTAACGAGCCGGGCCTGCCCGGGTTTAAAATCAGAGTTGTCCTTCTCCTATGGTACGTTTGGTCCACGACACCTTCTTCTCTTTTATCTGGTGCAACCCCTCATACTAAGGGCTTCCCCCACCCGCCACCCAGGGGACACGCCTCTACGCAGGCTACCCACTGCGCGAGGATTACTGCTGCCTGCGTCCATTCTTAAACATTGACGGATGTCATACATACAGACATTTTACGACAGCTAGAACAAATAGATTTTGACTAAACTCGGCCAGCATGTCAAAGATTTTTGTAGGTCACGTTTTCTTAAAATCCTACAAAACGCTAACATGGCCACCAATGGGAAACTAACAGTGTGCTGACCCCTATAGCAACCAAGTCCGGCGAGCTTACTAATGTGGCAGCTGTCTGGGTGACAACGAACACAGGCAACATTGTTTCAATGAGAAGAATATGTGAGAATGGTTTATTAGGCACACGTATGCTGCCCTAGTGATGTAATGTGTGTGTGTGTGTGTGTGTGTGTGTGTGTGTGTGTGTGTGCGCGCGCGCGCGTGCGTGGGTGCGTTCGTGCGTGTTTGCGTATGTGTGTGTGAGACTGTGCGTGTGTTTGTGTGTGCGTGTTTGTGTGTGCGTGTACGTTTGTGCGTGCGTGCGATTATGCGTAGGTGCGTGCGTATGTGTGTGTGCTTGTATATGTGTTTGGGGGTAGGGTGGGGGTGTGTTCGTGTGTGCGTTCGTGCGGGTGCTTGCGTGCCCGCACCATGCCTGCATTCCTACCCGTAACCTGCAAATCCGCCTACATCCTTTCAACACGACCGAACTGTCTCAATTGATCACACGCTGGTTTGCCGTGAGACGTAATAATAGTGACATTCCTACGTTTACGACTTTGCAGTAAAACTTTACTTTGCAATACATTCAGTCAAAGTGGGTAATAACGCAGTGACAGTCATTGAACGTAACGGGATGTCATTAGAATCGGTGTATAAGTTGTTTCAACTCAACGTTACTATAGAATAGTTGACATTCTTGAAATTCGCAGTATCACCACGTACATTCTTACATAAAAAAATATTTTCTTCAGACGTAATTTAGTGTGAAGATCCCGTCTTTGAGTGCTGGACATAAACATATATACTAAACATGCAACTAACTATATGTGGTATTTCCTACCAATAAAGCTTGTCTCGTCTTATTGTTTGCCAGGTAATGGCATATTTCAACTATACGTACGCATGTATACACACACTCACCCACACAGCGACACACCCACACCCAAATTAAAAATAGATGCTATTGTTACAACCTTAGTCCTTTCACTCCCATGCATAGGCCTATTGTATTACCGGGATTACTGATATTATACTTGACATATATTAGTCACTATTATACAATTGTAAATCGCGATGACGCAAAATTGTTTCAGGTTTCCGAACCGCGCTTTGTTTATCAACATCCTCTGATGGTGTAAATAACCACGCCAATGTAACGGCAACAATAAAACGCCGGACATTCGATAGGGAGAAGGCAACGCGGATGTCCAGACGGTCACAAGCTGGAAATACCTGCAGTGGCCACGCGACAACAAAGCAGGCAATATATCTCCTTCACGTGTCTCTGTTCGCAGCTCGTTTTCACTGTATCCGCAACAGGGGCATCGCTGACACCGACACGCTTGTTTTAACGGCCACTTGATGAGACGCTGCAGATGTTTGTCGTATTTCCTTTCACGAATTATTTGCACCGTCGAAGTAATACTTCCGGTGGAGGAACGAGGTCGCCCGTCGTGCAATAATGTCAAGGGTGCGACCACACTCACCGACAGATGCATCCCAAAGGACTGGATACTGCGCTATATATATAAACTAACCTTTACTTTTACTTTTTACAATTCACTGCCACAACGTGTTTCTAAACTCAAAATGAGCGGCAGGCGAAGTGGTCGGCCTAGACACGGTTGATAGGCTGGGCAGCTGTTGTTGGTTTATACATTTCGACTATATATATAAATGTATAAATATATGGCCATATATTATATCCCTATATATATAAGGCCTACTTGAGTAGTACTAACTGTTTAAAAAATGAATTTTCTTTTCAAATTGTTGACACAAAAACTATTCACAATGTTTCGTATGTAATCTAATTAACAGTTTTTGTACAGGTAACCTACTAGGAGTTTGCAAAATAAATATGTGTCAAATCTGCACATCTGTATTTAATTTGGCAAACTCCTAATATTGGCAAAACATACCGTACATCAGTTGTACGTCGGGCGTCCGACATTAGTTTACTTCAGGTTTGATAATAAAGTGATATAATGGCAGTGATTTTGAGACAGTATCCTACTCATTCAAGGCTGCTTGCATCTTTAAAATAATCGTGAACCAGGGAAAGTGCACACTTGAGGATGACGGCACTTATGTTCCTTTATATGTATGGTCGACACGACGTGTTCGAGACAAAACGATCACCCGGCGTAGGAAGATAGAATCCGCCTGGTTTAGAGTTTACACAATTGACTAGGGGCAGCATTCGTGTTGTTTTCTCGAAAACATATTGTAGGATATATGACAAGTCGGTACTACAGGAAGTCGGTCACAAAACACAACTCAAAGTGTACAGTTTTTTTTATTAAAGACGGATCATAACTTTGTGTGCTATGTCGATTTGCCTAACTCGCACTTACCATTAGTAGGAAAATCAATATAAGTCAGCACCCAAGTGCCTGGTAACGGCGCGAGTAGCGTAGCGAGCCATTGAGTGAGATCAGCAACGACCCAGCTTGTTTTAAGTTCAACATTTATAGAGTATATATATAATACTAATATTAATTTGTGCAAAAAAATACCTTTTCAACAAATAAACTACGTTTTATTGGCTGACATACACTTTTCACGTTGATGTGTGTTTCTGTACGTGTTTGAAATATTGTGCTAATTGACGACCATAGGGCTTACACCTATATCATGTATTTGTGATTTGAAACTTTAACATACAGCAGTAATTGTTAGATTAACCGCGATTTGTCCACGACCAAACCTTAATTATAAGATGGGCTGCGATTGGTCAACGGCAAAATATTAGCAAAGCATTTAAATTACCAAGCAGAGTCACTCAGCGATCCGCCATTTTAAATTTGAACTGGTAGCGTATACAATATCATTACGTTCACACATGAATAACAGAGGGCGCTGCGCGAGTGACTTTGCTTGGTATATAATTGCTTCGATATTAGTTATTAGATGAGCCGTGATTAGTCCACGACCTAACATCAGTTGTTAGGTGAACCGCGATTGGTCCACAATAGACTATTCTAATTAATATCAGTGCATGCCACACAATAATTCCACCAACGAATGGTCATATAAATGTTTACATGCAGAATTAATATATATTTTATAATATTTGGCTATACGTAGGTGGTCTATAATTTAGATGAACGTTGTGTTGGTATCTCGGTAATTTGAAGCTTGCTATTTTATTCACAGTCATGTGATCCATCTGGATCTTGTCGCTTTTGACAGCAAACAATAAATAAATAATAATATTCGTTAGGTTAAAGTAGTGGTTCTCAAAACTTGTTTGCGCCGTTATCCTCGTGTTTTCTAAAACGCATCACGAATTGGTGGATTGGTCAATGGGTCAAGGAAGCGAATGAGCTGAAAAAGGAGACTGAATTTTCGTGCCTCGGAGGAGATACACTTAAAATGGTCAAAGTTGGCATATTAATAATATAGATAACCTGCGTCCTGTAGGATTCTTTTCCCCACACCTACTAACAAAACACCTAGCGATATTATGTACGTCACCAACGCCGCAAACTGTCTCTTTGGGATCTGAGACCTAATCTCTTTGGGTTTTTCGAAGTTTCGACGACCAGCGCCGCGTATGGACAACACTTCCTAAAGAATCTTCCCAGCTGGCACGAAGGTGGACGCCTTTAGCACTGCTAACAGTATCAACGGCGATTGCAAGTCGACAGCTACAACGAAAATAATGCGGAAAACAATGTGTCTTTTTTTGGGGAATTGCGACGCTCTTGCTGCCAGAAAGAGCGCGGCGCATAGCCTACGTGATTCGTGGCACGTGCGGTTACCGTAAGGTACGATTATACGATTATACGACCACGGCGACGTAATACAGCACGCGGACTGGGAGCGGGTATTGGTAACTCCAGACAGCGCTTCTAAACCAGTTCTTTTGACCCGTAAATAAGAGCAAATTATTTGATGCTCCTTCCAGGAAATATCTACAGCTAAATGGTTATTAGGTATTTTGCAAAGTGTTAGCTGAATACTTTATTCAGTTGCATGGGCGCCTGCTTTAGCGAACATTTGTGCGCCCCATCTCCGTGCATGTCAACCTGTGATGATGAAGATTATTGGGACTATTAGCCAATGGATGTCGTCCCTCAAAAAACCGGGCTGTGCTTCTCCTGGTCGCCTACTGCACGACACGATGGCGACACGACGCAACTAGACGTCGCAGAGCATTTGGCGTGAAACTCACGCATTTAGCGTCCATCTCACCCTTACACGGCTACCTATAAATTTCACGCATATTGGCTATTTAGAAATATATTATTACAAACGGGTCTATTTCCACGCACATGTTGGTATATTTACTCATACGGGCATATAATATGTAAGGTTGTTCTTATCATCGTCAGTGACCCGAAAAATGTTGTCTTCGGGGAAATTTGAATGCCACCTGGTGTCCTGCTGTGAATGTGGGATATGTCTCCTTCTGGTGTTCTGTTGGGGAAATGAATCTCACTCACATTGTCTGACACAAAGTGGCAGGTCTGCGTCGTCGGCGAATCTTCAGTAAAGTTGAACAATCTTCTTTCATCGTGATCCGCCGGACACGACACGATGATTCGATATGGATCAGTCGTGGACCAAGCGTGAACCCATCGTGGAACTAACACCGGCATGGGAACGAAATTAATATCGGGTAGGCTGAGCCGGCGCTTCAGCACCACTCACTCCGCTGTCGGATCATGACATCGGAAGAACGGGTACTGTTGAATGTTTTTGTGGCTACGTTCAAAATTCCAAAACCTCGATTTGCACCCCACCCCTGAGGTTCGCAAAAAACCCATCCCGAAGCTCGCAAAACACCTTCAGATTAATTTAACACGTATCTTTAATTAATTAAAATTTACTGGGGGGACAAAACCACATGTCAGCCTAGACCAGCGAAATTCTCGGGTGCAGCTGCCCCCCCCCCCCGCTCCATGTTTCCGCGCCTATGCCTAGTGGTCTTCCCACATTTGGCGGTGCTTACTTTCGGCACTTGCTTAGAATTCTGGCGCATCTCGATTTCGCAGTTGTAACGATAGTTCTGCCTATATCTAATACATCAATGTTGCCACTCAGTCATTCCACACAATTTCGGTCATATAATATTATAACAATATTGCGTCTTAAGGCATAATGTTATAAAATGATTACGTTTTACGTCACTTTGAGGCCGTAATAGGCAATAGCGCTCCGGTTTGCGCTGGTCTGCGCCGATGCAGTCGTGCGTTACCGCGCGTGCAATGAGCGATATAACAGCGCGTGTTGATGCCTTACGTTCAAGTTTACGACTCGTGTACGACGTGTTCGCCATTTACAAGTCATGAACTGACATTCGCGGTAACTACGCACACATTGGAACGCCGCATACTTATGAAAAGAGTTTAATGGGCTAAACATTAGCTGTTACAGAGAATAACAGTCGCACGGGGATATCCCGCGAGGACGTCTGAATTATTGACAACTCGGTCACGTTACTTCCACAGCGAGAACAACGTTATATAGGTTCTTCTTCACTGCTGGTGACAATTGGAGGGAAATGCAAGTAAAAATCACAATGTCAAGAATTTTTTTAAAGTAATTATTTGTGAACAGGAAGAAATTCTCATTAGCCTAGTGCTGTTATAAACATATGACTGTAACGCTCGTAACACATGACACGGATAAAGATATACATATGAGTACTAACTTAAATTCCAGTCTACCTTAATCATGCGTCATGAAATATGGTAGTTAGATGTCGTATGATCATAATTTGATAAATGTCAGCATCTGAGAAGTAAAATAAATAAGAAAAACAAGTTTCAATGGACTGTTTTTTTTTGGTTCTCATCAACGATGTTGTTTATAATTTTGTCATAATATAATGAAGATTTGTATATAATTTCCTAATACTTTCCTAACAACAATTAGCTGGTGTTAAATTATTAATTAAAACTTTAATTACTAGTTTTCTGAGTTTGTATGAAACTTACTAACAAGTGACTTTGTGATAACGCGTGTGTTGTGTAACGCATGGCATACAGTTCATTTCTTAACATTCTTTAATTTCTTAATTTCCAAAACTTTGCACAATTTGCAAAACCAATGCCGACTAAATATAGGCCTTTGGAGAGATTGAACAATAAAAACATCAACCAATATCACCTACTGCTGGGTTTTGTTTATCCACAGAACGTGAAATCAAAACATGAGAGATACGCTCGTGACTTGTGACGCACGCGGTAAAATTGAAAAATGTAAACACTTGGTCTGTTCGATGATTAAACAACAAAGACATATTGATACAAGCACAGTAATACATATTCAACATTTATTGACTACTGATAGTCTATGATGAAGCTCCCCCATTTTGCTGAATTTTCTTCGGTGATAACGCTTGTGACTTCCATGTGAAAATGTGACACCGGCAACGGTGTTCGACTGCGCATTATGTTCTGCGCATATTCGCACCATGCTTTTTTATAGTCAGGTATTGTAAGATGTATTTAAAAACAACAAAAATTACGGTAACGCTTGTGACGAATGTGACACGTTGTTGTTGTTTAATCGTAAGTCATTACACTCGAATAATTTTTTTAACGGAATTATCATAAGTTTGAAGTTCTGGGCTGACCTATTAAAGCAGCATATGCTTCCCAGACAAACCAGCTCTTGCATTTCAAAAAATGATACGGTAACGCTTATGACATGTAGTCACAAGCTTACGCTTAATTTAAAAGCCACTAATTCCACCTCCGTTGCACAATATTCACTTTCATTGTGTCAACATGTTGTTTTACTCTCCTTGTCACGTTTAGCTCCAAAGCAGATATATACCACCTAATTTGGTTAAAGCTTAGACTGAACGTGATTGGTAACAAAATTCCCATTTTTGGCCGCCATTTTAGAGTGACATTCGACGATTTAGGTCTGATAAATATCAATATACAAAACCATTTTTGTTTCTGCAGCTCATACTGCTTCTTTTTCAGCAGTTTCCGTTTCAGCAGCTTTTATATCAGCCCCATTCAGTGGTTGACTTTTTGGCAGTGCGTTTTTCTGTCTGGAACTTTTTCCCAGAGTCGAGACGAATGGGGGTTTTGTTTGAGATTTTCCAGGTCGAGTGTGGTAGTCTCGTACGTCAAAAACTACAAGTACTTCCCTCTATGATGAGTACGCACCCCCAGCCATAGGGCGTCGATATTGTTCTTATATGCCTACATGCATAATACTCTCGTTGCGCTGCACTTTGGCCCGCTTCAACGACACGTGCGGTCTCGTAAGCAAGTTTGGTTGCTGTTATAAAATTATATATTTATATTTGGTTGCTGTTATAAAACATTTACATATAGACCGTGGCCCATGTAGCAATGACAACGTATTTACAGGGTGACACAATGCGCCCATAAATTTATCGTGCATCGAAGATACCTATGACGCGTAGTCTTGTCCAAATAAACGGCAATTAAAACCGATAATCCTAACATGTCGATGCGACAATAAACAACATTTAGAATCATACATAAATGTTTGAGAACAACATTAAGCTGCAGCGAGACGGTTTGTTGTATGACAATTGAGCGTAACAATATTAAGCGGACACAGGCTAGAACCGCGAATACATTGCTCCAGTAGTCAGTTGCAAATTGTTTCGGTGCAACTGGATACAGTGTTACGACAGAGCTCTACGCACACTCAGAAATGGAAAATACTGAACAAATAACGCGTTTGTCGGAAACCCCTTATTGTGCTCGCAGGTAACTGACCGCCGCCATAGATAGATGTAACTGTCAAATTTCATACTGGCCGGGACACTAGCACCAATAAACATCTCTAGAAAGCACGCACGCACGCACGCACGCACGCACGCACGCACGCACGCACGCACACACACACACACTACACATGCACACACATACACGCAACAGACACACACACGCATACCCGAACGCACACACAGACACGCACACATACACGCATGCAGACACACAGACATACATGCACACACGCACGCACGCGCGCGCACACACAAGCACACACAAGCACACACAACATACACAACACCCACAACACACACAACACACACAACACACATAACACACACGTGTGCGTGCGCGTGCGTGCGGTGCGTGCGTGTGCGCGCGCGCGTGTGCCCATGTGCGCGTGCATTCGGGTGCGTGTGTAAAAAAGTATATAAATAATCAAAACAGTACCCGAGATGACTGACGAATTGTTTCGACATAAACATGCACGAAGTGGTAATCCAATATTCGTGGTATAATTTCATGCCAATTTGTCACTAGATGGAATAAGTATGTAACTTGCGGGCTTGACGCCATTCTCATCACTACAGCACTATCGCGTTACATGCAGTGTTATTTATTATTCATAACAAAGCACCGGTTCCAATGAAACAAACAAACAAACAAACAAACAGACACGTGTTCGACCGGAAACAACACACATATCAACGTTTGGTTCTGATCTGGGCTTTGTACGAAAATGGACAGCATAAACATAATGTTTATTTTATAGATGTTTCTTATATCATAAATGTCAGCGTGCAATTATACCCTTCTATCCCGGAGAGACTGTTATTGTCAGTTGTCAAAGGAGTCCTATCTATAGGACCTACAGTTAATCAGACTGTAACGAGACAGACAACCAAAACAACTTCTTGTGACAAATGAACAAGGACTCCAGTGGCATATCGACATTCCAATTATGTTCCATCCGTCTGCGGTCCACCTTTGTGAGACATTCGAAACATATCCACACTGTCTATATTTGCACAATCAGTTGATTCAGTAGAAAACGAATCACTGGGTTCCATTGAATCGATTGAATCGTCGTTCTCTGAGAATAGTCAGGCGTACATATACCCAACCTACACTGTTACTGTGCTGTACCTTGGTGTCCTGTAATTCTTCGGTCTCTGTGAAGTTGGTAGAGGGGCGACCAATACTGTAATAGTCGATGGACTACACTGATATAGCAAGACTTGTAGTAACCAACAGACTCTCGGTGAAACTACTCGAAAAGGTTCCAGTTGCACAGACAGACGTTTCTTCAGCCAGAGAATCATTAATTCCTGGAGCAACGTGTGGCTTTAAAATAGGCCACGAAGCTTATATCTTCGCCCATCTAATGACATTTAGTTAATAAATGGATTAGCATGAATACCCTCGATCAACCTTTGCTCTTTAACCATTATCAACATGAGACGCTTTTCTTTACCCCCGTGTATTGCTAACTCCGGAGCCCATGTGCAGGTCTTAATATAACTTATATTCTTTCTGTTTTATTATCACCTTTCGACTGTGGAACTCTACATCAACACATACACACGCGCGTGCGCGCGCGCGCGCACGCGCACACACGCACGCACACGCACGCACACGCACGCACGCACGCACACGCACACGCACGCACGCACACGCACGCACGCACGCACGCACGCACGCACGCACGCACAATCACGCACACGCACGCACACGCACGCACACGCACGCGCACGCACACGCACGCACACGCACACGCACGCACACGCACGCACACGCACACGCACGCGCACGCACACGCACGCACACGCACGCACACGCACGCACACGCACGCACTCGCACGCACTCACGCACTCACAGTTTGGATTCATTTAAGAATGACATCCATGAAAATTATTACATCCAGAGTTTTATATTTATTACTACGATTTTCTACTGTAGGCTACATAAGTTAAACAATTTATAGTTTGCCGACTAAGCGCCTATATCCTTGGCATGTCGAACGTTGGACAAGTTTGTCTACCCTACGTTGCTCCAGTTCACTCAGCTGTATGTGAGAGTATCTGACTAAAGTCGTGGTTATTTGTGTACAAATTCGCGCATTAATTGTGGCTGAATGCTTCCCAGAGAAGTCGAGATAGTGTTCGGTTGAACGACTGTTCAACCGGAGGTAAAGTGTAAAGCGCTTTGAGCAATCCTATGGACTGGATACTGCGCTATATGAGAACGTACCTTTTTAGATCGCTGTGACCTGAATTCCATTCATCACTTGTGACGTCATAATCGGCGGCCATGACTAACTAGAGAGGAATCGAGAGCGATCGTTACACCACTGATCGTTACGTGTTGTTGCGTGGTGCGTGACAACCTACCGATGATTACACGCATAATTACCGCAGTTATCTGGCGGTATTCATGTCATACTTTCATTTGGTGTTAACCGGTTTAATGGCACATTTCCATGGGTTGTTCACCAATTTCGCGAATTGGCATTCAGCTGGTTGATAAGATATTGTCGGTGAGTATGAAGTTGCGTGCATGCTCAAGAACATCATAGGTGTCATTCTCGTAGACTAATTTAGGATTAAAAATGTCGTTTCTGTTTACGTCAATCCTTGGTGAATACACAGGGCACTATTAGTATATTAAATCATTTGTCAGTGGAACAGTTTGCGGGACACAATATTTTTGTTTCGAGCGAACAAATTATGGCTTGCTGATAAAACAAATTGACGCACGCACGCACACGCGCACAAAAACATACGCACACACAAACATACGCACGCACGCACGCACGCACGCACGCACGCACGCACGCACCCTCACTCACTCACTCACTCACTCGCACACACGCACACGCACACACACACACACAAACAAACATACACGCACACACACACAAACAAACATACACGCACACACGTACACACACACACACACACGCACACGCACATACACACACACACACACCACACCACACTCACACACACACACACACACACACACCACACACACACACACACACACACACACACACACACACACACACACACACACACACACACACACACTAATTGTCACACATATTATTTAGTTATTATTGTAAAGTTTTAGTGTCTTCCAAATGAGCTCGGCTATTCCTCTTGTGAAGCCACGTGTCGTTAGTACAACGGAATGTCGATCACTCGTAAATTGAGCTTAATTAATCCACAGCGTATGGAGCCAATACAGACCGGAGATGCACCATTGTTAGTCTGGTTTGTTAATGCCAATTTTTGGCCGAATTGTTACTTGGCGGACAAAAACATGAAAATTGGACCATATATGTAACATTTCACGGCGAATCCGATTAGGGGTGGCTCCACGTCAGATTTTGTGTCATTGATCTTGAAATTAAAAGTCAACTGTTAGTGAACTTGAAATATAACTTTTTCAATAGCACCACTGTTTTTGTATGTATGTAAGTTACATGTTATTTACCTTAAGTGTCAAGATAAAAAACTCAAAAACTGAAGGTGAAATAAATATATTTATTTCAGTAGCATTGCTGTTTTTATATGTATGAATATATGTGTATATTATGCATGTCTGTTTGTATGTATGTATGTATTTATATATTTGCGGATTCAGAGAGGCCTGGGGGCACGTGCCCCCCTAGACCATTGGAATTTGGCGTGCACGTAAACCTTTTTTGAAAGGGCCCACGTGACCGTGTGTGCTCCTACACCCTTGGAAATGTGTCCCCGTTCAGGTTACAGTAAGCTGAAGTTACGACCCCACCCTCCACCCCGCTTTCCGATGTCACCAGTCGAGCCGAGACAGCGGAGAAGCTGAAGTTACGGCGTAGCAGCGAAACATTTTCTTCACCATTTGGTTCGCCCGCCAGTGTAGGTTTTGTGTCCCCCCAGACTACCCTCTCTGTATCCGCCCCTGGTATGTATGTGTGTGTATATGTGTGTGTGTGTGTGTGTGTGTGTGTGCGTGCGTGCGTGCGTGCGTGCGTGTGTGTTCAGGCGTGCGTGCGTGTCTGTATTAGTAAACTGGTATGTATGTAAGTATTGTGTTTTAATTATTATTTCACGTCCATACTAACTATAATCATATATCTCGTTTTATCATAGGAACACGTGTAAAGGTCCTTGCACGGCCACCTTTAGAGCACGTGCAACTCGCTGCACAAGGCCTTCTACATTTGCATCGACACCACAGAACCTCCCGGCATGCCTTGTTAGCTCCAGGAAGCGTTGACAAACGAGAATACCACCTCCCATCCTCAAACTTCCACCCAAAGTTCTTTGGGGACGGCACATCCGGCCGGGCCATACAACCCAAGGAAATGAGGCTTGCCTGGTGGGTGCTGTGCATGACGTAGTTCAGCATTGCATCCTCTGTTAGCGGCAGACGATAAAAGACGCAGTTTTTCTTCGTGAAGTTCTCGCTTTTCCTTATTATTGCTGCTCTGGACTTGTCATAAATTGTGTTGTCGAAGTCCAGTAACTTTAGTTTTGGTCTAGCGACGTGTAACTCTGCAAAAGGTAACCTAGCAATGGTTACACATGCCTGTGTCACCTCGGGAACGTCAGACCAAGCCTTCCAAGCCAACTTTTTCCCCGCGCCATGGAACGCTGAAAGTGAAACTACACCAGAGCGCGCCATGGCATGGAACTACATCACACGCGTGTCTGCCTCTTCGTGGCCAGAGTGCGTGTGGGATTAAAAAAACAAGGAGGAGCCACTTAAGTTTCTTGAAGAAGAAATCCAGACGGAGCAGTGATCAGAAAACAAGGTGGTGTTCAAGATAAATGATGACGATGTAGCTGCTCATGGAACAGTCATGATTGAGTTATATTCCCACGAGGAGACGAACACGTCTGTAATGTACCACTCTCTGCACGCTCTTCAGCAAGGGATCAGACAGTAAATGTGCACACTGTAGACACGGATGTTGTCATCTTCGTTGGGGCGTTCTTCTGTTTTAAAGCGACCGTCGGGAACTTCCAACTGTTGGTTTCATTTGGAACAGGGCAAAGCTTCAGAAACAAATACGTCAGCATCGTTTGTGACAGTCTTGGAGAGCGGAAGGCCAAGGGAATTCTGAGGCTGCATGCGATGACGGGCTGTGGTCTCGTTTCAGCGTTCCATGGCGTGGAGAAAGATCGGCTTGGCTTTGTCTGAAGTTCCTGGGGTGACAGAGACATCTGTAACCATTGAGAGGTCACCGTTTGCCGCGTTAAGGGTGGCTAGACAAGTCAAGTGCAGCGACGTCTGTTAACGACGAAAGACGAAAACTTTTCACGAAGAAAAAACAACTGCGCAACGATGGTCTGTCACCAACAGGGGATACATTTCGTCGACACGTCAGGCGCAACATCTACCAAGCAAGCATTTGGTTTTTGAGTTGTGTGGCTCGGCCGGATATGACGTATCCCAAGGATTTTGGGTAGAACTTCGAGGATGGAAGACATTCTCCTATTTGGACAACGCTTCCCGAAGCTACCAAGACTTGCCGGAAGCTTTTGCAGTGCCGATGCAAAAGTAGAAGGCCTTATTCAATGCGATGCATGTGCTCTAAAATTGGACATTTGCAGGTATTCCTGTATCATGAGGTGACACGTGATTATAGTTACTATGGGCGATAAAATAAAACGGTAAAAACAATACTTACGTACTTACAAGTCTACTCATGTAGACACGTTCGTATGCACGAATACATACGCGCAAATATATGCTTTTATACATACTTACCTACTTACATACATGCAGGCATGCATGCATGCATGAATGCACAAATACACACGTACATTCATACATACAAAAACAGTGATGGTATTGAAAAAACATTAATTATTGTATATATATATATATATACATTTCACGTTCAGTAATATTTGACCTCGACATTCAAAGTACATAATATACATGCATGCACACATACATACATACATACATACATACATACATTCATACGTACATACATATATATACGTACGTATATGCATACATACATATACACACATACATGCTTAAGCAGTATACACACATTCATATATACAAAACAGCGGTGTTTTTGAAAAAAAAAATATTTGACATTGAAATTCAAAGTCATGGACATACACACATGCACACATGCATGCATACATACATAATTACACACATACATTCGTACATACTTACAAAAACTGTGGTGATATTGAACAAAGATATATTTTACGTTCAGTAATATTTGACCTTGAAATTCAAGGACAAATAATCTGACGAGGAGCCGCCTCTAATTGGATTCGCCGTTAAATTTTACATAATATATGGTCCAATGTTTATACTTTTGTCCAATTTTCATGTTTTTGTCTGGCAAATAACGATACTTTCCATAAGACACCCTATTATGCGGGATTTCAGGGGAAACGGGAAATGTTACACAGGCTGGGAATGGGGAACAGGCTGTATGTGGGAAGGTCACACGACCTCTTATAATGGTCGCAGGAAGAGTACTATTGATTTATGTAAAAGACCATAATTATAATGGTCTGATCGAATGATCAAACACACGTGATTTGTAAAAGACAGAGGTGGACGGAAATGAAAGGAAAAAGGGAGGGAAGAGTGGAAAGGGAAGTGGGGATGGTGTGGGAATTAAAAGAGAAGGAAGAACGGGTGAAATAAAAGAAAGACAAAAACAGTATGGAAGGAACGACTAAAGGAAACAAGGAAGAAAGGAAGGGAACAATAATGATGAAACAGTAGGATGAGATGAATGTGGGGGGACGGGAGAAACACATGGAGTGAGGAAGGGTTGAGAAAGACAGGGGAAGAAGGAGCTCGAAGGAGAAAGATAAGCAGGGGAGGGAGATATTGATAACAGCTACGATCACTCAGGTTATTCAGACCACACATTTTGATGAACAAATAATATATCTTTAATTAGTGTTAGTAATCTTAAATTTTAAGATCAATGCAACTGAAAATGAACAGTTACCGAATTATGCCAGCAGAAATTTAAATAAGACTTACAGATTTCAACCAGATTAAGGTTAGGTTAGTGATAACGTATTTGAACTGTATTGACTCAACGGGAAACAAGTTTGCTTAAACCAGTCCCCGGTGTGACGTCATAGAATCACCAGGGGTGTACCACTATTTAATTTCCCATTGGCTGTTTACACATTGATATTTTTAAATATTTTGACAATAAACTATTTTAAAATAATTATTCATTCAGCAACATAGTGCAAACATATTTTCATCTACTGTTATTTCTTTCTCGTGCAGACACAGTCTAATCCAGATGCAAAATGTTCGCATCAAATGGAGTCCGACACACCTACATAATGTGTTCATATGAAGGCCATCCATCCTCCAGATATTTGAATCTGGGTACTGCTTAATTATCTGTCATAGACCTCAAATGTATAACTAAATAACTAATTTTGCAGCCAGCAAACAAAAGCCAAAAAGGACGTTCGCCAAATCGCTGACACCTGTTTCGTAAATCACGAACCTGGATATAAATTAGTCGTACGTCCCCTTTGTGACTAACTCTCTCTGGATAATTAGTAATTGATTATGATGTTTAGTTAAACCTATGTATTAGTAGCACAAGCACTATGGTAACAAGTTTATACGTGAGTTGTGAATGTTATTTTGTAATTTAGTTATAATTCATGTTGTGTTTATTCAGTTTTTGTTTCAGTTTGAGAAGGGCAACATATAAGTATATTACTTCAGCTAAGTCCTTTCAGCAACAGCAGCAGCAGCAGCAGCAGCAGCAGCAACAGCAGCAACAGCAGCAGCAGCAGCAGCAGCAGCAACAGCAGCAACAGCAGCAGCAGCAGCACACCATACTGTGCTTGTATTATGTTGTGGTTGTTGAATAAACTTTCATTCATAACAAGTGGACAGTATCAGTCCCGACAGTCGGAGTAGCCGAGTAGCACATATATCGCGCATGGGCGCTGCTCGCTCTGATTGGTGAAGCCACAGCAGAGCTCGACTCTCGGACGTGTCGTCTCATTCACACACGCAGAGAAATAAGGCACTAACTTAAGCGCGAGGATGCGTTGTTTTATCAATATAACAACGTTGTATTGTTGTTGTATATATTTGAAGGCCAACAATAATAAGCAACTAGTTTGATTGTATGTGTGCGTGCGAGTGTGTGTGTGTGTTTGTGTGTGTGTTTGTGTGTGTATGTGTGTGTTTGTGTGTGTGTTTGTGTGTTTGTGTGTGTGTTTGTGTGTTTGTGTGTGTGTTTGTGTGTGTGTGTG
>CM034531.1:51356480-51428025 GCA_020002185.1 Paraescarpia echinospica
CTCTCTCTCTCTCTCTCTCTCTCTCTCTCTCTCTGTTTCTCTCTCTCTCTCTCTCTCTCTCTCTCTCTCTCTCTCTCTCTCTCTCTCTCTCTCTCTCTCTCTCTCTCTCTCTCTCTCTCTCTCTCCCTCTCACTGTTTCTCTCTCTCTCTTGCGTCTCTCTCGCACAGTCTCTCCCTCTCTCTCTCCTCTCTTCCTCTCCCTCTGTATCTCTCTCACTCTTCCCCTGTCGCTCTCTCTCTCTGCTGTCCACACCATGTCTGTCTCCTCCGTGCACACCCACAGTCTACGTTCACGAACGCCTCTTCTAAGTTATTCTTCTGTTAATTGTTGTTTCGACAAACCGATTTTCAAGAAATGATCGTTCCCAGAAACCTAACCATGCTCAAGTTCTACAGAAAAAGAATCGATGCATTTCCAAATAAATGATAATCAACTCCTAGTGCAACGATAAATTAATTGATCATTAGACATTTGACTAAAACTATGTTAACAGCATGATGTCAATGTACAGCACTGACGATACAACACAATAAACCAGGAGTTTATGTCTCAAAAATTAAACAACCATTAAAGTAATGATATCCTATGTACAATTCGAACACATATTATTGCAACATTCAACTGCGTGTAGGGCTGTAGTCCGAAGGGAGAGGCAGATGGGCCATGGTCTCACAATCCAATTTTTTAGAGGAGCTTCGAAACTCTTGTAGGAGGTCTTGCCCCAGACCCCATACTCTTATTCTTAAAAAAATCCTGCCGACGCTCCAATGTTTAAAAGTTGTGTCTAAGCCGTGTCTAAGCATAAAAAACTCCAAACTATCTCTAAAAATCGAGCAGAACGATCACATAAGGCGACAAAGGAAGAACACTCAACTGTATGGACATCGTATTACCATCACTATTGTTGCTGTTATTACTGATATAAAAAGCTGTATTAAGATCTACAAGAACAACGACTGCGATAACAGTAGCAATTAAATAATAATAATAATAATTCGACAAACTGAACTGTTGATGCGTTATTGGTGTCTGGTTTACGGAGGTATTAGTGTTAGTCCACGTTACCCAATACGCAGACGTGTCATTATTGTGAGTGCTACAGAATGCTGTGCGAGAGCACGGGATGCCGTTATCTGTTGTCGAAATAGTAGTTTTAAATTCCCTCTGTGCACCGGAAGTGAGTGTTTCCGCCGCCCCGGGAACTGGACAGGAAGAACGAACGAAAATAGATGCCGTCGTATCTCTTCACGTCTTCTACAAAGCCGGTCATGTATACCACGTTCGTCAGATGTTTTTCCTCGAGCAATACAATAGACGCAGAGCAATCAGACATCGATAGCGTCGATATCTATCAGCCGCGCAGTGAACTTTCTAAATAGTCGGACGCTTATCTGCTTGTGAAGGAAATAGCTTCACAAAAATCGCCATTGCCGATTTTTTTACGAAGACACTGACATGTGTACCGACAGAGCTGACGTGCGTGTCGCCATTATCTCGCGGCGAATGTAGGTGGCAAGCCTTTCAGCGGTTGTCAGCTTCGTAATAAACAAACGTCTGGTTGATAATGGCGAGACGGCCTATATTGTTGCAGACGTTTATTTCTGGCGTTATTATTGCAGACATGCAACGTTTGGACGTCCGCACCGGCGGACTAGCCCCCGGACCGGGCCGGCCCTGACTACCGCATCAAACACTGCATTTGTTTGTTGTGTAGTGATTGTATCCAAGCTGTCTGGGGGCAGTTTCCGCGGTTCAAATATTCTCTCGTCTCGCTATATGACACCTTCCTTCGCTTGCGAAACTGTTTATTTGGGATTAACGAAGTCGTACAGGATTTTGTTAAATTATTTTCGATTTAGCCCTGTCAAAATTTGGCAGAAAGGGGCAAACGTGGCGTTATCTCTATGTACCAGTACATATAGACTAGTTTTCCAATTTACCCGATCTAAAAGATCAAAGTAACTGTTTTCGATGACTTGAATAAATGGAATAAACGGACCCCAAAGAATCGCAATTAGCTAAACCAGTTCAGAAAGCAATTTTAACTAAACTGTGGAAGCAGTTTAAAGACCTGTATTGTATAATTAGCATCTCATTTCAACATCAACCTATGATGTAGAGCCTAGGCCTACCTCTGAAGACTTGCTAAGTTGATACCAATGTACTGCTTTCCGCCACAGACGATGGTAAACATATAGGGCCAAGATTGTTTTTCGTAAACTACGTTTCGATTTGATGGTTTTGGCGCGTAGACCACTGAAGGATAGAAACTTGCATATTTCAGACCCTTTTGACTTTGGTCTAGGTCAAAACTTCGTTTTTTTTTTGCAAAATGCCTAAATTTGAACAACACGATCATTTGGTTCACATACGGAATTGGGTTGATCGAACAGGGACGACTTTGTACCACGTCACAAACATTACAACAGGATCTTCCCAAGTCGCAGATGTACATATAAAAATCTTATCATTGCGGTTTCTTCCACAAAAGACAAGATACGTTTTCTTCTAAACGTCGCGTCCTGGAAATAGTATAACAGCGATGCAATGTTACCGTGTGCCGCAAGCTATGTAGGCGCGCATTGTCCGTGTGGTCCACATTCGCAAAAGAGACGAGGGCAGTAAACGGAATATTAATAACGAAGCTTATTAGAGCAGAGCGTCTACGCCGAGGAGGCGCGCCAGACTGCGACGGACCGCGTTACTGACAAACACAATGATTACAGACGGTCAACAAGCCAACGGGACGATACACACCCACGAGCCCCCACGGAGACGAACGCTGTAGCGAATCTATATATATATATATATATATATGAGTCATTGCGTGCAATAGTGGGCTAAGTGCATTTTTGTTATTTTTGAATTAGGTGCAGAAATGAATAGAGGTAAGAAATATCTTTCAGTTCAATAATGGTCTAAAGATCTGGTTCCATTTGTGCTCTATAGGGGGCAGTACACTATTACACTCACAATAAGCCTTGTTTTCTTGAGCAAGAGTCGGCCAAGTGCATAATCCAAGATGGCCGTACCTACGAAGAATGGCCACATGGCAAGCAAAAATATGTTTGCCATATGGCCAGCTAAAGCTAAAAATATGACGTTTTACGACTGATAGAGGAATCAGATAGTAAGTATTATCTGTTTTAGACATCGCTGCATTTATATGTTCGCATTTTACTGAATATGTTTTAGAAAATCGTCCGATTTTTGGTTTTGGCACGAGGACCACTATTGCACTGAAGGATAGAAACTTTTCAGACCCTTTTGACCTGGACCACTCTGGTCTAGGTCAAAAATTCGTATTTTGTGCAAAATGCCAAAATTTGAGCAACACGATCATTTGGTTGAATATATAACTCCTGTGATAGTAATCAATGATACTGTTGTCAGTAACATTTGATTTACCATGATTTTATTACAGCCTTTGAACTTTGAACGCTTCTCCTGAAAAACGTCAAAATTCACTTGGCCCACTGTTGCATTCAGTGGCTCATATATATATATATATATACATATATATATATCATATATATATATATATATATATACATATGGCCCATCTCTAAACATCACCTTCTCAGTTATGCTTGACAGACAACCAGGATAGCCCGACTATTGCAACCATCTACGACAGCTATAGAATTTAGTTTCACATCAAATGAACTAGACCGACATTTTGCTGATGTACACAAGTTACGATCACATTTGTACAGCTTTGAAATTGTTGCAATAACATTTGTAACAACTTCAAAGTAGCACTGATATGAAACATGTCGGCTAAAGACTAATGTTTCATGCGTTTGCGATTCGAAATATCGAAACGAGCAACAACTGCTGAAACAGATCGATATTTTCGTGACGACACGGCCGATCAGTAGATACGTAAAGTGGGTCAAGCTACAACTTCAAGTTTTTATAAGAGTGGTTAATGACAATAATGATCACCTCTAGTTAAGAAGGATGGTTAGACCTCTATGCACGAACTCTTCGTTTGCATGCTACACCTGTGCCCAAATCTCTGTGCACGTGTTACAAATAATGTGTGTACATGCCCAATTTGTGTACATGCCCACCCGCGTTTACCGTCATATCTGACATTCCGACACTTGAGCAATAACTCCTGACATCCATTCGATGTCTACACCCCAACCCTCGGGCAATCCTTCGGGGATCTGTCCGTTCCACATCCCGACCCGCGGGCAACGACCCGGGATATCGACTGTACATCTCCACTGCGACCCGCGGGCCGAGGCCTAATTGCGGATGATATCCTGCACTCGCGCGACGGACGTAGACAATTACGCTAGACAAGAACCACGGAAGACGAGAAATAAGATAAGCGGTAATGCGAACCGAGAATCGATCTGTGCGATTGTGCACCGACTTCCACCCCCGTTTTTGTTATTGGGTTCAGCACACTGTTAGTTTTCCCATTGGCGACCTTGTTAACGTTTTGTGTGATTATAAGAAAACGTGACCTACACAATTTCTTAAACTTCTCACCTGCTGTTATTGTCATATCATTGACATGCTGGTCGAGTTTAGTCAAAATGTAATATTTCTAGCTCTCGTAAAATGCCTGTATGTGTGACACCCGTCAATATCTACGAATGGATGCAGGCAGTAATCCAGCTAAAGGGTCAACTAGCCAAATTGTTGCCAGATACATTTTCGCTTAGTAAAATCAACTAAACATACACCATTTTACTGTCAAAAGCTTCTACAATCACACCTGGAAATCTGACTACTCAAATGCATTTATGTCAAAGCAGGTGAATTTTGTAAAAAAAATCATTTCTCAAAAATACACTGCACTTTTTTCGTAACCAAACAAGAAGTCTAACAGTGTCACGACCCCTATTGTCGTAACCGCCTCGCAGACCCACGACCGGTGTACCGGCCTGGAAGGCGGTTCCAGTCTGAGAGTAAGTTCCGGTTCCGTTTTGCGTATTGTGCATGCGCTTATACATGTCAAAGGTTAGCGCCTACTTTCGGCCCGCAGCTTTACGGTCTGGAAGTAAGTTCCGGTCTAAGAGTAAGTTCCGGTTCCGTTTTGCGTACACACTGTACATGTCGAAGGTTAGCGCCTATTTTTGGCCAGCTTAAACACAGTGTTTGCCGAAACTATGCCTGATCCAATTATATTATAGATTACGTTAATGATACGGTTACTTTTGTAACTGTTAGTATACATAACACAACCTCATAATTAGCATAATTTGTAATTATTTGCCAAAAAAAGTGTTTTATTTTGATGTCATTGTCTCAGAGCGTAGTGTATCTTACGACTTCGTTACACAGAGCTGCAGTTTTCAGCGCTGTTTATACGCACAGTGGGTTTTGGAGTAAACACAAATCTCTGCAATTTAAATGACACGTATCTCCGTCAGTTTGACATGTATGAAGCTGAAATTGTGTGTGTGTAATCTAGCAGGCCCATTGGGGATGGTTCGTAGATTTTTTTTTAAAACGTTGGGAGTGGGGATCCTGGGAGTAACAATTTATAAATGACACATATCTCTGTTAATTTGGCATGTATGAAGCTGAAATTTTGTGTGTGATCTACTTGTAAGTCAGATGTGCCTGTAGACAGTGTAGTCACGCGCAGATGTACGTTCATTGTTCAGCACTGTAGAGGGGCAAGTAGGTCAATGAGTAACGGTCGCTACAGCAAACAAAAAATGATTAATTATGTAATTCAGTCGCCGCGTGCGTCGAGCAAGGTTCAAAGTTGTTCGGTCACCTGAGGTCACGATGCTCACCGCGGGTCGCATTTAATGTACTGCGCTTGCGCGAGTATGCGCAATACGCAAAACGGAACCGGAACTTACTCTCAGACCGGAACCTCCTTCCATACCGGTACACCGGCATACGGGGACGAGTCTTTAGAGAGTGCGCGCCACGCGATGGATTACCCCGTGTCGTATGTCGTAACTGCGCGACAGAAGACTGCTTTTCGAATAAGTCTTCGCTCAATGCTGCACTGTAGGTCAGACACCGGCCTACGTTTCTCGTGACGATTGGCCCAATGTGTTTAGATTCGCTTCACATATATGACATCATTGGTGGCTGCAACGGCTTTACTTGAATTGCAGCGTGTCCTATATAAGAACTTAGCGTGGTTGTATTGTGCATATAACGAGTGTCTGTGTGTGTATGTGCGTGTGTGTGCGTGCGCGCGCGCATGTGTGCGTGCGTATGTTTGTGTGCGTCAAATATCAAATCTAAGCGGGCTTAGAACATTTTAATTTATAACTGTGACATTTGGAGAAGAACAAAATTACTTAGATATATGGGAAACAATGTCTCGCTATGGTTTGTCGATAGCGGGGTTCAATGTCCTGCTTTAAAAAAAAACATAGTTTGACCTTTGCCACTTGTATGCACGTAACTCTCTACATATATAGTTGTCAAATCTGACCAGCTCAATAATATAGTATAATTGTAAAAATGTCTAATAAATAAATGTCATACGCATTTATATTGCGGTTTCCAACATACTTTCAGTGCCGAACAAATGGCGGTTCGTTGATAAATCTAGGAATATATATTGTTATTGGAGTATTTCATTATCATTACTACAATCGGGAAGTGATGTGCATGCCGCAATGCACGACGTTTAGACCACACCACGTCGTGTAAAGCGCGCGCCATGAATTAATAACGACGTATAATCTCCATGATTTAATAATCACAAACATTGCAGGCATGTTTGACGTAGCATACTGGGTTATTAATAAATGCAACCATCTGTCCGTCATTAGTAATTAAGCGGAACGTACGTCATAACACAAACAAGGGTTATTGGCTCCAGCACGAGGTCTGTGCATTGTTACAAGCGCACTGAATCGCGATTTGATCGAGACAGTCGACTGTTTATATCCTGCCTTGACATGTTTTTAAAAGAAGTCACGAGTAAACAGTAGTGATAACCAGACGTATCCTGCGCACACACAAGACGGCCGACCAAGAATAGCATCAGGAAATTGAAGTTATCGCGGCAGATCGTTTATGAACGCAGTCTAAAGGAACGATATTTTACGCGTCGGGGAGCTGTCTTTCTCCATTTCCCTCATTTCCGCGATATACACACACTTAACATAATGTTATATGTAGGCTGACAAAGAGAGAATAAGTGTTTGCTTCTGTAAGGGATAGCCGTCAATGGTTTGAGACAATATGTCACGCAGACTAGTTGACGTTGTATCACTGCTTCCCGCTGTTTACATTTTAAATGGTTTGACGAATGGTTTAATATTGATCTGTCCTGTTCAAAAATACTGATGGTAAATGTGCATCTTCGCGAACGAGTTGTCGTCAATTAGTATCACTTCAAACGGAGGCTGTCCGGTCCTCTGTTTATATTAATTAATATAAGGTTACAAACCTTACTTATTTGTTAATTCCTCTTCACTATGAGTAAATTCTCCATCACTCTCTGTAGTTCGTGCATCCAAATGTCTTCGTGTACAAACGGTTAACAACAAGCCTGTAGAGTAGTGTTGGGACGGTGCGCACTCTTGAGACAAATATACAGTATACGGCATGCAAGTTTTGGAATGTGGGCGCACCGAACATAATTTTGTCAGACAAGAACAAGAACAAGAACAACAACGACGACGACGACAACGACAACAACAACAAAATCACCATAATATCACATTGGTTTATAATAACACATTCCAGCTAGGCCCTGCCGATTCAATGCGAACAACCGTAGGTAAACCATACATCTGCCACTGGTAGACCTAGGACGACCATGCATAAGTCTGGCACGGAAATTGCGGTTTTTCAGTCACACATGTCACGTCAATAAAACGAAGTGCTCGAGCGGCTGGCTGCCTTAGATAAAAACCTGTTTTCCGCAAACACACAAACACAATTTAGCGGATGTCTTATGCCGCACGGCGAAACAACACAGTTATGACAGACGGTAATGGCGTCTGGCGAACAGTTCGGCGAACGTTCGCTTCCTACGTTCGCGGTTCTCGCGTCGCCTTATCGCCCGGCTGCTCAAGGCAACTGGCGCTGGGAGACGAACGAACGGCCTCTCGCCGCGCGAGTGCACACAAGTCGCCGCGACAAACGGCCCCGCCGTTTGATGACCTGTCACATACTCTCTCTCTTTTTCTCGAGCGGCGCGCGATTGATGAGCGCGCGCGCTTGTCAACTAAAAAAGTGACAGCTCGCGCGCCGCCGCCAAATTCCAGTAGTAGGGAGCGGAGGAGAGCGTGCTCCCTTTGCCAATGCCCCTCTGCTTCTTCCGCATTCTCTCTGGTGCAACTCCGAGGGCGTTTCTGGGTCGGGATGAGGTATTTCTGTTCAGTGATGCGGCGCTGTAAAAATGCTACTTTGAACTTCAACTGAATAATGGGCTTACATTTTACGAATGGTGATTGTTTTGTGATAAGTTGTTCTTTCGTTAAGGTGCACCCAACGGACGTGTTCTGTTAGGCACATGTCCAAATAACTTCGATTTTCTGACCGGTGGACCTATATCTCCTGTTTGCAGTCATCAATATCGTACGATCGACCGCGTGGTTGACGCAAGTTCACCGGACAGTGTTGTTTAGCGGATCATCGTTACAATACCACGAGGTATTGCGCCTGTTTCATTGTCACAAAGGAATTCCACCAACCCATCTGTATGTCTCAAGATTATAGCTTCAAGTTTCAATGGTAGATGTTGATTCAATGGTTTACTGTCCCAGAAAGGAACCAGTTCCAGTTATCATTCAAACAGCCCCTCCTACAAAAACGCTCCTTCACATGAGATGTATATTTCGATGGGCTCTTTGTCGGTAGGTGAAATGTCCCGTAGGTGTACATGGAAAGGAAGTGCGCTGTATCCGCTGTAGACCTCTATGTTCGAAGTGTGCCCTCCATGATTGACATATCTGCGTGTTGTATGTGGGCTGAGCAGGGGCCGAGCGTGCTCACTGGTCACACAGTATCATTTCTCCCGGAGGCGGTCTTGGGAAAGGTGGGAGTAAGTAAAGTGTAACAAGGGCGCGGCCAGCCAAACTCCTCTGAAGTCCTTGCTAAACTTAGACCTAACAGGATTCGCGGACATAATTGGACCGCAAACGATAATTGAAAAGTGGCACAAATTAAACTGATTAAATCTAACTCAATGTTGCAGAAGTGCCAAGTCTCACGCTTGGAGAGAACGAGTTCGAGCCAAAATCTACCGGCAACCACAATTTCACGTAGGCCCTACCGACAATACAAACATACCTACAGCCGAACTTAATTAGGCCATACTAGATTGTTTTTTTTAAACGTTTTCAGAAAATGCACCGAGACTAAGTAGAGCCTATGGTAAACATTTAAAAAGTAATGTATCAGAACTGGGAACACCTCGGGATCTCCCATTGTACCCTCACAACCGCGATGTCTTCATCTACCCCTCCCCCCACACATTGAAAAGGTGCCAAATAACAATCGCACAAAAGAGGGAGATTCATCCCTCCCCTACATCTTGAATAAGTGGCGTGTCTTCCTCTTTTGTGCGATGTTATATGGCACCTTTGACGTTGATACCCATACGGTTGACCCGAAGAATTTACAGACTACACACAGTGACCGTTTCGTCACTTCGTCTGACGCCATTTATCACCGAAGAAACATCGTACAGAGACAACTATATAATTATATTACTATAGTTTCTGGTGCAGCTAAATCATCCTGTACTGGCATTTCACGGCTTTCATATCGGTGTCACAGCCGTCGAGAAACTGATTTAATTAGGCGACAACAACCACAACAGCACCATATACTCATATCTAGCGGTCATACAGGCAGTACAAAGTGCTGTCGACTCAGACGATTAACTGATATCTTACGATAAATGGTCCGACCAGTCAAGGTTCGTTCGCGAGACCTGATAATGGGGAAAGCCATTCATCGAGTCAAGGAAACTGCCCACAAAACACCGCTTTAGGACCCGCACAAGTTTGCTCTCTTTGCAACCACTGACCAATCGTAATGCCAACTTTCTAACGGAAAAAAAAAATCGTACAGTGCCAAAAGGCCTAGTTAACATTTCCTCGCCCGCCGGGTGAAGGAGAACAGTTGTCTGCTACGAAAATAAACTGATCGTCTCGTCCGGCGAAGTGCACTTTTTGCCCCGACACAGGCGACTGTCGTAGTAATCTACACTAACAGCATCCAATTTGTTTGTAAAGTCTGCAGGTTGTTACCTGAAATAAATCGTTACCCAAAAACGGACATTAACTGTGAAGTACGTTGCCAAGTTTAGGTCGTGTGTGTCTTTATAACTTGAATGACATTATGTTACACGGCTTACCCTTCACAATGTATGCTATAAGTACTTACAATTTGCATTCACAGCTATTAGTTATATCGTAATAAATGTAATTATGAAGAAAAAAACGTACTGCAAACACATCCACAAGTGCCACAAGAATTATGAGCCGGCGCAACAAATTGTGTTATTACAGTATCTACTGAACACTTTACAAGGAACAATGAAGTCATCTAACTACACGCAAGTCATTGCTTTTGGGAAGGAGATGGAGAAGCTGCGACAACAGCCGGATACATTTCCTGTCAGGAAGTAGTTTGTGGTGACTAATGATAAGAAGAAGCAATTGAAGAAGGAAAATACTTTTGATCTTCAATACATGCATGCGAAATTGTGGAAGGAAATCCAAATATAAAAATCATATCCTGCTTGTTTTGTCAGCCAATACTGAATCCTGATGTTAGTGTACGCTTCAAAAGCAATAACATCTGCATATGGCTGGCTAATATGTTAAACAAGTCCGGACGGGTTCTGTAAACTCGCATATCAAGAAGAGTTTAAATAGATGATCACTTGAACAGTTTGGAAACAACAACAGTAATGTTGCCGAGCAGCAACAAATGGACATTGTCCTGCTAGATGGCAAGTACAAAAAGCGGACACAGCAAGTGCTTGAGGAGTTTCTGACAAGATAGTTCTACTTACAAACCCTTCACTGAGGATATGGTTATATAAGGTGAGCATATGACACGTGTGACAACTCAATGTAAACGGATCCACAAACTCTAAATTCATACTCATATATAATTACATCTCTAACGGTGATATGTAATAGGCATAGCTCCAGATAAAATCGGAAAAGTTGCACGAGCATGCCTAGATCCTCTCAAAAAGGCATCCACGTAAATTTTGTTTATTCAGTTGTAAGGAAAACTTCTTTGAGCCAGTTCTGCCCAACCTGTGTCCAGCGTCATCGCAAAATGTCCAGCGTCATCACTTGCTAGCAGTCACGTATGGCCTATTTTGGAGTGTTATTTGTTGATTTTGTGTCGTTAATATCATGCTTGGTCAATGTTTTATAAACACCAGCATCGACACAGTAGATTGGTGTACATTGACTAACCGTCAACCATGTTGTGGATCAGATTATTAAACAACACACGCAGAGCTTCCAAGTTGAATGAACCCAAAATAGAGAGATTTACCTATATTATCAATACGCAATAGGGAGATTTTACAGGTATTTTTTTTTAATGGAACGCTTATCGAAAGTTACCTAAACTGAAACACACGCATACCAGAAAAACCCACAACAATAAAAAAATGTAGATGTATAGTGAAAAACATGACAAATTAGACAAACAATAGACTGTGATCGCCATGCAATCGTCACTTTATTCATACATGTTAAGTCTCCTGCATTCGCCAAAACCAAAACAAAGCGAAAAGGGGTTGTTTAAATCATGCCTTGCGTTGACTAGAAAACAACAACTGTTTAACTATAATCTTCTTGTGTCTGGCCTGTGGTTGATATTGCATATAAGCTTTAGACGAGGACAGTGAACCGCGCTTGCGGCCGCGGGTTCCATATTATCGCTCACCGTCAGCTTGCCGATCTTGTAGAACGAAATGTAATCCGTTTCAATCTATACTCAAATAATGTCAGTCGATCCATCTACACTATGTGCATGTTTTATTTAATCCATGTATATATGTAACTGTTAGAACTGAAACACATTATAAATAAAATGGTGTATTTTATAACATCAAATGCTCCACCAGCAAGGCCAAAGTAAATTCACAAATAGTAAATTCATCACGCATGCCTCCGTCACCCAGGCCATGGTAACGAACTTTGTAGAAAATACAATGCTAAGTTCTGGTTCTTATACTTGTGAATATAATATATGTAATAATAATATGTAATAATATAATAACATATTTGTAATAAAAGAAGATGTATTTACTGCCTATATGCAAGGTTATTTGCGCCATAAAAATATATATTTAATGTATGAACATATATGCCAAGAAAATCAAATTAGTAAACTTGTTCTTCTTTCTACCATACCTATAAAGCCACGTACATTTTAGTTTACATGTAATTTATTTAATTATTTTATGTCCACATATAACTTATCTAATGTAACACATTAAATACATATTAACATGCTGTTATGTGCCATTGATTTGAGAGCACATGTGCAATGCATTTGGAAATAAAGCTGATCTGTGACCATTTTTATAACATGAAATACTCAGATTTATACACAATTCCATAATACCCTGAGAACCCTAATTTACAAAAAATTTCTTGATATTACAAGACCCTCCAATTTACGCATAACTCTCATGCAATGCCATGTGTGAAACTTAACATTTTATTATAACACGATTATTAATGTTTATGGAAAGTATCCTTTTTGTTATATTTTAATCCGATTTATGTATAAATGCCTGATTTTCTGAGACTCTCTGATTTACGTATAAATCTCCTGGATTGGCGTTTCTGAAACTTAACATGTTTGCTTTATTGCTTCTGCAACATAATGTTGTAAAGGTGAGTCGCCTTTCCAACCGACTCCAGCAAACTTGGCGACATCTGCAACTGGTGGCATGCAGAGGAAACATTGATTTTGCACGCCAGCAAGGCACTTAGGGGCTAATGCCCTAGCGACGGCCAAAACCTGGTGTCGATCTACCCCATCATGCTGAACATCCTTTCCATCGGAGCCTGGTCGTAAGGGAGGATGAGGAGCACCTGGACGAGGCGACCTAGGCACTTGAAGCGCGGCTGTCCGCCAGGCCGCGTCAACTTCAAGACGGACGCCCACCACAGGTTGGTGTGGTCGTCGGTGAAGGAAGGCAGGTCCTGGACCATCCAGACAGAAGTCTTGCCACTCCTCCAGCAGCTCATCCGACTCCTCATCGGACAGTGAATGGAAGGTGCCCGCGATCTTCAGAACTGGAAATACACTACTGCTGAGTTAATGACCATGCATTAGTCGCATGATGGAACCAGCAACTTTGTGCCATAGCTGGCCATGACACATTCAGATTTCACACGTGAAATATATATAATCAGATGGAAGCAGAACATTTTCTGGACAAATGTGTGAATAGCCACCTAAAAATGCAATCAAAACATAGCAATAACTAAACATGAACTTGTCTTTACAGACATGATGTGTATAGGCAGCCATACTGTTGTATAACATTACAAAAGTTAAAGCAAAGAATACAAACAGCTAACACTATATCTTGTCGTTCAGAGAACAACAGCCTGTTGTTCACGTCGAGGAGAAACACAGCTTTGAGCACCTCGCTCTCAAATGGAAATTTCTTCAGTAGTTTCTCCACTGCTGCAGTGTAGCCAGCCCGGACAGCCCTTAAACGTCATTTGGCCAAATTTAAAATATAAACAGCAATACTTGGTGAATACTTTTACTGTTTTTAATGCTTGTAGAACTTCCTCGTAATCGCAGGGTCTGCGTCCTCTAGCTCCGAGAGGATGTTGGATGCCTGACGACTGATTGTGAGATCGTCGTCAGCCTTTTGATTGACTCGGAGGCGAAAGTCTACCGCTGTCATATCAGCAGCCGGTACGACGACATTTGGCTTGACGAAGTTGGTCAAGAAGGCACGGAGAAGAGAATGAACTTCTTCGCCAAAAGAGGGTGCTGCAGTGCAGTTTTTTTAACTGTTTGAATAAAATCGGGAGATTTATATTCTAATTCGGGAGATTTTCTAGATTCTGTCAAAATTCGGGAGATCTCCCGCCAAATCGAAAGACTTGGAAGCTCTGTTTTTTAGGTAAATAATTATGAAATGAAGAACCATTTAAGGAAGTGAAATATAAAAAAACCAATACAAACTCCACCTGTGTACAGTTGCATACCAAATCATGTTTTAGTACGTTTTCCTAAAAAACATTTAACTTGTTTTCGATTAAGAATAATGTTATTATGTAAAAATAACTATATTGCGTGTCCAGCGTCATCAAGGTATGTTCATTTCTTAGCTCACACTTTGCTTAGTTCCAATCCCCGGACACATATGAAAGTTAGCATAGTCAAAGATAACTGATCAATGTTACTGATTATGTTTCAGTTATACTTCCAAACACGTTTCTGAAAGAACTACAGTAATTGAAAATAGGCCTTTCCATGAAACAACACAGAGCAAAAATTATCACCAAATATCCATGACGGAAACAAAATCTTTCCAAGTCAAATGTTATTTTATACCTCTTGATTCTTATTAAAAATGATACATATATTAGATGATTCAAAAAGATTATTCCGTTTAAATGTAATTAAAAATTTTAACATTGTATGTAATGTAGTAATTTTTCGTCGATGACGCTGGACACGCGATGGAAATCAAGGTTGACTTCAAGTAGCTGTCATAACAAAAGTAACTCATATTACATTGAATTATTTATGGAAAATATGCGTCTTTATGTGTACAATAAGAAAATATAACTTAATTGTTTAGAATAAAACATTTATTTTTGGACCTGCAAAATCCCACTTGTACACATTTTGGGACATTGGCCCATAGTGTAATAGATCAAACGAAAGCTCAGGAGTTTGGCAATCAATTTACGTATCTATCATTTATGCAGACACAGAAGAAATCAATAAATTAATTAACACATAACTTAATTAATTAATTACCTGTGAAGGCTATACAAATGGTATATATAAATTAATGTCAAATATCCTCAGCTTTCTGTTGATATATTACATATAATGATCACTTAACTTGATTTCAGATTATTCTGTTAATTAATTAGTATAGATCAATTAATTGTTCTTTCCACTCAAATGTTAGATATTGTATATAAATTACTGATTGCCATGCTCTGCAGATGTCGTTTGATATATGACACGGTATGATCATGAAACATGAGAACATTCGTCTTGTTGTGCTAACTAATTTTAGTTAATGAATTAATTTCTTGTTCTGCCTACATAAATGGTAGATATACATTGGTTTTATAAAAGTTCCTAAGCTTTTAATCGATATATTTTATATCATAACTTAACTTGATTTCATATTGTTCTATTAATTAACCAATTAACCTAGTTTAATTAATTGTTCCATCTACACAAATGATAGGTACGTAGATAATATTGATTACCAAGCTCATCAGCATTCACTCGCTAAGTTAAACACCGTGATAACTGCAAAATATATCATTGTCTGTTAATTAATTAAAATGGTAACATTAATTAAGTTGTAATTAAATTATACACATATTATTACCAAGACAAATGTCCTGAAATGATATTGTAATAAGACAAATACATAATAAATGCAAGTACATGGGCAATTTCGAATTAAGTTGGAACTTTTTATTCAAAACAATTGCCTGTACCGCAACAATTTTGATTGTATCATATAGTAGTACATGTATGTCTTTACCTTATAACAACACATACATATTATGTGTTTTCAATTAATTTGATTTTATTGTTGCATCACCAAAGTTGACTAGTGAAAAAAACGTTTTTGTCATCTCAGCATCTGTATTTCAAGTAAAGTTATGGCACATGTACACATTTTTTAGTAGTGTCTAATTTGAAACAAGTGGCATGCTAGCAAGTACAGGGTAGCTTCCTTGAAATACTGCACGAACAAAATTGTTTCACAAAATATTTTGTTATAATATCAAGTTTGCTATCACCTACGTACGACGTATGCCAAATGCCACGTCCATAAAGAAATACAAAAAGTTGCGTTATCTTGATGACACTGGTCATATTTCCTTGTCTGTTTGTACGCAATGGTAACTTTATGAACAGTATCCAACCATGTGTATTTATTTTTTTATAATTGTAATATGTCTATAAACCCGTTAGGGACATGGCATATATACAATAATAGCAAGATGCCAAGTCCGTAACATCAATTTATCTTGTTACTGCATACTCTGAAATTAATAATGTCACTTGATGATGCTGTGGCTTCACCCATAGATGATCTACCATCCTTCCGAGGCATATCTGTGTAAAAAAAGGTCTCACAAAGTTACACACCAGCACTAATTTTGTGATATAAACAGGTAACAAGTAAGGTAACGTATAAGAAACCTTAACATATTCTCACATACCGGGTAGTTCAAGGTTTGTTACAGAAATGGATCCTTTTGTGCTCAGAAATTAAGCGCAGCCTGGGATCAAAACCAATTGTATATGTTTATGTACAAAGTTCTTGAGCAGTGATCCAAACACCTGACTTCGTTGGCAATTGTTTCCAATAGCATAGTTGATGAATAGACAACCCTAGCAAGAACTTGCAAGGGTAAAACAACTAAAGATTTTGGTTAGATGGGCAAGCCCTTTATTTTAAAAATGAATACATTGCCTATTGTCTCTCCCTCATTAGTGCTGCATACAAAATGCTGGTGTTTTGTGGTTTATGTTCGCCATCACAGGAAGGGCCATGTTGGTGGAGTTGGTTGCGTATTAAAACATGCAGTTTGTGACATTAGGCCATGGGCCAGATATGCCCCTCGTGCACCCCCCACAACTCTACCAACCCATGTTTTTTTAAGCTTTGGGGTCCCTTGAAGATGATTTCAAGTGGTAACAGTGAAAAAGTTGGGTCTCACTACCCATTTCCAGCCTACCTTGGATGGTACCCTGAAATATCGTATTTCTCATCAATGTCGCGTGATATTTAATCACCCACACCACATTGTATAGTCATATATGTCCTTGTATTATGTCAAATTGAAGGTTTTCATCTGCTGATCATTATAATAGCATTCAATAGATATCTACTATTAGGGCATGTGCCCTAATTAGCATAGAATAACTATACCCCATTCTCACTCGTGACCGCATAGATGATATCATTATTTTTGTCCAAAAACATATTTTTTTTGGGATCCTATGGCCTCTTTAAAATCAAAATAATAATGCATAACACTCTGCAGCATCATATATTTCATCTGATACCAGAATTGTCTTTCTGTCATTACAAATGAATTAGATATGATGCTTCAAAGATAACTGTAGTGTCGCGGATCAAGTGGCGAAAGCAAAGATAACCATGGATATGGATGGCATACATGTCAAAACTGTCTAGATTATGTGTGTGTTTTCAGGTATACATTTACGCCATATTAATTTCAGATGCATAAAACAAAGCACTACATATTTAATATAATGTACATGTATATTAGCTTAATGTGGTATCCAAAACTGGTGAATTAAGATGTGACAAATGTCAACAGACAAATCGAAAGCCAGTATCTCAAAATATTATAATTCAGTTTAAAGCGAATTACGTATATAAGACATTCATTTAGATGCTAGCCATTGATAAAACAAAATGTAGTTAGATGCCAAAAAGTTATTCACATCTTAATTGTATGCAATGGCATACAGTATCTAGGTTGATGTACGGACACTTCCCAAACATTGATAGCTACTTAACCAATTAAATTAGTCACATTTTGATGCTCAGTCATAATCACTGTCCCTGTCAGCATATTGTTCCATCCCATCAGACATGTTCATGTCAGACTCGTCATCACTATCAGTGTGGTCGGGGTTTACCTGAGCTATATCAGCCAGTTCACGTGGCAGCACATCTTCATCGTACCAGAGTGGCTCATTGCTTCCATTACTGATTTTCCAGCCATGGTTTCTGCTCACCTTGGGGACGTCAGGCTCAGGAATATGTGCTCTCTTCCATATGAAAACTTGATAATTGACTCTTCTGACATGCTGGGTGAGACTGCGATTGCATGATGGTAGATTGGCCATGTCAATATCAACTGAAGGAATAACACGGTTATCATTGGCACACAGCTCATTGATACGAATTAGCTTGAAGTCATCAACTTTTGACACCTTTGATGCTCTACCATACACAGCACAAGTGTAGCTGTCCAGCTCATCAATCCTTTCTTCAGGTAGGTCCCATGTATCTCCCAGCTTCTTGAGTACATGAATGTATTTAGGAATATTCAGTAGAGGTTTCACTGGTTTGAGTTTGCCAATCCCTCGGAAAGCACTAGTGCTGTCAAATCTACTGAAAGCAATCAGAACCGTACATTTGTCTTGGCCGAGATCAACTCCTAGTTTGCTGACATCAATCAATGTTTGCTTATTTCCTACACCAGTGTCAAACAAGATGGTGATGTCTCCAATTGATGCAGCATAGTGCAGAAGAACGAAGAAGATGTCTGAATCTGGGCTCTTTACACGAACGAATCGGTAATTCCTACTCCTCGCGTAATTACCATAGAGAATAACTCTTGAGTCAGTTTCCTGTGATGACTTCAAGGGTGGCAGTTCATGGGTTACTGTCGTCCGGCCATCATTGGAAGTCATCAGAGTGGCATTCTCCTCATATATGAAGATCACTTGTCGTCCATGCAGTTTTGATGCGTATCCACCAGTCTGCCACAGCTTCAGAAGCAGTTTGATGAACTGACACTTGTTTTCACCATTGGACAAGGATGATTTCAAATCAGGTGGCCTCTTGGTTGCCTCTCCTTTCAGAATCAGCTTCTCTCTTGTGTGGCCGACTCCTTCAGGTTCAGCGACCTCTCCTTTTTCCTTGTTTGAGATGGTATCTCAGGACAGTCACCAGATTCCGCAGAATGATCATCACTGCCAACTTCCTGTAACATGATACCATGAGCTGTGTGAACTGATCCTATCCTTTTCCTGTGAGGTCATTCAGAAGGTGTTCGAAATTCTGAATGGAATACCGTTGGTCCTGGTGGTGACCAGACAATCTGGTTGGAGAAAAGAGTGGACGACTGCATAGCAGGTTCAGCTAGCGCTGTCTCCAGCTCCAATAAAAAGGAGTAGCTTTCACAATGTCCCATTCTATTCAGGAGAATTATGATTTTTTTTACATTTGAACATATGACGAATGGAGATGCTCATGAAGATGTGTTTTGGCAGCTTCCACGATCCATTGGTTGTTGCCCGGCAGATGTCCTGACCAATTGAGCAAACCCATCCTGGATAATCTGTCGAAGATATGTACCAGTGGTCTTGATAACATCAGTTGATCCCAACTGGAAGGCATGTTTCACGGCTGTGTTGATGTCAATATGTGAAACATGTTCTACGCTTGACTGGAAGTTCCCCATATCGCAGAAGGACAGTCTGCCTTTGAAGGGTTCATGGGTTTCAAGTTTGAGTTTTAATTTCTCACTCCGGAAGTCAGGATTACTATGCTATGTATTCTCTAGGCTGGATATGTACACCTGTTGCAGGTCAGCCAATTTCACCATCTTCCGATCATGCAGGACATCCTTCTACACCATGCAACAGACTATGTAAAATCCCTTTTCACGGGCTTCCATCAAGTTGAACTGGTTGACACGTGCCTCTTCATCTGTACTTCGCCATTTATCTGGTTTTTGCATATAGTTCATGCGGCAATTCTTGTGGAACTTGGCTTCACAAGCAAACAGATCGTATTCTTGTGAGGAACTTCTCATCCTGTTTTATTTTTGCCATCGTCGCCACAGTCTTACATTCATCAAATTCAAACCGACTCATGCCTTGACTGGTCCATGTGCCTTTCACTTTTACCGTCTTACGACCCTCTGATCCACAGAAAATACAGTCCGACTTGAAGATGATTTTATCACCTTCTGTGGAAGTTATGCGGCTCGTACGTTGGGTGTGGAGGCATCAGATGGTGGTGATGAGGTTGACGTCAGCCTGTCCATATTCATGATGAAACGTTTGTAGCATTCCCAATGTAAGTCATGATATTCCATCACTGTGTTGGTGATGAGCTCGCACGTGTCCTCCATCCTGTGGGTTGAAGTTGGGTGTTCTGAAAGTCTCTTCTCTTTGATCTCCTGCAATTTCGCCAACTTCTTCTCTGCATCCCGCATACCAGACATGAGTTGAAGTTATCCATATTTTAAGCCCTTTACGTGAAATATACAAGTAGATTCGACAGATCTCTTGTTCGTTTTCGTTTTAATAGTAAATACATACAAAGGTAGGTATGCAATATCAGCAGGTCAAAGCAGGTAAAGCTTATAATTTATCATTATCGAACTTAAATAACACTTTAACTTATCGATATCTGTGAAGTTGACCTGAGGTATTCGTATAAGCTGCAACTGAAATACTATAATATGAGACTTAAATAATATAATATGGGATACAACCTTGTGATCTCCGCATACCATGATGAAACATGTAAGAAAACTAGTATTCTAGCTGCAAACATGTACCTAGATACTGCATAAGAACGTAAATCACTTATAAAACAACACTATTATAGTCATTCTTCATTACATTTTAAACAATCCATTGCTGGTGGAGTACAGTGTGTAATAATTAAAAATGCCCTGGGTTACGCCTCTTGATATCTAATCCATATATATTGACAGAAAGACAATTCTGGTATCAAATGAAAGATATGATGCTGCAGAATATCATGTATTATTATTTTGATCTTAAAGAAGCCATAAGATCAAAGGAAATTTATATATTTGACAACAATAATGATGTCATCTATGCGATCACGAGTGAGAATGGGGTATGGTTATTCTATGCTAATTAGGGCACATGCCATAATAATAGATATCTATTGAATGCTATTGTAATGATCAGCAGATGAAAAACCTTCAATTTGACATATCACAAGTACATATTGAGACATATATGACTATACAATGACGTTTGTGGTGTGGGTGATTAAATACCACGCGACATTGATGAGAAATACGATATTTCAGGGTACCATCCAAGATAGGTTGGAAGTGGGTAGTGAGACCAAACTTTTTCACTGTTACCACTTGAAATCATCTTCAAGGGTCCCCAAAGCTTAAAAAAACATGGGTTGGTAGAGTTGTGGGTGGGGGGTGCACGAGGGGCATATCTGGCCCATGGCCTACATGGTTTGCAGCCAACTACTTGGGGGTTACACATTCATCTGTACAGGCATGTATGAAGTGTTACGTGGATCCATCAGATTGATCATTTGCACCCAACAATCAAATCGCCGTACATTTGTTCAGTGACACCAGACACTAAGACCAGCCACCACATCAACTGAAAATATACTACTGCCGAGTTAATGACCATGCATTAGTCGCATGATGGAACCAGCAACTTTGTGCCATAGCTGACCATGACACATTCAAATTTCACGCCTGAAATATATAATCAGATGGAAGCAGGACATTTTTCAGACAAATATGTGAACAGCCACCTAAAAATGCAATCAAAACATAGCAATAACTAAACGTGAACTTGTCTTTACAGATATGATGTGTATAGCTGAACTGTGGGTCTTCTTAAGGGCAGTTGCCAAGATGCGTTCATGATTTAACAGTGCAATCACAATCAGGAATGGGAGGCTCTGTTGCTTCCATGAACATCTGCATTTGAAGCAACTTCATAGTACTGTGCATATTAAATAAAAATGCATCAACAATGCAGAATTACCTACTACCAGTAGCGATGGCGACAACATCCACTAGCTAATAGCAATAAATTGTTTCCTTGACAAACAACAGGGCAACATTTTCTACTAATGACAATGATGAATGGTCAGTAGACCGAAATTTCATGTACTGCACTCGTAAGTACAACCTTCACTTGACAAGTCAGTATTCAGAGATCAGTATGACTTCACAGAAATATACATTTCCCTATATTATAATCATATATATATATATAACAGTCTACTGAATATGATGTAACTATTAATACATTTAAATTATAAGTTCATGTTTTCTTTAATTTGGTAAATGTTGATAATTTCAAAAGGTTTAGTGCCCTTCAAATTTGTGTTGTTCATGATGTTGTTATAATTTAATGAACATTTGCATATCATTTCATAAGTTTCCTAATAACGCGTAGTTGGTGTTAAATTCTTAATTAAAGCTTTAATTACTAGTTTTCTGTGTTTGTATGAAACATACTACCAACTGAATGTTCTAATTAATAATATATTAACATTATAATTTAGGCAATATAGGCTGAATAAGGACAATGTGTCATTGAACAATGTGCACGATGCCACGTCCATAACAGACATACTATTGCAGATAGCTCCAAAATTATTGACAATATAAAGTAATCTAATCATACATTAATTATAACTATTAAGTTTATTAAAAATAATTATTTAAAAAATCCATAATCAAAAACAGAGCAGTTTTGCATTAATGTTTCACTGGGGTGAAAACAGGTTCCGTAGCATGCCACGTCCATAACGGTTTTTCATTAATCAATAAAAATACTAATGATTTTTCCCCAATATTAATTCATATGCAGTACTGTACACAAGACATCATATTAACATAATCCATCATTCAAAAAGATGTGATCTAAAATCCAGGCCCGTAGCCAGCTTTTCACAATGGGGGGGTTCACATTTTACCAATTCAGACTCCAGGGGGCACCACAAGTTCGTGTGGGGTTATATTGTTTCACAATGCAGAGGGCCCCACATGTTTACGCGGGGCTCATAATGCAGGTTACATTTCTAACTGGAAGAACAATGAAGTGGGTATGAGATTGATGGACCATGTGGTTTCGTCTTTCATCTTATATACAAACACCACATTAGCGAGGTCATTTTCGGGGTGCGTTTTAAAACAAAGTGGGACTCATGTGGTCTGTGGAGATTGGTCCCATTTTGTTGCCCGATTAAACTTATCTTACACCCAGTTGTATTCATAAAAGCCAACACGTCGTGATAGTATGTTGTTAATATAACTGAATTATTCAAAACCCTTCGCCGTGTCCAATTATTTTGAATATGTTCATATTAATATAATAAACGAGGCACCGAGGAGTGCGTCCAAGCTATTTTCTGAATAAACAGTTAAAGTGTGACATTTACAATCTGGTTTTCACTCTATTAATGCATTATATTTATCTCATCTGGTGTGCAAAAGTTCCATAATTTGTCATAATTAATTAGTAAATTAACAAACCATAATAAAAAATGCCCGGTAAACAGTAGCTAGGTTAGACAAAATTATTGTCCTCTTGTGAATTTGAATTAAATTCTAGGTGTCAAACAGTCAAGTACCATATCCTGTACACCACAATGACTCAAAGAAATACAAACTGTATTTTACAACTATACGGAACACAAAATAATTGATAATAAAGGCCTTTCACACATTCTTGCCTCCTCATCAGCGATAAGACTCCCCTTTCGGAGATCTACAAACATGCAACTAGCAACCACAGTATTTCGGCAACCATACAGCCACACAATTTCTCATCAGCACGCGCATTTTAATTAAAATAGGTGAAGCTAAACTTTATTTTGTATTGGTCAAATACAATTATTCATCGAAATTCGCGTTCCAGCTGAAAATTATGATTTTGTGTTAAGCCAGATGAGTTTGTCTACCCGATTTGCTGCTTGTACGAAATATGCTCGCTACACATCTTAAATTTTTGACTGTCGAGAATAGCCTCTTTGACAGTCGGTAATTACCTTAATCTGTATACTAAAAATCCGCACCTCTCGTTCACTTTTTTTTAATGAGAAATAATGAATTATTTTATATGGCATAATTCATTTGCTCATAATTGTTAAATCATCGTCACCCCGTTCTTTCACCAGTATTATGTCTGCATCTGTTAAATCCGAGTGACTACAATTAGAACTAAAATTTTTACTTTTTGTATAAAACTGGCTTCTTGTGTATTTGTTACCACATGCGTTTACATAACAGGAAACCCTGGGATAGTGTGAAGTCCTTCTGCATGGTTAATTGGATGCAATGGCTCTTTTCATACATGGCATTGGAGACAGACCCCTCAGCCACGCACACATACATTCAGTGATGATCACTTAATAGATATCGGTTCTCCCTTTATCATCTGCACAAATCAGGCGTTCTTGACACTCCTTGTAATGCTTGAACACTATCCAGCAGCTTTTTGGAGGTTGCATTAACGCTTTTGAGAAACATGGAATACAATTAGTGGTTCACATTTTAAAGATGCAATTTTGAGAAGGGTTCACATGAACTATTGAAATGAAAACACCATTTTGTGTGCGGAGTGCCATGTCTATAACACTGGAATTGCCCATATACATTAAAATTACCAAGGGGTATGTATCATATAGGGAAGTAGATATTCTTTTACAGAATGTTATCCGACACCGTGCCAATCGCTTTGTTCAATTTCCATTGTGATACCTTATCACTCGATCCACTGTTGTTACCGATCGTGTGACTATTCTCCCGTACCAACATCATTATTGATCTTAAGTCAGACGCACAAGTATAGGAATTCATCAACCACGTTAGTAACTTCCGAGTTTGCTTTAACGGGTTTCTAACTCATCCAACTGGCGGCATTTACATGTCACTACGTCCGCCATACAATAAATTGTTGACAAGTATATCGTCCACATTATGAATAAGCAAACGTTATCTAATGACACAACAACCAACAAGTGTTTATTCACATTATATTTATTCAGCCACTATGAGCCATGATGGTGGTTGCGCTGTCCTCTACGGTCCGCCGAGCTCCGTGCTGAACTACGCCTGCTCCTTCACAAACCGTCAGAACTACGCTGCAGCCTTCTTCGCAATTGCAGCCGCCGACTTGTTGTGCTTCTTTGAAAAGCGCATGTTCCTCAGGTACTTCGGGTCGACCTACAGACAGACAGAAAGACATCTTTAATGTATATTTTTGTAACGATCATCCGAACGAGAAAAGTGGCAATGGGTGTTGTGCAGTTTAAATCGTCCTGCTCTTTACAACCGTCCAGCCACAGATGGCAAGTGAACTATTGGTGAGATTTCCCGCAGTTTAACATTTGTGTGGGCTGGTCAGATATCGACCGCACAACGTTGCACCAGCTACATATTAAAGGCAAGAGAAAACACCTATACTACTGGACACCAGCTAAAATAGAACGTTTTTATTAAACAACGCCGCGGTCACTGACCGACGGTATTAGTCGCGTCACGAGTCACTGCTAGCAGGAAGCCGCGGCGAAACGTCAACACAACACACGATGGCTTCTTTCACCGCACAAGTTTTTGTTCGAGCAGCAACAACAATGTCAGTCGCTTCGTGTTTGACGGCCACCGCCTGGCTGCCAGGATACGATCTTCCGGCCGACCATACGGACGACGACACGCGCTAGATTCACGTCTAATGTATTCGCTTCTCTCAAGCCCATTTGCATTGAATACGGTGGCCTAGTCGCACGCGGACCTGCCCGCTCACGTCACCTATGTGCACTGCCGAATGTCTATAGCCGACGTAATCAAGTATTCCTATTAACTGATCTGGAATCCGGCGTGATGTCGTTGGTTTGTTGGTGACAACGAACTTTCAAATTTGAAGAGACACTCACTGTCCCACACCATCAAAGCATCCCCACAAATCTACGATTTCCGCCCTCTCCTCTATACACATCTACCCAATTAGCTGCTTTTGATACAACAGATCACGACATTCTTTTACATCGCCTTAATAGACATTTTGGTATATCCGGCATGGCTCTTCGGTGGTTTAGTTCATATTGTTCAGACCGATTCCAAAGCATTAACATATCTGGCTCACTGTCTTGTCCAGAACAATATTGCTAAAAAGGACTTAGCTGAACTCCAACGTGTACATAATTGTTTAGCACGTGTAGTACTAAAAGCACCTCGTTTCTCACCATATTTGCCTCTACTTAGACAGTTGCATTGGCTTCCAGTTACATATCGAATACAATTCAAATTAGCCACTATCACATATCGTACCCTTTCTACGCAATACCCATCCTATTTGTTTAGTCTCCGTCGTTTTTCCGATATCCCCAGGAATCTCAGATCATCTGTTTCACAACGACTTTTTGTTCCGAAAACCAAGTTTAATATCAGCAAATGTGCTTTCTCTGTAGCTGCACCAACAATCTGGAATCAACTCCCTATCGCTTTAAAACCATCTGAGACTATAAATACCTTCCATAAAAAACAAGACTTATTTATTTAGGCGCTATAGAAGTTTGTCATTATTATTATTAGTGCGTTGATTCCTACCATCTTGCAGTGCTTATATCTCTGCCTCACCACCCTTTGAAGTTACAAATGTTATTAAATATTGTAAACAGGTGTTAACGTGACACGTGTCACATTTGGACATTTCATACCGGATTCTATTGGCGGAACAACATGAAACTTGTCATAAGTATACCCATAATTATAACTGCATTTTATTTAGTCTTGTCCGCATTAGTAAAACAATAACGTACATAGTAACTACACGTGCCGGTGCTCATTTGTTTTTAATTTTTGGATGATAGCGTAACCAGATTTTTTGTAATTGGGGACATGCATAGAAGATTACTTTTGAAAAAGCGAAAGCTCTTCTATTCATTCCTGCGTGTCAACACTACGCAATATATCGATGTCCCTATTCGATACCCTGAAAGAAATAGCAGGCACATATCAATTGCCGTGGTATTACAAGGCAAACGTAAATCTCCACATAGCCGGGGAAACAGATGGTAAACAATGCCCGGGTCGCGCACTCGGCTGTATTCCCCGAAAGGAGGCGCTAGATGAGTTATTACCATGCGGAAGCCTGCTGTTGACAACAGCCATACTTGAATGCGAGTATGCCACATGAAATGTATCCAGCCAGCACGCAGATAGAGATTATTTATTCATCAGAGAAATGCACCTGCGACGATAAAGAAATCCCAGCAGCCTCCGTTGGCGTGCTGCCAAGTAAACACAACGGCTAGTACGACCACCGCGGTCATTGTCAGACTAATGAGCCATTTGACGAATGTGCAACGTGAGTGCTTTTCAATTTAAACTGCCGACTAAACACATTTGCTATTACGACCATCGGACCATTGTCGGGCTTAAGTATAATGAGCCATTTGAAGAATGTACAATGATTGGCCTTCCGGGTCAAACTGCCGAGTAAATACACCTGCTAATACGACCATCAGGCTATTGTCGGGCTTAAGCATAATGAGCCACTTGACGAATGTGCAATGAGTGGCCTTTCAAGTCAAACTGCCGAGAAAACACATCTGCTAATGACCATCAGGCCATTGAGCCATTTAACGAATGAACAATATGACAGGCCCTCCAATTGAGTTTTGGCTATAGACGGTCCGTGCTGACAGAGATCGGCCAATTCAATAAGTTTATAAGGATTTTTCTCCAGCAATCTTTAGTTGCACACGGCCAACAGTGAAACGTTAATGATGCCACATAGTAAACCTCTAGACGCTGATGATACCAGAGGTTAACCATACCCTCGCCCTTATAACTCATCAAGAGTTTCCCTCTGGATGCTGATAATGCCACAGGTTAAATGAAGCCTGCGGACGTTGATGATGCAAAACGTTGACAAATATCTGACAAGAGCAGGCCGGGCCACACAGATGAAAAACGATTGAACTACCAATAAATCAGTGACTACCTCGTCCACTTGTCATCTACCGACTATGGTGTATGTTGCTTAGGACGGTGGTCTTTTTAAAACTGAAGGTGGCAAACCTCTAGAACTGGTTGATGCAATTAACTCCAGTTGATTGAGAACTCAGCAGGCTGGATTAACACCTATAGTCACAGCTTTCAGTGAGAAAGGTTCGTCCATAAAAAGCCGCAAACTATATTCACAATTTAAACTTTCTGTTTACCATTCGACGCAACGTGACCGTTTGTACGTTACGCACAGATACGTCACTTTCATGTCCTGGTGCCTAACAAGGGTCGATAGTGCCCAATCTCTACACTTCGTCACAAGAGATTAACAACCACTCCAGCTGCTTGTATGGAAGAATGGATAGTGTTCAGTCTGGTGCTTCTAGAAATGTGGCTCAGGGAACGAGACCATCAATAATGCGAGAAAAACGCGCAGTGCAAAGTGTACACATGCCTCTGTAACCCAACTCATGCTGTAACTTTTCAACTGCCTGCTTGCTTGCTCGTCAATCTACCGATAGTGACAGTCACAGTCGTACCTGTGTAATTATAAGAAATGCATGCAAACATAATTATTACACGATAGCTCTTCAGACTACTGTCATCGTTTTTAATAGACGACTGCATCTTCAGAAGGTTTATTAGGCTCTAAATTGCTACTTCACAATATCACTGACACATAAACAAATTTGTAAACGTTAACACACAGATGCAGTCAGGAAATGTAAGCTGGCATATGCGGCTGACAAGAACAGGTGGATTATTTAAACGGAATGTGATATGTACAACATGCCACTGTGTCATCGACACAATTTACTCACACACACCTGTATTGTTACCGACTCGCATGTACAGCAACGGCGCTTCACAATAAATTTAACCTAGTGCACAAACATATATCATCATTTTTTAGAGAGCGTTTCCTGTTTTGCACACTGAATCACATTTCACCTGCAGTGTTACGTTTCCTTGCCACAGCCTCATCTGGCAGTTGCAATACATTTGTTTGAGGACGCTCACTTTAGAACCGAACAGGCGAACACTCAAGCCATACATTTTTCAGCACACAATAAACAATCTTCCAAGTATTAATAACTTTACTTTAAACCATAACTTTATTTCAAACCTGGCTCGATAAAATGGCAACACTGAATAACATAAGAGTAGAAAAATCTGTTAGGATGTTCTTTTTTCCTGTATGTTTGAGGAACTCAAACAAAACTGTAATTCAAACAAAAGTATAACTTATTTAATTATTGCTTTGAAGGTGGCTCATGCCCACACTCTTGGCCCAACTGGAATGAAGTACACCTGTTTGTGCAAACATCATACTAATAATTACCTGATAGAACAAACTCCTTTCAAACACAAAATTATTACAAATAACCACACAAAGTTGACAAACATGTCAATGATGCTTGTCTATAAAGAAAGCAAACATCACTAATTCTTCCTTTATTACATAGTTTTGATCATGTTACTAATTCAATGGCTGGGATCAACACAATTAAATCATTTCCACATTTCCGTCAACCTGGTCAATATAGATCCAGTTAATTTATTTAAGTTATTATTGCAATTGTTTCTTAAACAAGTAGATAGACTATTACAATTCCAATGTAACAAAACGGTTCACTGGTTCCTCGATTTACCAGTTCTCTACTTCATCTCTGCACTACAACTATAGGAAGGAACATCTTTATTCGACAGATATAATACAAATAAGTAAAAACATGTAAGAACATTTTCATAAAAAAAAACTGTCGGGAGACTCTCACTAAGGCTTCACTATAGACACATGTATATGTGATTGATCAGTCGCTAGATACAACAGGTAGTGACAGGTACCAAACACAACCGTAGTCAGTAATCACTATCAGTTACCAATGTTCATAAGAGAAACAGTGGCAATCATAGAACATCCTCTCTTTTCTCACACCATGGTATACCACCACGAAATGAACTGTATGAAAACCAGATATGTGATCACCTTGGCATGGACATCAACACCACGTACTAGCGTTGCAGACACATCCTTGATGACCGCGTGGAAGAACAGTGGTGCCACATAGTGACTGAATCTCAACTAACATACATTTAGGAAGTGTTGACTATTATCACTAGGTGGACGGCACCACCTTTCTTCTTGCCTCACCAAATTTGAAGACATTTCTTTACACCAAATAAAACATTGAATTTCTACTCAAATAATATTTTAGTCATATCTCTCAATTTACAAGGGTTGCCAGATAATCGAGATATTCCTGGTTGACTGTAAAAAATAAACCCCACCTAAACAAATGCCTCAGTGTAAAAAATTGCAAAAACTATCTTGTAGCAACTTATTGAATCAAGATGCGACTTTCAGTTACCAGGTGGAACGGGTAATATACGTACCCCTCTCAGAGATGGGTACCGACAAGCCCTAGGACGCTTGATGGAGTTGCGGTGTTGTTTGCGGTCTGAATCAAAACAAACATTGGTCATACAACAAACACAAGGGTAGAAAATATAATCTTTAGTTATATTTTATATGAATTAACTACAAGATCATTGCCATATACATGTGTTCCCTCCCATAGTTATACTATGAATACAATGAAAAACATGCATGGTGTCCAACATGCTAGCATACATAAACTACAAATTTCCACTTATGAAAAGCTATACTGGAATTCAGAATTATTGTTTTTTTACGCTACAACTTTGGTACATGCATGAAAAGTTAAATGATCAGGTTGCAATAGGAATACATTTTTTTAATGTTTCTCTGCGGCGAAATGGTGGTTTATTTATCAGGCGATATACATACTCTGGTTGTGAGCCGTGTGGTTCTTTGACTTGGCCATCTCACTCTGTCAAATTCAGTGAGCCTGCAAAAGACAGGGAGCTTACATACACACTCAGCTAGCAGATTGTTTAACCATTTAACATCAGTATCATATAAAGTTGGTGCAACTGGTGTTACGCAAAATATGATCATAAAAGTTAAGGAGAATTTTGCATTTATGATTATTTTTAGCATTTTCTTTCAAACTATTAACCTGCTAAATGCACGTCTTTGTGACTAAGCCTACATGGACAACCAGCCAACAATTGTGAGGCAATTTCCATTGCACCTGCATTGTTTACAAATCACAGCTGCACGTTGCGCGTAGTCTACAGATTACAGCTGCACAAATGACACAATTTGATTGCACAAAATGTAGTTTTTGCATTTTTTATTCGTCAGAGAAATCAGGACAATCCAGTTTTCATAATGAATATGAATTTTCCGCTGGCCTGCTCTCACAGTATATGCAGCGTACCAATATCGAAAGATTCTGGGGCTAAAAGCTGGTGGACATCGGCTAGGGCACGTATAATTTTGGCCGGTCCAGAGGAATTTTCTGAACTTCGGAATGGGTGTCTGATGAACTGATGGCGGTGGTTAATGAAAGGAATGTTACTAAACATATCGGAATTGTCGTTGTGGGTAAATGGCAGGCTTATCTCAACCATAATTCATTGCGGGTTTTGACATGTTGATAAAATGTTTTGATAACATTGACGGGCAATTATTCAGCTTTGTATTGATAACTACATTACAGTTTTTGGTCACAGTACTGGACATTTTTTTTCTTCGACTTTGGATTATAAAATGCAGTGCACGCAAGTTGAACAAAACAATAACATGAAAATGTTTGTGACAAACTTATTTAATACAGGGAGGGAAAAATCAGGACTTGGCGATCCATTACTTTCTGACCTAATCTTGAAAACGACCACCTAGAGCCGCCTAACTTCTCCTCACATATCTTACAAACATATTAGTTATCAAAAAATACACTTACATTCCTGTAAAGAAAAAAATTCACAAACTAAATTAGTTGTATATGTGTCAACATGTACATAAATATAGTTATAGTGGGTATGTTTGCATGCGGACACACATATACAACTAATTTAGTTAGTTTGTGAATTTTATCTTTACAGGATTGTAAGTGTAATTTTTTGATAACATAATATGTATCATAATATGTATGTCAGATATGTGAGAAGTTTGGCAGCTATAGGTGGTTGTTTTCAAGATTAGGTCAGAAAGTAATAGATTGCCAAGTCCTGATTTTCCCCTCCTTGTATGTACATATATATATATTAATAATTATAGGCATGCAACGCCTCGACACAATATAAATTTTACGGTAGCCTTTATTTATTGTGTGAATTTTTATCATCACACGAATGTCAGTGTAATTCTTTGATATTTATACACATGTGTGTGTATGTGTGCCAAATATTATTGAGAAGTCTGACGGCTCTATGTGGTTGTTTTCATGGTTAAGTTAGAAAATAACATTGTGCAGGTCCTGTGAAGCTTGGAGACTTCGCGTCCACATACTGAATTGTTGTAATTAAAGTCTGAGTAAATGTGCCAGTTTGGAGCTGACCCATTTGGTTGGAGGACCGGTCCTAAAAGCAGCTTGAAAAATAAAAACTGCATTACCTAAACATGTATTGTTATGCATGTAAGGAGCTCCTTCTTCTGAAGTAAACGTTTTTGATTTCATGAAAATCGGACAACTACTGACAAAGTTATTAAGCTGGAAAGTTACTGAGTGAATACTGACCCAACGGTTTTCGTTGGGCCGGTGAGCATAAAATTAACACAGAAAGAATAGGAGCACAGTATTTCCAGGGTGTACCCCTATTTTACAATTTGTTTCATTGTTTTAACAACAGATAAGTCATTAATTCAGGTAATTACTTCAAATTTTGCATATATAGGTATTTTCACAAGATAAATTAATTCTTTGCATTTTCGTTGACCTAATTTGCATATTTTATGACCTAATTGGTGCATCATTAGCATAATTATTACAAAATGGTGGCCATAGTGAATGAGGATTCCCAATGTTTTTATGAAGAAGTTTATATTCTGAGCATGTAATTAACTCTGTAATGGCGTTTACAATAGGACAGCATAAACAGTGCCATTGCTATCAATTAATTACCACAATTTGAATAATTAGTGTAATTTGCATAAAAGGCAGACATATTAAATGGAGAATCCCAATTTTGGAATATGTATTTTTCCAAAAGCATATCATTAATATCTGAGGTATGTAGTAAAATAGTACAACACAAACATTTTCATTAGAACTCACTTAGTTGCCATTTGCATAATTTATTATGTAATTATCATAAAACAAAATGGCGGACATAGTAACTGTGGAATCCCCATTTGTGTTACACAATTTTTCAAAAGCATTATTATTTAACGTTTAGCACTTCTTATCGAAGTATTACATAGTTTAATTACTATAATTAAATGTCACTCAATTCCCACTTTGCATTATTAATGTCTATAGTAGTTATACATAGCTATATGAATTGCAGAAAGGATGCATGAGAGATGCCTGCATTTAAATACACAGAGTAATGAATAACTGCACCAACCCAAATTTTCTGTTAGTCTCTGTTGTTACAATAGATATATAAATGGAATATATATATGAATATATAATTATTAATTAATATATAATTATACACACCATTAATACAAATTATGGCAATAACTGAATATTATAATGGTGGAAATACCAATCTTAAACTGGCTAGTTATTACTAATAGAAAGCAAAATACAAGTACCTAAATTTCAAGTTTAAAATCAATTATTAAGTGTAGCCACCATTCTGTGAATAGGGATTGCCTGTATAACAGCTAGACGCCAAATTCGCCTAGCGAACAACCAGCGCAATGCGGTTGTCTGCCTGGCAGATATCCAGCGATATGCTGATGTCACCATTTTTAGCACAGCATCACCGTCTGCAGTGGCGTTCTCGAAAACCATACAACTAGGTCACACAAAATGCGATTTCTGCACTTGTAGTTTTTTAAAAATATCACATAACATATATCATCTGAACAGTGTAAAACCGCCACGTAGGAGTGTACATACACTCCCTTGAATTTTAGGCGATAATATCATATTACCAAAAATTCATGTTTTACGTTTGGTTTACTGCGGAAACTTTGTGCAACGTCTGATGTAAACCGTAATATTAAAATTTATCGGATGAAATTATAAGCAATTATTCACCCTAATCACCACAGGAAAGTTAATGAACAGCCCGTGGAGTTTATACAGTGTATGCGTTGCGATTTGTCGCACGGTGATGATTTTGAACATGATGAGGCAGAAACCGAGTGCTTCCGTTTAGCGCGTGAAGTGATTATCATCTTACGAATATTGTATTTGTAAGTATTTCACTAAAAACAATTTATTTGACGCTTAGTTTGCATGCCATTGATGAAATAAGTGGTTCTGGTTAATAATATTGATATGTTGCTGAACGTTTTCAAAAAATGTTGGTGAAAACTGCATATTATGCTTGCGTAAGGCAGAAACCGAATGGTCCAGTACACAAGCGCTTGAGTTGTTTATGCAATGTGTCTACTGTACAGTAAGTAATATAATAGAAGAGTACGCAACATTTGTCGATGTTCGCAATGACCGCTCGCCGTTCAACATCTGTATCATTACAATGCGACGGCAAATCCAACTTCCACGAACACAATCATATCCCCAAATGAATAAACTTTCACAGTACCTGTCCTTTATTCAACAGAACATTGTACGTATTGTCGAAAGTGGTCATTAATCACGGCACAAATCCGATACGACCAAAAAATCCGACTCGCATATGACCGCGTAAAGTTTTAATCAAAAACGAGACGCGACACACCTTTTAGAAAATATTCTACCCAGCGAAATGCCAACAGCATCCCCCGTTGAAGTGCTCCTACCGCTAGCGTGATCGTGCACTTCACTTCTGTATAAGTCAGAAAACAACAACAATGAATTCATCAGAATACACCACATTTTGGTGAGTTGTAATAACTATGGAGAAAAAAAATTATACTGTGGAAGTTGTGTTAAATGTAGTGTTTTATAATATGGGATATATATATATACACATATATATATATAAATACATATATATAAATACATATATATATATACATGTATATATTTCAAGTCAAGACAAAATTGAAACATTTACAAATGATTCAGCAAAATGCATGCTAAATATATTACCACGCCTGGATTGAGATGATGACTCAGGTTACTCACTGTAGTGATTGGAAGTTTGTTGTGGTTTGTAGGTTGTTAGACAACTACATGGAAGGGGATGGCGAAATAAAGAGGAGATGTTTTAAAACATTATATTTCTACTGTAGTTAAAGAAGATAAGCATGCTACCGTGTTTTTTTTATAATAAATAATACTGAAAGTGCAATGCGTGCACATACACAAGTAATTAATCAAAAAGAAAATAAACAAGAATCACTTTTGAACAATGTAAATTTAATGATACAAAATATGGAACATAATAAAGCCTTACACACGCATGTTGGATTTCCGAAATACCAGTCGCAATATATGAAATGCATCAGATAACATAAACGTCACATAAATATGATAGGATTGTTATTATTTACTGTACGTATACATAAAACACCTTTTTAATTGTAGGCCTTTTGGAGGTTGCTCAAGCGTATGTTTCCAAAGGTGAAGGTCAGGACTTCACTATTGATAAAAGATGGACCAGATGGAAAGCACAGGACCAGTGAATGTAGGCCTACGTTACTTTATATATCCGACAGATGAATACGTTACAAGTTGCAAGATGAATATGATTTCAAACAGAACACTGAAAGCATTCAAAGTGTACGTAGCAGCTAGGACGTATACGATGTAAACATCAAAGCCTTGCAAAATAATCACGCTCCATTCGATTGGACTCTCCTGACCGTAACTTTACATCGACATTCATAAAAAACTGAAAAATGTATGTGTACAAATCCGTAATTATGGTTAGGAAACTCACAGCAGCAAATCAAATGAATGCAAACTAACCGTGTGTGTTTGTGTTTTTTCCATAGTTATTACAACTCACCAAAATGTGGTGTATTCTGATGAATTCATTGTTGTTGTTTTCTAACTTATACAGAAGTGAAGTGCACGATCACGCTAGCGGTAGGAGCACTTCAACGGGGGACGCTGTTGGCATTTCGCTGGGTAGAATATTTTCAAAAAGGCGTGTCGCGTCTCGTTTTTGAATAAAACTTCACGCGGTCATACGCGAGTCGGCTTTTTTGGTCGTATCGGATTTGTGCCGTGATTAATGACCACTTTCGACAATACGTACGTTATGTTGAATAAAGGACAGGTACTGTGAAAGTTTATTCATTTGGGGATATGATTGTGTTCGTGGAAGTTGGATTTGCCGTCGCATTGTAACGATAGATGTTGAACGGCGAGCGGTCATTGCGAACGTCGACAAATGTTGCGTACTCTTCTATTATATTACTTACTGTACAGTAGACACATTGCATAAACGACTCAAGCGCTCGTGGTCCAGTATACACCGCATTTGTGTGCAACGCTTGAACATCATATTATCGCTCACGCTGCCATACATTGATAGTTTCAAATCACCAACACTATTTATACAGACGAACTTATATCACAAAAGATACTTTTTCAGGGAATGCATACGCTTCGTGTTTTGTTGCTGGGCTTTATAAATCCATGTATTTTGTTAGATATTTGTATTATTTTAAATGAACACCACCATTAATCGTTAAGGACTTATTTAAATCATGTTGACGACTAAATTGCCGTACAATGACAATAAATATTTCTATCGATTGTACATATAACATGGCACATTATACGAGTATAAAATAACAAACAATTAAGTAAGGATGTTAAGGATAAACGAGTGATTTTAATCTGAAAAGTTACTGAAACACTTACTACTTAGAAAGCAATATGGCGAAAAGGACTGTGTCGCGTGTGATTGTTTCCGCTCGCACAAACTAGTCCGTTGTTAATCCGACAGATGGCACAACCAGTATATGTTTTCGGTCGCTCGAGCTTACCACTGTCATTCCCTTGTCTCAATAGTCTCACAAGACTCACACGCGCACATCTTGCAACGGGGTGGTTTCATAACTTCTCAAAGTCCATAAAAATGTGTAGTGTTTCATATTATTTCAAACCACCACCCACTTCTACAAAAACGTGGTGTGGTACTTAGCACTTACCCGCCATACTCTGTAAATTACTCCAAAAATATATAAGTAAATATGACACATAATTTAATATTAATAACTGCTACATCTGCAAACAGAATATGCCAGCTGAAGCAGAAATGTATGGTATACCTTCATAATCATTATCATGATCAACTGTTTTAACTAAAACTACGTAATATAATATTACATTATATTGAATCTCACTCGGTAATACCACCACTATGCATAAACAAATTATATATATAATTATATATGTGTGTGTATATATGTATGTGTGTATATATACATGTATGTGTGTGTATGTGCATGTATGTATGTATGTATAAATATTACCAACCAACATATTATAAAAACACTCGCTATTGGAGTTTCTCACAATCCAGTCTGTAAATGATAAATCTGTAACTAATGTATTATTTTTCATATCTAGATTTTAAATGTAACTTTCACTTTATTTCTATCTTATTTACTCTTCTGTAATTATTATATCTCAGTAATGAAAATAATTTTGATTTACAATTTTATTAACATTTATTCATATATAAAAAGTAGTCTCACTATGTGTAGTAGTAGTACTAGTAGTAGTAGTAGTTTTGTTAGTACTACTGCACTGTTATATCTGTTGACACAAATTGCAAGTCATAATTTGTGTATGTGTACACTCTAGTCAAACAGCACCAATAATGACTACTACTCCATATGCAGTCATCTAAGGAGGCTTGCACGATAGCGATATATCAGGTCTTAGTGAAGGACTCCCTGGATGATAAAGACCATGTAAAACTGTCAGTTAACTCAGTGTGTATGTATGATGATCTAAACAAATAAACTTCACTTCACTTCTGATATCTACACGAGCACTGATGTGCATTAATACCTGTTCAACTCAATAGGTGGTGCCATCGAAGAAGCACTATTATATTACACACATTTCTATAAACAATATTATATAATTATCTTCGAGGAAGAACATTCATATTTAAATTCATACAGTATTTTCTTCTTTCTCAAAGTTCCATTTATAAATGAGTGAAGCCGTTAAGTATTCATATAGCTGCTGAGAGAGAGAGAGAGAGAGGGGAGAGGGAGAGGGAGGGGAGAGGGACGGGGAGAGTGAGAGATATAGAGAAAGGGAGAGGCAGAGGGAGAGAGGGAAAGGGAGACAGACAGACAAACGTAATAAAAAATGATCAGTGGCGGAATTTCGTGGAATCAGCCATTTTCCGATGACGTAATGAAAGGTGACCGGACTTACTGCTGGTGTAAAGCCGGTGAGTAAGTCGGCTAATACAATTGTCAAATTGCATTGTAAACAATTAACATGGTAACTTATTTTTACTTTCCATGATAACTTACAATATCATTTACGAATAAACTTTACTGGTTCAGACTCGTGACTGCACGGGAATGACGTCACATACGCCCCTAGGAAACGCAAGCCAAACGTTAACCGACGGAACAAATCACGGATTGAGTTGACGGTCAGGCTATTGCTAAAACAAGGAGCAAACCAACTTGTTACTATAGACTGTAAAGGATAAGTACAGTAGTTCAAGGGTCTAATTATCTAGTCAATCTACACATTCGCCGTTTCCGTACGTTTTGTGCAGATGTCCAATATCATTAAAAAAACCTCTGACGGATGTTCAGTAGACACAGGTTCTAAGATGGTTGAAATGATTAGAGACCGTGGTCATTTTGGCAAGTTCAACAGATGTGTTTGTTATACTAGAGCTGAGGATGCGCCTGACGTAAGTCATCGGAACTGTACATGACGTAGGGCCAATTCCCTGGTGGAGTAGGGCCAAGCTTCGTGTAGCGTATGTAGGGCATATGTCTAAGTAGTAGTGTAGTTCTAGCTCCGAGACACCCTTACTTCCCATGAAATTGCGTTTACGAGCCTAGTTTGATTGTGAAAGTCGATGACCGGGAGCAACATTACATATCAGGCACTGTCCAGTAAGCAACCATCTTATTTGCATTCATTGCTTACTCCTGTAAGAAAACCTATCCAGCTTCGATCATCTAGTTCTTACCTCCTTTTTGTTCCTAGAGTCAACACTAACAGTGGAACTAGGGCTTTTTCTGTTGCTGCACCAACTCTTTGGAATATGCTCCCTCTTATTGTTAGATCAGTTGAAAATATTACAAAATTCCGTCGCCATTTAAAAACTTATCTTTACAACCTTGCTTATCCACCGTAGCTCCCTAGCGCCTTGACCCATCTGTTGACAACTGGAATACTACTTATGGATTTTGAGATTGACCAATCCTTTTGTTTTGATGCGCCTCTGAGCTTGGTTTCCAAGGATTTAATTAGACGCAATAGAAGTTATCTTCTTCTTAATATTAGTATCTCAAACAATCACCCAGCCTTGTCCACTCAGAGGAACTGAACAATTCAGACCATGCAATACAACAACCTCGCCCTTTCTGGGAATTGAAATTGTTCAGCCCAAGCAATCTCACAGGATCGCCCTGTCTGGGGAATTGAAACGATTCAGCCCGAGCAACACCGCAGCCTCGCCCTCTCTTGGGAACTTAAACAATTCAATCTAAGCAATACCACATATTCTCCCTCTCTGGGGAACTGAAACAATTAAACTCAAGCAATCACACAATCTCACCCTCTCTGGGGAACTTAAACAAATCAGCCCAAGCAATCCCACAGCCTCACCCTGTCCGTGAAACTTTAGTAATTCAGCCTGACCCTCACCCTCTCTGGGGAACTGAAACTATTCAACCCAAGCAATCCCACGGGCTCGCCCTGTCTGGGGAGCTAAACACAATTCAGTCGAAGCAATCCAACATCCTCGTCCTCTCTGTGGGGAACTGAAACACTCCCACAGCATCGCCCTCTGGGGAATTGAAACAATTCAGCCCAAGCAATACCACAGCCTCGCCCTCACTTGGGAACTGAAACAATTCAGCCCAAGCATTCCCACAGCCGCCTCGCCATCTCTTGGGAACTGGAACAATTCAGCCAGTTTTGAGGAAGATTTCAACAGTTTTCCAACGAAAAACCAACAATAATTATAGTATTGTTTTTATTATTTTATAGCTTATATTTAGCGAATAAACAACGATTCAATCCATACAACGAATATAATAAATATGACAAAAACCTATGTATCTTTTGCCAACGAATGTAAGTTTACGAGGGTGTACATGCCGAAGCGTGACAGGGGGTGGGGAGGTCTCAAAAAGTTTACATATAGCGTAATGTAGGCCCCTACTTTACGGATGGCCCCAAACAAGTGGATCGAATTTAACTAATACTAATGGGCACTGGAAAGTGTGTCAGTACAGAACTACGTGTCTCTATTTCAAGCACGTCTTAATAATAGTGGACACTTCAAATTGATAATTTATGTACTCCAACTAGAAATACAAATTATGTTATCTCAGTTTCTTTTCGATAGTCCACAGCATTAGTGACACATATATACGACACAGCGTGCACCGCGCGACATTGGAGTGTATTTATTATTATATCAAAACTGTATATTAATTCTTGCTTGCGTCATTGACATAATTTTTTGCTTTTGTCACTGCTAAAAGCAAAATAAAATACGACATTTACCGACATTTGCATTATGTGAGATTTGTGCGTCCGAATGTGTTATTAACTCTATTACATTGCATCATTGATGAGTGCAGACTTAATTGGACTCGCATGTATGTTAAATTGTGGATGCTCCATCCATGTGTTCATACAATGACTATGTTGTGTCTAAATGAACAGTTGATGCTACTTACATGAACATTGATGAGTGCAGACTTGATTGATGCAGACTCGCATGTATGTTAAATTGTGGTGCTTCACCCATGTGATCATACAAGGACTATATTGGGTCTAAAAACTCTAAATGAACAGCTGATGATACTTACATGAACATTGATGAGTACAGACTTGATTGATGCAGACACGCAAGTGTGTTGTCTTGTGGATGTTCCATCCTATTCCATATGTTCATGTTTGCCATGTTCGTATGAGCATGACATATTGTCTGGTGTTATTCTCATAATTGAACGTTTGCATGTTGACCATGCCATTTTGGCATTAGTATGCCACCTGGAGTGTTGCTGATGTAGTGAAATAGAGTGTGTTACGTAGTGTTTAGTGTTAGCGGGAACGTTTTGTGATACAGTTATGTTGCATTCAGGTTTTGGCAAGTTTATTTTATTTATATCACTACGAAACTCTGATGCTGATCCATAGACGTAATAAGTTGGTTACTTGAATAAGTTAGTATGTTTTGATTGAGTACATGTTGCTTGTACAACGGAGGGGATGTAATAATATCACTTAATGACATCTACCCAGAAAGTAGAATAATAGGCCGTTTCCTTGTCGCGGCAGCCACGTTTAATGAAGTTTGGTTTAGCTAAAGCAATTTGGTTTAGCAGAACTATCGTCTTTATTCTGCTTGTATATTCTAAAGACCATATGCCCGAGTAAATATCGTAACAATATTTACTGTGATATTATAAATGTTTTAGATACTGTACTCTTGTTTAGTTTTACGGAAAATAAAATATTCGGAAAAAGTTGACAATAATTATGCTATTTATGAATTATGGGATATAATTATATAAACCCGCTAACACATCTGTTTTATTGTTGTGTCTGACTTGTATCAATATATTTTGAGTTAAGAAGTGGTTCTAATGCCCGGCATCAACTGAAAAAAATGTGCTCTTATTTAATGGCTTAGCACGATACTAAATTAATTAGTTACCGTGATTCAGGGTAACCAATCGTTTTCGACACAGTGGTCAGTGAGAATCACAAGTGTGCCCGTCGTATGAACGACAAATATTGGCCCATCATTGCGGGGTCTGGGTAATCACACTATAAGTAGGTGCTGCGCGGGGTCATACCAAGTTCATCGGAGTTCAATTATATTCAAGCGCTTTTTGTTAGCTGGTCCTCGGCCTTTCGTTTATTTCCGTGACAGAAAGGCCGGTAACAGAGGTAGGTCTATTAATAACTAGATCTGAAGAAGTATTCACTAGGTTGGTTCGACAATGTATCGATAACATGGATGGGACCTTAGAGGATTGGCGCATCCTCACAAGCCAGGGGTCATTGCGCTGCGCTACACTACTGGCTGACCAGCTGCAGCGACCCCTGGCGCGCGAGGATGGCTTGGCGTACAGATAACGCTGTTGACAATGCTGAAAATAGTCCCCCCATATCGGGTAGACTACTATTTTAGCACATGATCTCCAAACAATCGTGATGAACGACATGTTGTGTATTTAGAACTACGTGTTGATGCGTAATTACTATTGTTTTGTATCGGCGTAATGATCCATAATTGGATACTATAAAAAGTAGTTCCTGTTCCGCCATCTTATGATTATTCTTACAGGTTCTTACAGGTCCTCTTCTGGCTTCTAGGCTGTGATGCCTCTTATGCCAGCTCTGATGTTTGTCGTCAAACTATATGGTGCGCATGCGTCTGACGAGTTGTTCCATAATAGGGGTGGGGCTGTGTAATCGAGTTTAATTGGGTGGTTTTTCCATAATTTGTCTAATTTCCCCTCAAAGGACTGGACTGATGGAGCCTCTACCACAGACTGTGGGAGGCTGTTCCATACGTCCGTGCATCGGTCTATGTCGTGTTTTTTTAAAATATATAGTGTATTTAGACGAAATACGCTACACTGGCGACGAGGATGACTCAAAGAACTCGTCAATCCACTTGCACAGGTCGGTAGAAGAAAAGTGATGAACTGTCACGGTGGTACAAGTGTGCGTTGACTTGTGTCGAACTTTGAAGCGCTCGAAATTCCGATAAAAACGTGTTACCGTATTCGCTGCAATGGCCGCCCCCATTGGCAAAATTGAAACTTTCGACAGCTCGGTAGAATCGTGGCCAGCTTACTATGAACGGTTAGAACAATATTTTCTGGCGAATGACGTTCCAGATGTGAAACAAGTGCCGGCTTTGCTGAGTCTTATAGGAGGTAAGACGTACAGTCTGCCAGTGGCGTAGCCAAAGGGGGGGGCATGGCCCCCCAATCCCGGAAAATTAGGAGGGTAGGGGACTGAAGATATATAACTAGTTGCCTGATTTATAGAGTGATAAGGTGCAGAGGTTATAGGGGTGCCTGTGTAGGACTCCCAAATCTTTGGCAGAGAAATTTGTCATCATTCAGATGGGATTAAGTTACCCAAAGTGGAGGAATCCGATGCTTCTGCGGTAGGTGATAAGCATCCAGCAGGCTGCAGCCCAAGAGGTGACAGGGCAACGAAAATGTCATCATTCACAATGTGCTTGATGGCTAATGCCTATTTATATGTCAACATAAGGATGCAAAATGATAGTTGCCCGGCAAGATGAATAGTTACTGGACTGAGATATAGTTGCATGTTACGGCCAAAGCAATTTATCTAGATTTTCCACTGGGTAGTCGAACTTCGTATCGTGAATTACTTAATTTTAATAAGCGACAACGTTACACATGACATGTGTGATGGAGATAGACAGCATTTACAAGATGATCTTGACAGGTTGATCAAATGGTCTGAAAAGTGGCAAATGCTGTTCAATTTTGGGAAATATAAATGCCTCCACACAGGACATGGGAACGAAGAGGTAGAATATACAATGGGGAGTACTGTACTAAGTACTACTGTAAAAGAAAAGGACTTAGGGTTAACCATTAGTGCTGATATGAAGGTTTCAGAGCAGTGCGGAATTGCAGCTTCAAAGGGAAATAAAATCCTTGGATTAATTAGGCGAAACATAACGTATAAGGAAAAAGAGCTAATAATACTGCTGTACAAAATAATAGTTAGGTCTCATTTAGAATATTGTATTCAAGCGTGGAGGCCATATCGCAGGAAGGACATAGATATGCTAGAAAGAGTGCAGAGGAGAGCAACTAAAATGATACCAAAACTGAGGGATCTTAGTTACGAAATACGCCTGAAAATGCGGTTTAATAACACTAGAGACCAGGAGATTGAGAGGAGATCAGATAGAAGTGTTTAAAATATTGAATGGTTATGAAAATATTGATAGAAATATTTTTTTTCAGTTAAGAAAGATAGGAGGACTAGAGGACATGAAGTTACATTAGCAAAGGAGCAGAGTAGATTAGATATAAGAAAGTTTTCATTTTCACAAAGGACTGTAAATGAATGGAACAGATTATCTGCTGATTGTGTGGGTGCTAGTAGCGTGAATATGTTTAATAATAAAATCGACATACGTCAGACGGGCGGGATACACATAGATAAAAGGGTAGTACTCTCGATAAGCCAAAGGACTTCCTTGTCCACCTGCCACCTAGAGTTAATTATCTGGGTGGCAATCTTGTTAAATGACATGGATATTTTTGTGAAGCTCGACGCCGCCGCCGCGGTAGGGGTTTGTTATGAAGTCGCTGGTTGAACGCCAGCGCCTCATCACACACACACATGCACATATGCACGCACACACACACACACACACACACACACACACACACACACACACACACACACACACACACATGTATATATACATACATACGTGTGTGTGTGCGTGTGTCATATCCCGCTGCTCATTGCTTGCGTGAATGCCGGATGGCCCCCTCCAATACAAAATCCTGCCTACGCCACTGCAGTCTGCTGAGAGATTTGTGTGCGCCGGATAAACCTGCCACAAAAAAAATTCGCTCAGTTAAGGGGACACGACACCCTGGATTTCCCATTTCTGTGGTCCAAAAATTTATTTTTGGCGAATTTCCAGTTTCGAGATATTCGTATAATAAAGTTAACTAACTTTCAATATGTGCATGTTGTTACTATGACTGAATACGATAAATGCAATAAAAACATGATTTAGCAAGAGCCCTAATATCTGGTTTCTTTTGTTTATGTGCAATGAAGCAGCGCCGATCGAAAAATCGCTTGTTTTCGATCGCGTGTACCTTCCGCCATCTTGAACCTTTGTTGACATGTCGCATACCACCAGACAGCTTCACTATCGCACTGCAACATGGTTCCACTGGCTATCTAGCATTTTCGGCTGTTTCCGAGATGTTCCGGTTAGAATGACCCCAATCTAACCGTATCAACCGACCCAAACGGTGTGGAATTGCAGCTTCAAAGGGAAATCAAATCCTTGGATTGATTAGGCGAAATATAGCATATAAAGAAAAAGAACTAATAATACCACTGTACAAAACAATAGTTAGGCCTCATTTAGAATATTGTATACAAGCGTGGAGGCCATACCGCAAGAAGGACATAGATATGCTAGAAAGAGTACAGAGGAGAGCAACTAAAATGATACCAAAACTGAGGGATCTTAGTTATGAAAAACGCCTAAAAGAATGTGGTTTAACAACACTAGAGACCAGGAGATTGAGAGGAGATCAGATAGAAGTGTTTAAAATATTGAATGGTTATGAAAATATTGATAGAAATATGTTTTTTTCAGTTAAGAAAGACTAGAGGACATGAAGTTACATTAGTAAAGGAGCAGTGTAGATTAGACGTGAGAAAGTTCTCATTTTCACAAAGGACTGTGAATGAATGGAACAGATTATCTGATGATTGTGTGGGTGCTAGTAGTGTGAATATGTTTAAAAATAAAATCGACACATACCTCAGAAGGGCTGGATATATGTAGATAAAAAAGGTTGGACTCTAGATAAGCCAAAGGGCTTCCTTGTCCACCTGCCATCTAGAGTTAATTCTCTGGATGGCAATCTTGTTAAAAAAAAACCGCCCATCTACGGCAGTGATTGGATAGAATGGCGCACGTGACTGGATACGCATGCGCTGATCGGTCAAGTGCGCGAACTCGGCTCAGTTTGTTTACAATCGCCATCGTTCTACGCCATTTATTCGCCGCTGTTATAAAAGATATTCTACGCACGACACCATGCCGGATGGTAGGAAGAAGCACATCGCTACTTTCGGGAAGGGTCGAAAGCGCAGGCGACTGCAACTTAGGCTTGCACGGGCTCCATCGACGGCCACATTGGCGGCGGCAGCATTTTCTCCGGTCGAAGACATAGGATCCGACTCGGACAGTGACACGAGCGACACCCGTCAGTCTCCTGTCAGCCAGGTATTATTCATTTTTTATTTTTACTTTTGGCTGACAAAATACCAGTTCGTGTGCATGTACATTTTTATCACATTATATTTGGCTAATGTACCCAGGCTATGAATACAAATGACTTACCATGTCATAAAAATAATACTGCTAATTTCAATGGTGAATGGAATTACAAGTTTGCTGGCAGGGAGGCTAGACTAGACTTATTCTTGTAATTTATAGTACAGCCATGTACTAGCTTTATGTCACACCAATCACCTGTTATATAGGCTGTTATAAAATGCAGGAATATTTGGAAAATCACACTTGTTTATAACTTGAGGAAACTGCAAAACAAATAATGTATTTTCAAATATAGTATTTACTGTGAACTGAATATTATATATTTATCAACCATTATGTTATTATAATATATAATTTGTTCGCAGGTTACTGAACCCCAGCCATCAACTTCGGCAACAGAAAGGAAGTTCTCCTTCAGGACGACTTTTCGAGATGATGGCAGCGACACTGAGGATGCGCCCGAGGCAGCAAGTGACATCACGACTGTCACCACTCGATTGAGCATGCTGTCAACACTAGTGAAAGGTCTGCTGTGTCTGGAGTGTGGTGCTGCGTCGTTGGTGATCCGTGTCACCGACCACCGACTTGGCCTTGTTGCAGCGATGGAGACTGTGTGCACAGAGTGTGACACCGTGCTCAACTCCACCCTCACGTCTGCCCGGTGGGAGCTGACAGCTGGTGCTTCTATCAGAAGGCACTCGCCACCGGGCAGGAGCCAGGCCCACACCGGACGAATGTGGGTACGCCGCTTGCACCCGACGTTGCTGAGCACGCCAAGGACGTCTACACTCGGCTGGCCCATGTAGACCTCCTCAAGCGCTGCACGCTGGGTAAGACGCAGAATGCAAATGAAAGCGTCCACTCAGTGCCCAAAGACGAGCTTCGTTGGACTCGAGCGCGTTGTCTCCGCCACCTGCAGCGCAGTCTCGGTATTCAACACTGGCATCGAGGTGACAACGAGGAACCTCTGTGAGGTGATGCAGGTGCCAACAGGTGCCCACTTGTTGGCATCTGCAGAGAAGGCCGATCGACGACGCCTCAGTCAGGCTAAGCGCCAGGCTATGACAGCGTCGAAGGAGGCTAGGCAAGCCAGGCATATTGCAAGTACACGGGCGGCGGAATCTGCACCGACTAACTATGGTGGAGGGGTGTTTTAGGCTCCAGCAGAACAGTGCATATACAATTATAATGAACTGTGAACATTACATCAAGTTACGTTTTTCAAATATAATTCTTATTTGTGCTTCACAAAGTATATGTTTGATAACAAATTTACTTTTCAGTCTATAATCTTGAACTTTACATCCTCAGAAAGAACATAATTTGGAGGACACGTGTGTGTAATTTCAGGACTCTGTGTCTATATGTTGTTATACAATTCATTGTTGAAATGTTCACAAACTTTGACGTCGTTTTTCTACAATACAATTATTTCACTGAACTGACTTTTCTTATTGCGTAGATCTCGGCTATTTCCCAACCGAATCCTTTGAAATTTTCAGAACTTCTCCATAATATTGCTCTCCATGTTATAACATTGAGAAATTGTCAAAATATTGCAAGACAAAAATTCTACATCACAAAATGTTCATATTTTGTTTGAAGTTTTGTAACAAGAATTTCGTAAAATCTTATTAAAACAAATACAAAAACAATTAGCAAAAACTCGACGCAGTAACATGCAGGTGTATGTTAGTTATATGCCCACAAAGTTACAGTGAATTTGGCTAGCCCATTATGTAGATCTAGGCTTTCAGCTGGTACCATTGACATTTTAAATGGCCGCCCCGATAAGGGTCAAAAGGGGGTAAAAAAAAATATATATCCACATTCCTTTTGCATTATAATTAAAACTGTCCTAAAATTTCAGCAAGCTGTCATAAGAAATAAGAAAAATTCAATTCAGGGTGTTGTGTCCCCTTAACGGCGATACTTAGTCAACATCTGTCACCTAAGCCTCTCGTGATTGCAGAAAGGTTTCGTTTCTACAAGAAGGACCAACAAGAGGGAGAAAGTGTTTCGCAATATGTTGCACAAATTAGAAAACTGTCAGAACATTGTGAATTTGGAGAAAATTTGGGAGATTCCCTGCGAGACCGATTTGTGTGTGGCCTAATAAACGAACATATACAAAAGAGATTGTTGTCAGAAATAACACTGACGTTTGAGCATGCGGTGGAGATTTCAGTGGCCATGGAAACAGCTACGAGGGATGCTGCTGAACTGGGGCAGTACAGAAATGGTACGGCTGTACACAAAGTCCATGTCAAGCCAAAAAGAGGACAATATAGCAAACCATGTTATATATGTGCACGGTCGGGCCACACCCCGGAAGATTGCAAATTCAAAGAGGCACAGTGTCATAAATGCAAAAAGAAAGGACATATCAAGCCAGCGTGCCGTGCCAATACACATGGAAACCAACGTTGCCAGGGTAACGATGCATCGCGTGATAGTACTGGTGGTAAACACACAGGTTCCCAACATGTACACGTGATTGAAGATGTATATGACAGTGATGCTGAGAATGTAGCTGCTCTGGAAATACATGCCATGGACCGATCGCCTGATACCAGGATTATTTGGGTAAATCCTAAAATAAATGGTAAACCATTACAAATGGAACTCGATACAGGCTCGGCAGTGTCGGTGATAAACAAGCAACGGTTTGATGAGTACTTTCCCGAAGTAAAGACACAACACACTTCGGTGGTCTTAAAGACCTATTCTGGCGAAGAAATTGCTCCACTCGGCATGGTATATGTTGATGTAGAGTACAATGGACAGAAACAAAACTTGCCATTATATGTGGTCAGAAAGGGAGGACCAGCATTGTTTGGGCGCCAGTGGCTAAACAGGATTAAGCTAGACTGGAAGTCCATCAAACACATCACTGCAACGAAGCATACACGGAGTATGCAGGAACAACTGGATGCACTTAAATTGGAGTTTAAGGAAGTCTTTCAAGCCGGACTTGGAGCCATCCAAGAACCCAAGGCGAAACTCCATCTCAAGGAGGGGGCAATTCCACAAGGCCAGACAAGTACCCTATTCACTACGCCCGAAAGTTGAAGCAGAACTTGAGAAAGAAGGAATCATCACAAAAGTTGATTGGAGTGAATGGGCAACTCCAATCGTGCCTGTACCTAAGTCAAACGGATCGGTAAGAATATGCGGTGATTTCAAGGTCACCATAAATCCGGAACTGAAAGTGGATCACTATCCGTTACCCCGGATTGAAGATGTCTTCGCAAATCTCAGTGCATGTGAGAAATTCACAAAGATTGATCTCCGTCAAGCTTACCTGCAACTCGAAATGGAGGAGGAGTCAAAGAAGTATCTGACTATCAACACGCACAAAGGACTGTTTCAGTACAACCGACTGTTATTTGGCGTCGCATCTGCACCTGCAATCTGGCAAAGAACAATTGACCAGATACTACAGGACATTCCAGGAACACAAGTTATTCTGGATGACATCATCATTACTGGGAAGACTGACCAGGAGCACCTAGCGAATGTGCGCCGAGTCCTCGAGCGTCTACGCGATTACAATCTCAGGGCTGAAATAACGAAATGTGAATTCTTCAAGGACGAAATCACATACTGCGGACACAGAATCGACAAAGAGGGACTCCACAAAATGCCTGAGAAGATCGACGCTGTAATCAATGCGCCCAGACCGGAGAATGTAGCTCAGCTGAGGGCATACCTAGGCCTGCTTAACTACTATCACCGGTTTCTGCCAAATCTGTCCACAGTAGTATGGCCACTAAACCAGATGTTGGAGAAAGGCAGGAAATGGCGATGGACTGTACAGTGCGAGAAGGCGTTTTTGGAAACAAAGCACATGATAAGCTCCGATCAAGTGTTGACACACTACGACCCGCAGTTGCCAATAAAGTTGGAATGTGACGCATCAGCTTATGGAATTGGCGCAGTCTTGTCTCACACAATGGCAGATGGAACTGACAGACCAGTCGGATTCGTATCACGTTCACTGACATCGGCAGAACGTAACTATGCCCAAATTGACAAGGAAGCACTTGCGTTGATTTGGGGAGTGAAGACATTCCACTCATATCTATATGGTCGCTGCTTCACATTAGTGACGGATCATCAGCCTTTGCTATCAATTCTCAGTCCAAGCAAGGGAGTACCGACAATGACATCTGCAAGACTTCAGCGCTACGCATTGTTCTTGTCTGGAATGGACTATGAAATAAAGTTTCGGAATACTTCCAGTCATGCGAACGCTGATGCGTTATCACGTCTTCCTATAAAGGAATCCTACGACCAGGATGAAGAGGTCATTGATCCTGTGGAAGCCTTCCACATATCTCAGGTGGACGCAGTTCCAGTGTCTAGTGCTCAAGTGAGACTTGAAACCCAAAATGACCAAGTTCTGGCGAAAGTATATACTCTAACCAAGGACGGTTGGGCCTACACAGGTGACAAGGAAATCGCTCCTTACTACACGCGACGGAAAGAACTTTCCCTGTCAGAAGGATGTCTGATGCGGGGAATCAGAGTGATAATACCATTGAAACTTCACCCGCAGGTTCTACACTTGCTACACGAAGGACATTTGGGAGTAGTCAAAATGAAATCCTTGGCCAGAAGTCATGTTTGGTGGCCAGGAATTTACCATGCTCTTGAACAGATGGCAAAAGGGTGCCCAGGCTGTCAACATGTACAGAAGATGCCCACACAAGCGCCATTACACCATTGGGAATGGCCGACCAAGCCATGGCAACGTGTGCATGTTGATTACGCCGGCCCCTTTCAAGGAACTATGTTTCTCGTCATCATGGATGCACACTCGAAATGGCCCGAGGTGATCAGCACGCAGTCAACAACCGCTACAAAGACCATCGAAATTCTACGAAGTGTATTCGCTCGTAACGGTCTGCCCGAAATTTTGGTTAGTGACAATGGGCCTCAGTTTACTTCAGATGAGTTTAACAAATTCACCAAAGCCAATGCAATCAAACATCTGAAGTCAGCACCGTATCATCCCGCAACCAACGGATTGGCTGAAAGATTTGTACAAACTTTCAAACAATCTCTTCGTGCGATGAAGTGGGAAGTCGGTTCGGTCGAACAAAAACTTGCAAATTTCCTGATGGCGTACAGGAATACTCCCCACGCAACGACAAATGAAACGCCAGCTAAGTTGTTCTACGGAAGAAACCTTCGCACTCGACTGGACACGCTGAAACCAAACTTACGCTGCGACATTGCTGCTAAACAGATGTCACAAGCAATTCGTTCAACGGTTCAACATCGTGAACTCGCAGTAGGACAATCCGTAACAGTGCGCGACTATCGTGGGAACAACAAATGGGTTTCCGGTACAATCGTGTTGCGTACTGGTCCAGTGTCATACCAGGTCGAGATAACACCAGGTGTAGTCTGGCGACGACACATTGAACAAATTTGTGATGCCGAGTCTACAATCAAGTCTCCGATTCCAGTGCCGGAAGCCGTGGTTGTGTTTCCCAGTGGTGATCCTTCGCCATCCGTTCTCACTGAAGAAGAGAAGAAATGTGACTCAACACCACAACCCAGCGAAACACGTGTGAAACCATCCACTTCAATGTCTTCGCCCGTGAGAGAAAAACGTTATCCTTCGCGAATGCCCAAGGCACCGCAGAAGCTGGATTTATAAGTTGTGACTCGGAGTACACGTAACTGTTGAAGTTTTGAGACTTCTTGTTAATTGAGATAATTCGAAGACTTGCTTTAATTTAATATCCATTACCTTTTAATTGTACTCGGACTCAATGAGAGTGAACAGATACCAAGTGGAACATTACTTGTTACTAACATTCACAGTAATGACGCTGACTAACACAGAACTAGGACAGTAATTGTACTAGATCATGACTACTGTTATTTTTCTAGAACGGACAAAGTTATTTTTCCTTGCAGTTAGAACTTTGCTATGTTTGCTTCAAAATGTGAAATATAACAGTATCATATCTCCAATAGGGATTACCAAACTAATTGGGGAGGAAATGTTGTGTATTTAGAACTACGTGTTGATGCGTAATTACTATTGTTTTGTATCGGCGTAATGATCCATAATTGGATACTATAAAAAGTAGTTCCTGTTCCGCCATCTTATGGTTATGTCGTATTTTGTAAATATATAGTGTATTTAGACGAAATACGCTACACGACACTACACGAATTTGTTCATGGGGATTATAGACGCTGTTTCGTTTAACGATTACTTCGAAATGTAATTTGATATATTTCCTCATGTACTTGCCTGAACATGATAACGCCGGTAACGAACTGCCTCCAAGCGTGTACTACTGTCTACTACTGGCTTTCTGCTACCCATCCATGCATAAATGCTTGTAAACACTCGATGTCAATCTTGTCAAAACTGTATTCAACCTAACCCTAATCATAACCATTGACGTAAACCCAAACCAAACTCTAGCACATCAGACCAACCATAAAGGGGTATTTGTAGGTGAGGGGTAGCAGGAAGCTCTCCGAAAATTAATGTTATTTGTGAAAGTCAAAGCGCCATCTGGCGAATAGAAGTACGTAGTTTAAAGCGACGTCGTCCGTTCCGTTACCTTGAATTACCCTTTCGGCTGGTAATTATTAGCATGGAGTTCGTTGAATCAGGTCTTGGTTGTGTGGGAATCAGGTGAACACACAGGATTAGCTCCATGTGCTAATACAATACTGCCACTGCTAATAAATGATGTTTAATTTGGCCCTTCGATTTATGGCCCGTAGACTGGGGTTGGGTGGGGTTACGGCGAGGGCGTAGAAATCCTCCCGCCGAGGGAAACAAGTTCCGCTCGAAGTATAAATAGGGTTTGCAGTTGGAGGTTTTATGTAGACTCAAGGGGTGAAGCTTGAAGTTTTATTGGGAGCCTCAATTAAAAGGGTAGGGTGCAGCTGGTGGTGTCAAGTGAGGGGCAGTTGAAGGTTTTTTGGAAACCTAAAGGGGTGCAATTGAATGTCTCAAGGGATGCCGTTGGAGAGTTTATGGAGCTTCAAGGGGTGCAGTTGTTGGTTTGAAGGGGAGTGCAAGTTGTGGTCTCAGGAGAATGCCGTTGAAGGTTAAAAGGAGTGCAGTTGGAGGGTTTTGGGAAGCAATCGCAGGTAGAAAACACCTCACAAAAATCAGTCACGCTACCGTCCTGAATATGATGGTTTTTTTTAAATTTGAACATTTCACGAGCCAAACATTCAAATCACGAACACTGTTTCAGGTTTATTAAGTACTAGTTGGTGGCCAGTATTTATACAACATACACTTCCTAATATTAAGATAATTATGATTATACTAAAAAAGAAACATAACACATACATTTCGTTTCGTGTCAGTATAATCAAAGACGTATTAAGAATATACATATATATATATATTAACATGCCTTTGGTATGAGTTCATTCCTTATCGCAGGATTATTGGTCGTTTGGTTTAAACAAACAACTTTTAAATATGGCTATCGATAAACATGCTATTTCCACTTCTAGAGCTATCGACCATACACAAAATGAATGACAACAGTGAATATGCACTTTATTATTATTATTATATGTTTACGATAACACACAGGCGTACCTCTGTGGTAATATTTATAAAACAAAACATTAATTTGAAAATCCACTGAATATTTTGATATTTCTTATTAATCTATGAAATTTAACATAAAGTCCTCCATTTGGGTTAATAATAACATACCCTATATATATATATATATATTATGTATATAATTTTTGGCTACAGCAAAACTCGAAATTAACTTTTGTATAGTTCATAGGCTAAACACCATTGCATTTTTAACCCGCTGTTGATGGTTATCCATTATGTTTATTTATAGGCGTATCCGCATGAGATCCGTCACTCTATATTGATGGATATCACTAGCTGCCCGTGTTGTGCAAACACGCGCCTATATTCGGACAACATTATCAAGCGGTCAACGTCGAGATTGCATTTATCAGGTCACGGCTACGAAGCGACAACGTCCTGCACGGAATGGAGATAAGGACTCAGCGGGCGTCATAAAGAACATCGCTTGTCGACCTCTGCCATCAGTCCTCGGTGTATCTCAGCACGGTCGTGTCATGGGAAGTATTCTGAACGAAGACGATGACCGTCGCCCGCTGCTTGCGTGTGCCGATGAGGAGAAGCCGTACGGGTCAGTGCCGGCCCGCGGTGACGACCCCAAGGTGGCGGTCTATGCGCGCCGATGGTACTACCTCACAGTTTTCTGCGTAGTCTGCTACACCTATGGTCTGCACGCGAGTATCTTCAGTCCCTTGGCGCACTCCTTCGAGCAGGCGTACGGCTGGACAAACGCCGACATGGCGACCGTTCTCAACTGGCCGAACCTCGTCTACCTGTGCACGTTCCTGCCGTTCGCGTGGGTCCTAGAGACTCGCGGCATGCGAGCCGCCTGTCTGCTCGGCGTCACCTTCCTCGTGCTCGGATCTGGGTTGCGCTGCGTCTACATCTCGCCGGCAACGTGCTACTGGACCATGCAGTTGGGCCAGGCGCTGACCGGCCCGACGTCGTGCGTCGTGTTCGCCGCGCCATCCTGCATGTCGGCCACGTGGTTTCCAGCACACCAGCGCACGACGGCGACAGCGGCGGCGCCGATCGCCATGGCGCTAGGCGGCGCGACATCGTTCCTGCTCGGCCCACTTCTGGTACCAGTATACGAGAACGCGACGTCCGGAAACGACACCACGCCGGGAGAGGGAGAGGGTGAGGAGGCAACGACGGGGAGTATCTACGACATCCGGCGCAGCATCTCGCTTCTCTTCTACATAAACTTCGCCATGGCGGCCCTCGCGTTCATCCTTGTCGTCATCCACTTCCCGGCCCGTCCCCCGCACCCACCGAGCCCCTCCGCCGCCGTCGTCCGCACCGACTTCCGGCAAGCGCTCCCCGCGCTTATGCGCAACCGTCGCTTCCTGACGCTCGGCTTCATCTTCGCCCTCACGAACGGCGTCGCCTTCAGCTTCATGAGCGTGCTCGATGTCGACCTGAAGGCGGCCCAGGTGCCCAACGACCAGGCGGTCACCGGCTCGCTCATCATCGCGGCCGTTTTCGGCGCATGTATCTTCAGTCTGGTCGTCGCGACCGTCGCCGACCGTTACGCGCGCCACGTAAAGGCGATCCTCTTGAGCATGTACGTCGGCGGCGCCGTCATGTTCCTCTGGTTCGCCCTCGTCGTGCAGGACCTCGTTGTGCCGAACGCCGTGTCGCTATACGTTTCGTTCGTCGGCGGCACGATCCTCATGAACGCCTCGCTGCCGATCTTCTATGAGCTCGCGTGCGACAGCTGCTACCCGACCCCTGAGACTCTTGCTAACGGGGTTCTCAACGCCATGAGCTGCCTCATGTCCATGGCCTTCCTCGGCATCCTCATGGCGCCCGGCGTCGGCACGGCTTGGATGAACTGGTGCATGGTCGGCGCATGTCTCATATGCGTGCCGATCCTCGTGCCCTACAGGCAGCGCTACGGGCGCCTCGTCGTGGATACGATGACAGTTGGTCCACCTGACGATGACGTATCTCCGTGAATACTAAGGGTGTCCCCATGGACACTTGGACGGTCTGAGGACGACATATCAACGTGAACGCTACGGGCGTTTTGCTGTAGACACACGGACACTTGGTCCGTTTGATGACGACGTATCTACGTGAACGCTATGGGTTCGTCGCCATGGACACGCAGACACTTGGTGCGTCAGAGAACAGCATATCAACGTGAACGCTATATAGGCCCCTCGCCATGGATACTCGGACACTTGCTTCGTCTTATGAAGACGATACAACATGAATGCTACGCGGACACGCGGCCACTTGATCTGTGTGATGACTACATATCTACGTGAATGATAAGGGCGCCTCACCATGGACACGCGGACACTCGCTTCGTCTAATGACGTGATATCCACATAAATGACACAGACACCTCCCCATGGACGAGCCGGCACTTGGCCCGTCTGATGACGACAACTCGGTGTTAGCCGGACGTCATGTTACATATATTAAACGGGTAAATGTAGTAATGTCGAACATGCAAGTTGTAAATTAGGTTTTAGTGTATATTTTTGGTGAGTGGGACTGTGGGTCATATTGTCCTGGTATATTTATTTACAGTTTTTTTAGCTGTGATTATAAAGTTATGATATTCGTCATTTATGGCCTGTACAGCTGTCATGCATCGTGGTTGTTTGTTGAGCAGTGTTCATGTATAGACTTTAGGCATCAAAATGAGTTGGTATTTAGGAAAATTGACGTTTTTATATTGATCTTTTTAGCCAGAAGTCTGCCAGCGGAGGTCTTATGGTCCTCCCGACATCTGCTATATGTTTTTGTTTATTGTTTTACTCTTATTTTTACTGTACAGTCTGTTATTTGTAACAATACAACAGGGCCTATACCCCTGCTATCTGAACACGCACGAGTAGCTAGCTATAGCGCGGCCCAAAGAATATCGTTACAAATTCCTGTTTTTCTTGTATTGGTGTATACGTGCGGGTGGCCAGTGGGCTTCGTGTTTACGCCAACACACAGTAAAGACGTCACGAATTATTTCTCATCTGTGTCGTTAACCGCCAGACCGATACAAGTGGAAGTGGGCTTGCATCGAGTAAGCTGTCTACGTTTTGCTGATAGATATGCACGAGTTGCTGTATAATACGCATGTTTTCGTATTGTCAGGGAAGGGATAAACAACTGATATTTCGCGCATTTGCGAGTTGCATTCGGGGACGACATTCAATGGCACGTTTGCACGAGCGCATAGTATTGTGTTGGGATGATAATGTGTCTCCGGGATGTGTATATTTACTAAAAACAAAAACGTTTTATTATAGCTATATAATCTGCATATTGTATTGTGTATAATTATAATGTAACATTATAGGCTAACCATGTAAGCTATTGCATGCATTGCCTGTGTGTGTGTGCGTGTGTGCGCGCGCGTGCGTGGTGTGTGGGTGCGTATGTATAGGGACTTATTTTTTGTATATATTCTGTGTACATTCGCATAAGACACGCTGGCGCGCATTATTATTGTCAGTGCACTAGATCAAAATAAAAGGATGAAACTATCTAGGTGTACAGACCTACGACAATCATGGTAATTTCCTTGTTTTGTTGATGGTTTTCCCAATGTGAAATTTAAGTAAAGGTAAGTTCTTATATAGCACAGTATCCAATCGTCAGGACTGCTCAAAGCGCTTTATACTTTACTCCCTGGCAGACCTGTTCAATTGAACACCATCTCGATTTCTCTGGGAAGCATCAGCCACGCTGCAATTAATGCGCGAAGACTATTCATACACAAATATCCACCACTGTCTAAATTCTTTTTTTCATTCAGAGTTTCAGACTGTTTATTACCAAGTAGCATTTCAAATGTACGAGGAATTCTTGGCGTTGTGGCGTCAACATACATGCACGCTTGTCTCCCCTGCCCTCCACCATGCACACGCAAAATATACAATCAGAAGCTAACACTAGTATAAATTTAAACCAAGGCCAACTGCCCACATATTTTAAGACAGTCGTACATCTATTGACATAAAGTGAACTTGATAACATAATATTAACACAGTCTGAACGTTACCTAAAAAGTATACATGTAGTTAAATAAATAATAAATAAATGTATAAATAAATTAGCTGACGATATAAAAACTAAGCTGACAGTTAAAAAGTATATACATACATGTAGTCAAGTTAATAAATAATAAAAATAAATAAATAACTAACAAAATAATTCATAAATAATTGTGCAACTGTATCATGGCATCTCGCGGTTCAAGTGACTCGCAGCCTGCGGATAAAACTATTTATAAATCTAGTGGTCCTTGTCTTAATACTGCTATAGCGCTTGCCAGAGGGAAGAAGTTCAAAGAGATGGTTGGCTGGGTGGGTAGTATCCCTTATACAATGTTCTTGGATTTTCGCGCACAGCGAGCATGGTAAATAGATTCAATGGATGGCAACTCGCGCCCAATGATTCTAGATGCGCCCTTCAGGATAACTTCTAGCCGTTGTTTCTCCTCCTGACTGGCGCGGCCAAACCACACTACAATCAAGAAAGTGAGGATACTTTCAATGATTGCGCGGTAGAATCGTATCATAATCTCCTGAGCAATGCCGAATCTCCTGAGCTGCCTCAAGAAGAACAGGCGTTGTTGTGCCTTTTTTGTAATGTACAGTGTTTTTGTGCACCAGCTGAGATCGTTTGAAATTGTTGTTCCAAGGAATCTAAAAGATTCAACCTGCTCGACCTCCACGCCATTTATCGAAAGAGGGTGGATGGGAGTCTTCTTTTTACGAAAACCAACAATAATTTATTTAGTCTTTAAAACGTTCAATTCGAGAGCTGGATACAGTTGAGTGAATTGGAGCAACGTAGAGTGAAATTAACTCGTTTCTACTCGTCAAATCGAAGTTGGATGTGGGGCCATAACTTTCACAGGAGTAACAACAGTTATCAAAAGCTCAGACAAAGGATACTCATCCATCAGTTTCTATCATCCATCAGTTTCTATGACAACACATGAGAGTCTCACACTCCGAAATTACGGCTGGGATATGTAAACGGAGCGTCTAGTCATGCGGTAGCCATGGAGGCGTTCTGGCAAATGTTCACAGATTTAATTCAACGATAAGACAATTAAAATGTAGGCGTACAGATCTAACTAGGTGTATTACATGTCAAAACTACAATATGCATGCAGACGAACCGCGCGTTACGATCACTTCGGTGATACAGCCCTGCGATGTTGTTGTCTGTCCTCAGCTTTACCTGAATAAGAAGCCTGCTGGACTGGGACAGCGATGCTCAAAGTTGCCCCGGCAGTTTATACATATAAACCATGTATGTGTATGTAAATGTGTGTGTAATATTATATTAGACTTTACATAGATAACCAAATGACAGTTTAATTTTTTCCCCATATTTTTGCTTTATTCTCCATTTTTAATGACTTGAAAGTTCTTACATACACGTAATTGTGAATGTCATCTAATGACATATACATGTGAATCAGTTTAAGTCTTTTTTCATCCTGCAATTGATAAAACAAATTTGTTGCTAGAGCCAAAAACTATGCAACAAATTTCGACCACGACGTGGCGCTGTAGGCCACCAAGGGGCGCTGTTCAACTGGCACTACATCAGAAAATCCTCAGGGCTCCAAGTAGTAGGTGTATGCAAAGTGCTACAGTTGTATACCAAAGTACACAATCTTGCGTATTTCATGTATACTAATCCGCCTAACTAGTAGGCCTACCACACCATATTTGACTCCAATATGTACGTTATAAATTCTTAGCTCAGCCTACGTTGCACTTATACGCCTGGTACATCTCAATTCTGGCCTACAAGAAATAGGCCACTAAACAGCCCTCCAGCCAAGATGACACACAGCACCGGATTTTTACCCTGGGGGCAATTACCCTTACGGGGAGGGGATAACGCAAGCTTCTTTTTAAAGAACGGATATTTCAGTATTTAATTCATCACGACTGCTTTTGTATAGCAGCTACACTGGAGATTGTGTAATGGAATGACGTAACGGAAGTTACGAACTCCCTTCCAATCGGAGAGAATCTCATCAAGCCACGACTGCAGTCTAGTTGAAGCATCGAGGCCCGTCATTGGCAAGATGCAGGGGAGGCATGAGCCAGATATCACTTTATGTAACAACCGTGAAAACTGGATTTCTGAGACGAACTAGGTCATTTTGGGATGAGGCCATTTTAGTTGCAGAAACCCCTAGATGCTTCGCGTTTCAATTGAATGATTCATAATGTAGTCAATTCGCCATGCCGTCTAAAGGCGACTCTATAAAAGAACTGTCAATTACTGTGAAGAGGTCAGAGCCAAATTCAGTGTTCTCCTCATCCATGTGGAGGATCGTTGAGTAGCACGGGGATAGCATTTAATTATTTGTTCGAAAAAATCATAATGTTCTTGGAAGGACCGCTAAATATAAACAATTCAAATATATATGTGTTTGTGTGTGTGTGTGTGTGTGTGTGTGCGTGTGTGTGTGCATGCGTGCGTGAGTGCGTGCGTGCGTGTGAATGTGTTCTACGGAACCAGCTCAGGGCAGGCGAAGAACAACTTCGGAGCCTGCCTGAAGACAGGGGAGCTCGTCGAAAGGAGCGCCAACCTTCTAGCCACCTAGAGACGACCTGCAGATGTGACCACTGCGGCAGGGACTGCCACTCCAGCAACGATCTCATCAGCCACAGCCGACGCTGTCCCACACGCAATAACGCCAACTAGGGTGCATCATCCATGTTCGACTCCTGACCGACGGAGGCCTAAATATATACACACTATATATATATATATACATACACACACACACACACACACACACACACACACACACACACACACACACACACACACACACACACACACACACACACACACACACACACACACACACACATGTTTGCAAGTAAGACGTTCCACCTGGAACCGACTGTGTTAATTTCATGCGCGCTCGATCGCTAGGTGGTAGCACTTGATCTCTTTACACCTTTGGCGCAGTGACGAAGCGATTGGCAGTAGTAGTGCAGCAGTACTCAGAGTATTCTAAGTAGTAGTGCACCGTCGCATTGTTCCATCACCTTATTATTATAATCCTATACCGAAAGGGACTTTGTCCGTCGCTGCCACTGAAAGGTGTTCATCTTTCCGAATACATAAATATACAAACATGTAGACTTGTAGTGTTACCCATCCGGCTTACTTGGACTATACAACGATGCACATATAATCAAACAATTGTAATTGTAACTTACTGGTGTAATCAACAGGGCCTACATATCATATAGTTAATTATTCAACAGTTATTTGCACGTAGAATCCTTGTTCACGTATCTAAAACTGGGCAATCTGTTCATCGACCTACAATTAGCCAGCGTACTAAATTATAACAGGAAGTCTGCTTTGTTGAATGTGGGGAAAAGGGAAATCGTTGAACGTCGAATTGTATTACGGTTAACCCGGCCCGCATCGGCAACATTGCCACAAAACTTGATTTGTTTACCATTTGAACATGTTCCGGGGTCGTATCTTCCAAAGTGCGAATGTTGTTAGGGCTTACTAAACACAATTTGGTCGGTAGAATACCTTCAAAATAGTCATTATAATCTAAAGAACATTAATGAATAACCATGAACCATGAACATAGTGCCTCTTTTTAAGTTGTTCCGAGATAATTCCAACCACACACAAAATCATATCTTGGAGCATTTATTTTATGCTTTGAATTTATTGCAGTTTCGTGATCCATGATTCATACAGTAGCTAGATACAAAACTAACCATTCTTATAATGTGACCATTCCAGTTTGCATCAAAAACAAATCGGCTCGAATCGTAATTGTTCTTTAGTTGTGGCTTTTTTCCAGACTAAAGTAACACAAAAACTATTAGCCTAAAAATCATAACCGCTCTGGTTTCACTAATGAATCTGTTACCACTCACCGATATTAACTGTCTCCTTCTTGTTGTGTGAAACCCGAGCCAGCTTAGCACCCAGCTGCTGTGCTACTGCTTGGTCAAAACACACGTAATCAGTGTCTCTGGAGATAGTTTATCTTATAAGCAGTTCAAACAATTTGTTAATTGTAGTATTTAAACTGCGCATCACATAAGGAACACAATTTTAACACATAGCTTACAAGGATTTATTAATTATACCAAACTATGTTTTCTACAAAATTACAGAGAACAATGCTCTTTGCCAAATTATTATATATGTGGACGTTCTTAATAATCAATAAATAATACATTGCGTTTAATTTCTTTATTTCTGTAAATCAGTACTGTAATTAGTATGTCAGATGTAATTGCAACTATTTACTAGATTCTAAATTAATTAAATTTATTTATTCTTTGAGATTTTGTCATCAATTATTGGTAACGTAATTGAAATACTTGTCAAATCCTCACTGCATTGGAAATTATTCACTTGTGTTGTTATTATTTTTCGAAAGTGTTTAAATGAGCTAAACACAACTTAATAATTGTTAAAAATTACAATTTTGGGGTGGCTTCTACGAGAGCGACCAAAGGCAAAGCTAGTCTTAGTGGCCTTTTCAGCTTATCTACAGCAACATGACAGTCCGTGGTTAGGATATTGTCAATTTGTTATTCTGTACATTAAATCATTATTGTTCTATTTTTATGTTATACATTTTAGTTAATAATACATGTATGTATTACCTGCTATTTTTTTCAACACATTATTTAATAATTGAGCTGTATATATTTATGTTTTTAAAATTGTACCGTTTTGTTTATATGTGGGTCAAATGAACATTTCCGATTCCGATAATAATCTACGTGTCATCATAATACACGCCCTGGCAAATACATCATGAACATTTGGTTTCACAAAATAAAGAATATAACAATATCTAGCATCTACTTAACATATACTCCAGCCATATTGTGGGTGGTAGCGACATCAGCTAGGGGACAGCTGCCCCCTCTGGAATTTTGCTGGGAGGGTAACCCCTCCCCTCGTCTTCGACAGCGGAGCGGAGAGTGGTGCGAAGCTCCGGTTCTTAGCTCCCCAATACCAATTTCGTTCCCACGCCATTTGAATGGCGATTTGACTTGTAATTAGCCTATCAACACATGTTATAACATAACTGTAAGCATAATACATAATATTATTATGTAGGTGTCCGAACTGCTGCGGGGGCACCTATGAGCGCGCGCGGGCACTTGTTTGACACTTTTCGGTAGCCTCTGTTTCGTAGTTGCTGGGGTGAATCATCATGGTGGACATACACAACTTTTGAATGACTTATTGACAACTTTGAGTCTATCGTTTGTTTACAATTTGTGCGTGCAGTCGATGTTGCGTTTTAACGATCATGAAATTATGATCAGAATTTCTTACTATTGTGCATGCCCGTAAGACAGGTTAATAAATATGTCTGAGTAAAACGAGCGTTCCTCGATTCATCGTACCTGCAAACGCAGAACCACCGTATCGTCTCGTGCGAAGTCTGATCGCAAACTACAATCAATGACAATGGCGTCTCTCAGTGTCAGTCCGGGGAGAGAATTAGAAACCGAGCCACATATCGACATAACTACGGGTATCGAAATAAGGTAAGATAATTTTTTAACCCTAGATCAGATAGGTCCTAAATTAAGAAAGTCAAAGATTATTGTTTTATATAAGTTTCGATGCCGATGCGATGGTATACCTCCACTGCTCCAGACCAAGGCAAAGGCAAAGTACTTACCAGTCCTTCTTCGTCATTGAGAATGCCACAACAAGTTTATGGCACCCGTATAAAATAAGTTAAGCACACTCGATTTTCGAAAGTTTTCATTCATGAGAAGAATTATTATTGTGAATGAATCATTGAATGGAATCATAATTTAATTAAGCACTTAGTTATAGTTAAGGTTTAATGGATATCTACAGTACAAGCTAGGCTTGATTTATTCCATATCTGTCCTTTCCTTTGGCTTTCCAATAGTTATCCAGTCTGGCCTTAAAGGCTTTGGTTGTTGTGGCAGTTATAACATAATTTGGTAAGTCATTCCAGTGCACTGTTTGTGCCAAACCCTGAAACCACCAGTGGTAGTGAAAACACACAGGACTCTCGGCATCATTATACAGATCACCCTTCCCTTGAAGACATCTCAAGAGCATCATCTATCTTCCAACAGCCCACATACTTCCCAATATAGCTCCCACATGCAACAGAGTCTCATCTACAAGGGCATTCCACCCCTAACCTCTACACCTGGACTCAAGGCGGATCCCCAAGACTTCAGTTCCTTGGACTCAACCTCAACAAACAGTGAACCTTCCAGCACATCATCACCTGTGAAAGAGGTGATTAACTTCCAAAGCATCAGGCCTAAGAAGGCTGAATTTTTGCACCTCCTTATAGAAGCAAACCCAGACATTGTCTTTGGTTCAGAGACATGGCTGAATGAACAAATAAACAGTGCTGAGATATTTTCGCCCTCATACAATGTCTACTGCAAGGATAGAGAGGATGGAAATAGGCAAACCTGATCTCACACCAGCATGGAACATCGGCAGAAGCAGTACTGGTAAAGATACAGACTTCAAGAAGAAATTAACCCCTCATTGTTGGATCAGTCTACGGAACTCCTTCATCTACGACAGACTACCAGATGGAAGAAATCTTCTCAAGACCCTTGATGCAATAACAACAGATGGAGTTGTTTGGATAGGCGGAGACTTCAACCTGCCGGACATCAACTGGAAAGACCAGACAGTGACAGGGCACGCCTACTCCCAGAGGATCAGCCAAGCTTTCCTGGGCAAAATGAATGACCTGCGACTCCACCAAATTAATGACAAACCAACCAGAGGCGATGCGCTCATTGATCTCTTCCTGACCAATAGACCAAACCTGGTAAACAGAACCACCACCATCCCAGATCTAAGTGATCACAATATCGCACTAGCCGATAGCCGCTTCAAAGCATCGAGAGTGAAGCCAGTAGCCAGGAATGTCAGCATCTGGAAGAAAGCAGATTTCACCTCGATCAGGGAGAAGACAGCTGCATTTAGCAGTGACATCCAGACAGACCAGGAATCATCAGCCGGGAAGCTCTGGCAGCTCATACACAATCACCTAACCACCATGATGGAACAGCATGTTCCTACCAAGACCACTTCCGTAAAAAACCACCAAAATATCTCGCGCCGCAAGCACAGGGCGTGGAAGAAGGCAAAATCCACGGACAGTGTGAAGGACTGGGAGCGATATAGGGCCATCAAGAAAGAAACTCAACGTATCAACAGGCAGTGCTACCAGTGGTATGTCAATCACCTTATTGAGGAAGATTCTTCCAATACCCCGTCTGATGTGGATGATCTCCAGGAAGACCTGAGAAAACTGGAAGTCTGGGAACAGAAACGGCAGGTGTCATTCAGTGTCGAAAAATGCCACCTACTGACTGTCACCAAGAAGACCAGGATCCCGACCAGCTACACTCTCCAAAACCACACTCTGGAGAAAGTCACAAGTGCCAAGTACCTGGGCGTCGAACTCACAGAGACTCTTCACTGGGGCAAACAAGTCAAAGCTGTAGCTACAAAGGCCAACAGACTCACCACGTTTGCTTACAAATATCTCCACCACCGTCCAGATGCACTGCTTCAAAGGCCTAGCCCGACCAGAGTTTGTCGCATTCAATCAAATCGCCTCTCAAGCATCTCTGATTTACGGAATACAGCTTAAGTCTTTGAAGTCGTTCTTCATATGACATGTGTTTAATGTTTGGTAGCAGCTTGGTGGCTCGCCTCTGTTCTTTTTCGAGTTGTTGTATGAATGTCTTTAACTCCTGTGTACATTCGTCAAGCATTGTCTCTTCGTTATTACTAGTCATTGTGTACTGGTAGTGTGGGTTATTACTAGTCATTGTGTACTGGTAGTGTGGGTTATTACTAGTCATTGTGTACTGGTAGTGTGGGTTATTACTAGTCATTGTGTACTGGTAGTGTGGGTTATTACTAGTCATTGTGTACTGGTAGTGCGGGTTATTACTGGTCATTGTGTACTGGTAGTGCAGGTTATTACTAGTCATTGTGTACTGGTAGTGTGGGTTATTACTAGTCATTGTGTACTGGAAGTGTGGGTTATTACTAGTCATTGTGTACTGGTAGTGCGGGTTATTACTGGTCATTGTGTACTGGTAGTGCGGGTTATTACTAGTCATTGTGTACTGGTAGTGCGGGTTATTACTACCCAAATGCATTCCCTTGCACTTGCCAACATGGAATGTTAGTAGCCATTGTCTAGACCACACAACATGTTTATGTCCTGCTGTAATACTGTATGATCAAAGTCAGTCATCAAGGCTCTCCAGATCTTTGTATCTTCTGCAAACATCCTAACTTCACTATCAATGTGTTCTGGGATGTCATTTACGTACACAAGAAACAGAAATGACCCTAACACAGATCCTTGAGGAACACCACTCCTTACATCAGACCACTCTGACTTTGATCCCCTCAAACTCACTCTCATCTGTCGTCCAGTCAAGAAGTCACCAATCCATTGTAGAACTTTTCCATCCACGCCATACCCCTGCGGCTTGTGTATCAAGCGCTTGTGTGGAATTGTGTCAAAAGCCTGGTAATCCAGGTAAACTGCATCAACCCCATAATCATTGTCTAATGCTTCATTCCATGCTTCATATGTTTCAAGAAGATTGCTCAAGCAGGATCTTCCTGCTGTAAAACCATGTTGTTTGGTTGTAAACAAGTCGTGCTGGCCGATATGGCTCAGAATGTGATCCTTCACTATTGATTCAAACACTTTGCATGGTATACACATCAACATACTGGCCTGTAGTTCTCTGCTTTGGCTCAATTTCCTGTTTTGAAGATAGGTTTAACTTCTGCAGTTTTCCAGTCGAGTGGGACCTTTCCCTCTTTCAGTGATTTCCTAAAAATATAGTACAGTGGCTTGGCTAATTGTCTCGCACATTCTGTTAGTAACTTTGGGTTCACTTCCTGAAGACTTGTCTGGTTGTAATGCATGTAACTTGCAGGGTTCAATCTAGGATCTTGGACAAGTGGGCCAAAGGCCCATGTAGGTTGTAAAAGGGGGCCTTTTTTAAACATTGCACCTTTTTTTAAACAGTGCACCTTTTTATACATTGTAGGGACTGAAAATCCCTCCGGGAATTGACTTATTAAACATTACTAATGACTTAAAGGGGCACTGTATATATTGCGCTATTCCATTGCAGAAGTATTATTGTTGGCTGATGTTTGGCGTCTGCAGCTATTTATAGAACAGTCTGGTGCAGGTGATATGTTTGCCGTTGTTAGTTCTCGGTAACACAAGACAGGTGTCCACTGCATCTGGTGATTGTGTTGTTGATACGGATTTATTTATTTAGTGTTGTTAGTTTGCAACAGTATATGTCATAAATAAATCCTTATCAACAACACAATCAGTAGATTCAGCACACGCTTGTCTAATGTTCCCAAGAACTAATGATGGCAAACATATCGCCTACATGAAACTGTTCTAAATAAAAAGGAAGTTTGTCTGAATTTCCTGAACAGAAGTGGCAGTCTCTACAACTGGCATCCCATCGACGATATGATATGTGTGCAACACCAACCCTGGATATATAGTTAAAGGAAATACAAATAAGGCATTAGCTAAAATCCTTTTTCCATGTGTACACAAAGTTTAACATTGTATGTAACATTTGACAACATTAAACAAATACAGAAAAATACATTTGTAGCATAAATTTGATTTTAAGCCCGTCTGTGAAGCGATTCCCGCGGAAAATGAAATTTTAATGAGCTAGGCGATCACGTGGTATCGTGACGTCACTTATGACACACATTCGCATCAGAGCATGTTTACAAGGATAGCTTTTGGGTCGAAACGAGCGTCAGAACGAGTTATTGTGCAATATTCCAACGTAATACAAACACTAGTCATCATAGAGGAACAAACATTTATTTTACGGTTCCACATGAATCGAATTTTATTCAAAACAACGAATGCGAATGGGCCTACAAGTCGACTAGGTTTCGCCGAGCTTGGGCTCGTTTTCAGAATAATTATATCGAATGCAACCAACGGGAGATAATCTACACCAATAAACAAACATAGCAAACATATATTGTATCCAGCTACATAAAGTAACGTGTATAATCTCATAATACCACTAGAATATCGATATATGACGGAGTTGTACAATTTATCATAACAACTTAAATCAGTCAGAGAGTTTCCGTTGGTCCCGCTAGCTGAGTGGGTAGGCGCGTCGGTTACTTGTCATTTATTTTACAATCGGGCGACGCCGGTTCAATCCTGACAGCATGCAAACCTTTGATTTTCTTTACACTTTTTTTGTTTACGTTTTCACGAAGTAATATAAACAAAATCATTTTATACTATAATGCACTGTTTGTAAATATTTTTTTTTGTAGTAATTATTTATTCGCCACAAAAATGATTTATTTTTTTATTTTTTTGGCTTGGTGGACATGGAAATAGATAGCAGGATGTAATATAACATGAATTCGAGCAATAGATGTTTTGATTCCCTTTAATAAATTATATTATAATAATAGGGGTAAACTTTTTCTACTGAAACTGCAGGAAGCCAGGAAACCTGCAATGAGCATACCTGAGATCAACATTTATTTCAAGTAGTCACAAGAATGAATGAAACTACACCACATTTTTAACTAATTCATGCAACATGTTCATTTACTTCATATATATATACATATATATATATATACACACAGGATTTGGAAATGAGAATATTTTGAGAAACATTTATCATAAAATGGTACTTTGAACTTTACATGTTTATTGCGGTTTGTGTTTTGTGATTTTATGAAAATAAATAATAAGAATTTAACAACTTTTGCATTTTGTTTTTTACTGGTGGAGCTATTCGTCACGGAAGTCACTTCTTTGTCACGGAAGTCACGCACATCACTCTCTAAAAACAGAACATGACTGAATCTTGTCTCATTTAGGCATCTTCAAACCTCTGTGTAGCCATTCGTGAATATCTGGAGGTGTGGGCCCATGCAAGGACAAAGTAAAGTTAAATTTATTTTTAAAAGAGCCGTCAGATTTCGCTTGGTAGCGAGTTTCATTATCAGTAATAATTAAAATTTCTAATAAAGGTTTACATGTAGTACCTTTCAGTTGTATGCGTGGCTTTTTGCCCCACATGTCTAGGAGTGATTTTTGCATTTTACTTCGTTTCATGATTCTTTTGTAGCGGACACACAGTGTGCGCGCTCTGGCGGATATTTTACGTCTCGGTAAACATAGCGTGCGCGCTCTGGCGAATAATTGTACGCCTAGCGGATTTGTGTGGAATTACTATTAGCAGTAGGTAGTGCAGTGCGTTACACCATCAACACCTACTGATAGTTCCAGAATTAACTGTATTACAAGTTTAATTAATGTTGCAAATGTATTGTTCTGTATTAATTTGTGTAGATTACACAATAGCATAGCTAAATGAGACAAACACTGACTTTAATGTTAATTCTACTATTGAACAATTGTTACAGAATATTGTATTTTGGGCGAGTAAATTAATTAGTCGCTGTCAGTCCCTCAATTTCTATATAATTATTAATTTTATTCAGCATCATTTGTGTATGATTTACTTGAAATTTGCCTAGAGTAATCAACTTTGATTTGTGTTTGTTATATTTTTTATAACTGCTGTAAAGATTTACTTTTTAATTTATCATGTATAGTGCATAATAATATCAAAGTTTGAGGTATATACTGTCCTTTCTGTATACAAATCCATACAGAATAATAATTGTATAAATTTATTATACTTATTGAGTGATTAGACATGTGTTCTCACTTCGTTCACAAATAACAAGTACAATTACCGTTCTATGCAGCAGTATGTCAAATCTAGTAGAGTAGTGCTTAGCAGTATTCACATGTCATTGTTGACATGCTTTCAACTGACTATGTGCCATTGTTGCGAATTGACGAAGTGTTCGAAGGTCAGCAATTTTCAGTAGCCAATCACGAGCGTGCAAGGCGCTGCTTACCAGGACCAATTATAGGAAAAAAATCTTGCGGCCAGAATTACTTGCTATTGGGTCTTGGCTATCTTGCACACAAATTCTGGATACCTAAAAATATTGAATACATTAAGGGATTTCTTCTTCAGTTAATGTAGATTTATTTTTTAGGGCGTATCAACTGAATTTGTGTGTGCCAGATGCCACATTTACGCGCCCTTCGGGGGTATTCGTGAAATTTTGCTGCATGATTTGTTAAAATGTTGCGTCAACAGCGCAAAGGTGCGGCCTAGATTGAACCCTGAACTTGTTATCTTTATACATCCTCCTCACTGAATTCTGTATAATTGACAACATCTTCATCACTCACTCTACTACCGAATGCTGGAGGGTCAGTATCTTCCTGTACAAAAACTTATTTGAAAAAGCACACAACACTTCTGTGGTCTCCTTGTCAGTATCAATCTTGCCACCATCTTCCTTGTCAAGCTGTGACACACCAACCTTCACTTTCTGGCTCTCTCTCACATATCCAAAGAATTTCTTTGGATTTTTCTAGAAATTGTTCACAAGCTTCTTCTCAAAGTCTGTTTTTGCGCGCTTGCACACATTTGTCGCTGAATGTCTGTTTCACGTACTCCATGTAGTCTATGTTTCTACCTGTGAACACATATATCTTTCACAGTTCATGTTTCTTCTTAACAAACTTGCTAACTTGATTTGTCATCCATGCACATTTAGTATTTACTCTGCTTATTTATCCTCCTTTTCATTTTCGGCACAAACTTCTCTACAAGTTCACCCACGTGTGTTTTTAACATGATCCAACATTCATTTCCACATTTGTCTTCAAATAGACTGTTTTTTCTTCAATATTTGTCCCTATCAAAGCATAGTTGTCTTTCCAGAAATTCACTTTCTCCTGCTTTATCACTGTTTTTATGAGATCCATGAATGTAATGTAGGACCATAACAAGTCAACATGGTCACTCTTCCTTAGTGGGGCTAGGTATGTCAAGTTGTCCACATATACTCCTTGTTTGTGAATATCAGATACAGCTTGGAAGGTTCCTGCCCCTCTCAGTATCTTGTTGGTTCATCAAGTTAACGTGTTGAACCATACACATGTCGTGTCTTCTTTAAAAATCTGTAAGGAAAACTCCCTTCCATACAGTCTGTATGGTATTGCACAAATTCCACCTCACTCAAGTTAAAGTCTCCCATTAACAAAAGATATGAGGCACTTATCCCATCCACCAAGTTCAGAAAGTGTAACATTTGTTCAAATGTTGACATTACTGCTCGTCGATCTATAGCACACACCAATCAACAACATATCACTACAGTTCAACATGATACTACACCATGCCGAGTCATTGAAACCAGACTCTGTCAACTCCTTGCGAGGTTGAGATGGTAGAGACTTGTGGACTATTATAATTGCACCACCTCCTACTGTGTCTGTTCTATCGCATCGATACAATTGAAGGAAGCATAGATCTGTAATTGCTGCACTTGCCCATGTCTCTGTAATACCTGTTATTTTTGGTTTGTATTCCTGAACTGTTGCCTTGAATTCATCCATGTTATTAACAATATTTTGCGTATTTGTGTAATAACAAATAATAAAATAAACACTCCGTGTGCCGTTGTCAAAATGTCCAGGTGCAGTGTGCTGAGAGAACTGGTGCAATTTAACATTTGTGCGTAGTTTGTTTATGTTGGTTTTCGTCTGGGGGTCTACCCCCTCCCGGCCTGCTCCCTTGGCCTATTGTGTACTATTTTGTTGTTTACAAAGTAATACCCCACCTGCCACACCTCTACTCTACCACATCCTCTACCCCCATCTTTTTTCTGCCTACTACCCTACCTGCCATACCTCTACTCTACCACATCCTCTACTCCCTTCCCCCACCCTTCTGCCTACCATTCTACCTGCCATACCTCTACTCTACCACATCCTCTACCCCCTTCCCCCACCCTTCTGCCTACTACCCTACCTGCCATACCTCTACTCTACCACATCCTCTACCC